>VXBX01004732.1:43223-81886 GCA_013400415.1 Scytalopus superciliaris | reverse complement strand
TGTGTGTGTGTGTGTGTGTGTGTGGGAGGCAAGGGGAGGAGGAAGGACCAGGAAGAGAAATGTTCTAGACAGCTCAAATCCATTACTGTGCCAGTCACAGCAGGGCCTATGACAGGATGTAAATTGTGGCTATTTGAAATTTAAAAGTTACATACACTAAAGCAAGGCACTGTTTTGCTCTCTTCAGTTTTTCAAGGAAGAGTTCTCAAAAACATGAAGCCACACCCACACCATCATCCCTCCTACCACAACCTGAAATCATCTGGATTTTGTTTTCAGAAACACAAGGGACATTTCAGAATTCAGAAAGTTCTGTCAGTACAGCCCTTGGGGCCAAATGTCACCAGCCCTCACTGCCCTCCATATCTGTCACCTTGTTTTCATACTCAGTCACATAATTATTCTACTGGGCACAGGAGAATTGTTCCCATTTCTCTAGTATTTCCCCAGTAACCTTTTCTCTAAGATGTGCAGGACCCAGGTTAGGAGGCTGTGATCCTGTATCAGCTCATAGGCAGCTCTGGTGACACGGGCAGCACTTTGCAGTATCTCCAGAATACGACTCTAAAACAGAAAATACAACTTGTTCTTTCACAAATTCAGAAATGGTCAAGATCTAATTATCAAACTTTTAGAAGGGTATAATTAGCAATTGGACTGGTATCTGATCAACTTCAAGGTGAAATGTATCACCAACACCACCTGTTTTCAGCAAGCCTGGGGAAGAAAAGACATTTTATTTTCAAAGCTTCATATCACAGGTGCTACTCTTTCAAGAAGTCTTAAGGTAGCAGGACAATCTTATCTTTTTGTCCTAGATTTTGGTATCTGAGATACTTCTACAGACTGAATTTCTAAATGTGGATGCTCACAAACTCGAGAGCTTCTGGCATGTGAGTTTCCTTCCTACTGTACAGGTAACAAACATGCTGGTTAGGAAACTGAGAGACCAAAAGAAGCAAAGGCCCTGACTGCAGGAGCAAAGCTGTGGTACACAAGTGAGGCTCTGTGATGGCAGGGACCTGTTCCAGTTTCAGTGGAGGAGGATGTGACTCTGCTTTCTAGATAAGCAATTATTTCCCCCTCCACACATACACCAAATTAACAAAGAATAGATTTTTTAATTTTTTTTTAATTCTTACCTGGGAGCCCTCATCACACAAAGGACTGTTGAAAAAGGAGAGAATGACCTGAAAAATCCTCTGGTAGTCATAAAGCTCGTAGCAATGTTTGTCACGCAGCCCTTCCCCAAGAAATCTGAGGATCCACTCACGCTCTGTTTTGTACTAGAAGTCATAAAGAAAAATATTCCTGTAAGGTATTTCCAAACAATACCCGTTCCTAAGAGCACAAAAACCTGGTTCTCTGGGAATGCCAGCTCAAGTCTTACCACAGCTTGTTCTGGACTTCTCCATTTCCATCCCTATCAAATTTAATCACTAACATCCATCAGGAACAGTCAGTATGCAGCCCAAATATTGCAGTGAAAATCAAAGTTTAAAAGTTTCTGTTCCTAAAATACTTCACTTGAACTCAGTGTTAAAAATCTAAACTCAAAGACAAATGTAAGCTAGCTAAAGCAGAATATAGTGTGCTCACAGGGAACACACAGCACAATTAATTATTTCATTGTGTGTTACTATTAAGAGAACAACAAAGAAACAAGAAAATAATACACTTTAATTCCAATATGGAACAAAACAAAAGTGCCTCTAATTAACTACCTATGGGAGAATGAGATTTCATTGTATTTTAATGGATTTTTTCCATTATTCTCTGAGGAATTATTGGATACCTAAGATGCAATTCTTACATTACCTCAAAATCAAAACTGTAGAAAAGCTGGAAAAACCCTGGTACTTTCCTCAGGTCCAAATACTGGTGTGACAGAAGGAATCTGTTTACCTTTATATACATGTGCTCCTCTGTAAAGAGAAACAACTGTTACTGTGGAGGAGGAACACATTCCCAATACACAACCATGGAGAATAATAAATGGCAGCTGTACTGTGCAACATTCCAGCTGTTAGAACAGCCCAGAAACTGCAGGAGGCCTCACTGTATTGCTGGCCATCCCTCTCTTCTCTTCCCCAAAACAAAAACCTCATTCAGAGTGAATGAGCACAAAGTAGGCAAGAATCTAACATTACTGCATGGACAGAACAGAAATCTGCGGTAAAGGGAGAGGCAAAACCTCTCCACACTTTAAGACTAATTTTTAACTTACAAATGAGACATGCCCCCCATGAGCAGGGAAACAAATTGCCCTGGGGCACTATACAGTCATCATCCCTGGAGGTGTTCTAGGATCAGCCCCAGCAAAGCACTCTGCCCTCATAGCTGCTCTGGGCAGAAGGTTGGGCTGAAGGCCTCACAAGATCCTTTCCAGACTGCCCTGCTCCCTGAGGATGTGACTTCTTTGCAACATTGACTTAATGTTAATTCAGGGTCCAAGGACGAGAGGACACTCAGGCTAACCTACTCTGATCTGCTGAGCAGGACCCTCAGGCTCATCCTCTGCCCAACTCCACCCCAAAATGACAAGGAGGTGATTGCTTTATCACCACAGATCAGAGTGGGTTTGTACTCAAATCAAAATGGCACTTCCCACTGCCCCAGGAAAGTAGACTACACAACACTGAAAACTTTTCTGTGAAACACAGGAATGCAGGATCATGGCTCCCACCAGTGTCACAGCCCTCCCCACTTCCAGACATACACGGGGACTTTCCCCAGGAGTGACATGCACAGAAGGTTACAGTACCTGGTTTCAGGATCTGCTGTGCCACACGAGCAACGTAGAGGGTCAGGGAGAAGGTGAACCTGAGGTTGGGCTGCCTGATTCCATTCTGCACAGCATCCAAGAGATACAGCAACTGCAAGAGTCCAGAAGAGAGAAGCCTGAACCATAACCCAAACAAATACAACAGAAGCACCAACACATAAATCAGCTTTTAGGATATTTCACAGGCTGTGACTCAAATATCAATTCCATCAGGATTTCCACTCCTACAAACAAAATTCCTAAGAATTTCTAAAACACATTTCCCTGTTTTCCTGTCTATTGGAGGAAACGTAAAGCAATAGAGGAGAAAAAATGGCAAACAGGATAAAAAGCTGCCTTTAGCTCTTTCACCATGCACATGTACATGGAGGAGCAAAGCAGTGACTTTCCATACATATCCATGACCTACAAGGTCTCACCTGGTAGATTGTCAGTGGAGCTCAGCCTTACCTGGCTTTTCTCCCGAAAGTGAGCTCCTTCCAAGTGGGAGCGGAAGGAAGCCAGGATGAAATATGCAGCTGCTCTCATGCTCGAATCATAGCTGCTCAGGGCAGCTACTGTGAGACCCAGGGCATTGACTTCCACAAACTTGTGACACGCCACCACACACTCTGTGTGGGAAGAAGGGAGAAAAGACACAGAAAAGTTCCTACTGTGTTATACTGACATATCCTATAGTACATAACAGCAGCACAATCCTTAACATTCCTGTTCATAAAGCACCCATTTCTAGCTCTGCCCCAAACATGACCTCACCACATGCTGAAGGCTCCTCCAGCTAGCAAAGGTGTTCTGCAAATCACTCTGAACAGGAATTCTTTACCTGAGCTGGAATTCATGGAGTTGGTCTCATTTACATGAGACAGAGATGACCCTGTCTGCTAGTGTGCCAAGTTAGGAGTAAACTCTGTAGAGGCATCTCTTATCTCACTGTTAAAGAAAAGCTGAGTACAAAGAAGAACAACAGGGAAAATTCACCTCGCCAAAGCATTTTCTGGGTGCCTAAAGAAAGATCAGCAAATGAAAAGCCTACCTGCACTAAAAAGCTTCTGTAACAGAAAGGGCAGGAGAATAACATAAACAGTCCACTGGCCATGGCAGCTGTCCCTGTGCAGGCAGGAGTCACCCTGCTGGTTAAGGCCTGTTCCAAGCCAAGTACCAAACTGTACTCCTGTGCCTTTCTAGGAAAAATAAAATCTAGCCCAAGACAAAACACTCCCTTTAATCTAACATTTACCTTCCACGGCATTTTGCCATCAGGATTTGGAGTTTCTCATTTAAGGGCTGGGTGTTTTGAAGAGTTTGTGCCATTTCTACCCACCGATGGCTAGAAATGGTGTAAAACATCCACGGTGTGTCCTGACTATTCAGCAGGAAAGGAACACAATGGCACCTTTTGATGGTATTTTACCAGCTACAGTGCAAATGTAACATGGTGATGAGTGCAGTAATAACATTCATGTATTTTCTTGTCATTCACACTGAAGATCAAGAGGAAGCTTCCAGAAACAAATACTCCTACTTAAGAAGGGGCTATAGTCATATTGACAGGTACCCATATTTGATCCACTGATTTCCTCCCCCATCACTGCCTGCACAAACTAAAATATATACATATACTATATATATATTTATGTACACAAATCAGATTTGTTCTGTCCCTGCATCAGCAGCTGGAGCTCTGCAGCTCCTACAGCAGAGTGACCTGACACTAAATAGCAAAGAGAAATATTCACTTTACCTGGTCTGGTCAGTTCACTGAAGAGCGGAAGGAGAAAACAAGGATCGTAGAAGTCATCAAGACTCTTGACAGTTTCATCTTTATAAAGTGACTCTTGTATCTCCTGAAACCAAATCCAAACCAGTATTTGTAAGGAACAACACCAATTTCCAGCTTGGTTTCAATCTTCCCCAACCACCTCACCCACGATAAACAAGTTAATACTACACCTTGCAAAATATAATGCAACACAGGGTGAGACATGTGGTTAAATCTGGCTTTCACTACCAGGGTATATCCACCACTATTTCTCCTGATCAGCACCAACAGCATGTCAGCAAACTGCACAAGAGGCTGGAAAATGGATCCTTGGACACTCCAATTCTGATCTCACATACATGACAATCTTTGCAATCACAATCACACCTGCTGACAAGATGTGGCCCATATATCACAATTCATTCGAAAAGTGCTCCTGAAGAATTAATTCCATCCCTCCTATGAATCGAAATTACTCTCCTGATGGAAACAAACTACAATGTGTTACATGATTGCAAGAAAGCAATGGCTCAAGCAAAAGGCTCTTTTTGCACACCCAAAGGATAACCAAGGATAGCCTGAAGCAAAAGCACCTGTGATGGCAGCAGTCGGCGATGCTGAGGGAACGACAGAATTGTCTTCATCATCTTTTCTCGGTCCAGCAGACACAGAATCTCCTCCATGCTTGGCTGCTGCCAGAGGGACTTCCCGAGACTCTTGCAAGTCTTGTGATGCTCCACAGCGGCCGGACCCCAGAGCAAGATTCTGAAACATTGTTAAATGTGCATTAGGAAACAGACTGCTGTGCTGGCACTGAGCACAAAGAAATTACAGAGGATCAAAATTAGAATTTAAATTTTCTCTTTGCTTGTTCTTATTACCCTGTGGGAACATGAAAGTAGAACTCGTTTCCTTGGCAAGATCTTTTCCATCCATCCCAAAGCTTTTTGAATTCAGTCTGAGGGTGTCTCATCAACTCTGTCCTACCCTGTCAATCCAAGTGAGAATGCACCTGTTCATAGAAAGCACCTATTGGTTTAAGCTGTAAGTGCAGGTAAGAATGAGCAGCTGCATGAAGAGACAGGGATCCAGACCTGCTCCAGCTGCCTAAGCCAGTGCTCTTGCACTGCTCAGAATATTTCTGCCTCCAGGACAGAAAAGTGCATGTGATGAAGGCAGACCAAAACCATCAGTGTACGGAAGAACTCTGAGCGACAGGCTTTCCTGTGGATGGCTCAGGCCCAGGAAGGGGAAGAAGTCCTACAGCAGTGACCAGAAATTCTACACTTTGGTCTCCATCTGTGAGGAAATCCCTACAGTGGGTCCTAAGTTTGGAGAGTGGGCGACTCCTAAAATGAGGCATTTCCTCACCCAGCCCACAGATACACAAACATTTGGGCAACACAAGAGAATTAGGTTAAGAATAGGAAAAATGTTTCCAAAAGCAAAATGCACCTCTAGGTTTGACCTTGCTCCCTGTTTATTTCAGTTAAAAATAAGACCCTGGAAAAATGCCAGTTGTGAGACTTTTTTGGTGTGTAGCTACTCCAACAAAGCAAAGTGCTCAGCCTACCTGGAGTTTGTAAGACTTTGATTATTCTTCTCATACAACTGAAGCAGCAGCAGTATCTTCTGATCTAAAAACCACAATTGAAGCTCAAGTTAGTCACCCATGGAGATGAAAACCAGACCTAGAAGGAAGTGCCTTTGCCAGGGTAACACACTCACCTACAGCACTCAGAGTGGCCCCGTAGGCCCCCAGCAGCACAGCCAGGTGGCTGCTCTCACACAGAGAGGGGCTGAGCTGCACAGCTGTCAGCAGGACATCCACCAGCGCCTCTGCAACAAGCACAGCTTTAGCCTGGCAGCTCCCAGTCACACAGTGCACATGTAAACACACCTCCCCAGACCCTCTCCAATGGATGCACACACAGGACTGTACATTTAATGTCAAGATCTGTCTCTAGGAATAGCACGACCCATTTCCTCAACTACACTAAAGGACGATTATGATACATTTAACTGAAGTGGAACATCTTAAACTAGTATTCCCAAGCTGGACACACAAGTCACATTGCCAGGTGAGGTCCTCAGTGTGGCACATATGCAGAAACTTTTCCATGTGCTCTCTGGTTAAAAAGGAGTGCTGTCCCCTATCCTGCCATACCTCCACTCCCTCCTCCCCCGGGAGGGCATCTGGAATGAGCTCAGGAGGTACTCAGAGCAAAGGCAGATATCCCAGCAACCTCCCCAAGGGACTCTAGGAGTTACAGCAAGAAACTTTAAGTTCACATCCCAGCTGCAGTAACTACTGAAATGCTCCTCAACTGTGCATTCCAACAAGGCTCAGCACTGCATAGTCCAGGCAGTTATTGAGCTGTAGGAAACGTGTCCTGTGGCACACAAAAACTACCCACCTTTGTTCTATAACTAACTGAGAAACAGAAAAAGTAAGTGATTGGGTTACTCAAAGGCAAACAGGGTGTCTGCAGCACATTCAAGACCTGACTCCAGATCTCTCTACTCCCAGTACCTGAAAAGGCACAGGCTTTGTCCCTAGTTATCTGCAGGAATATAAAATGCATGCCAAAACTGAAGAGCTCATAAAGCAACAGCCTCAGTGAATGCATTCTTAACACCAAGCTTCTGAAACACAGCAGTTAGCCTCAAAGGATCCATCTTGCTGCTCTACTGAAATACATTCTAAAGGTAAGACACGTACAGTAAACAGCAAAATCTATTCCTTATTTTTAATTTCCACTAAATTTGTGACTTCACAAGAGCTTTTCTCTCTTTTCAGGTGATTTAAAACTTGAAAGCTTGTTTACATATTGTTCACCAATATACATAAAATTTATCAACATGCTGCCCTGAGAAATTCCTCCCTTTTCTTACACAGCTCCTTCAGTCAGTGAATCTCAAACCCCTGTACAGTGGGGAAAAGCTGAGGCCTATGTAGATTAAATGGGGTTCAAGATCAGGCAGTATTTCAGTTGCCAGCAAGGAAGAAACAAAGCTAATCCTACACATGAACTAGCATTCAATTTGTATTCCAATTTATGAGGAAGAAGATTCCTCATGAAAGTTGCTGTATCGAATACACATCATTTAAATTAACTTTTTTGATGCAACTTCCAAAATAAACTTAAAATCTCCTGTATCAACCTATTTTTAAAATAGGTTTAAATGTCACACTTTATGCACTGCAGTGACCTTACACCAACTGCCTCACAGAAACCAAAAGAATTAATGCAAGGTTTCAAAGGGGTTAAAAAAAAACCCACAAAAACAAACCAAAAAACCAAACTGACCTTTCCAGTAGTTTTAGAAACTTAAGTGTTTAAACCCAGCATTAATCAAATAAATGTAACCTTTGGATCCAAGAATAGGTACAATTTAAAACTAAATGCTAATATTCTGGAACTGTTTAATAGCTCTGCAAGTATTTATGTAGGTGGATGGGTTACTGAATGGAGAATATATAATGCAAGAAAGAGAAGATTAACTATATTTAGTAAAGGCAAGAAGAAGATGAAAAAACACCTCTTGTCTGGATGTTTGTGCCATCTTCTTCTCTTGACCTCAGGATGGCTGACAAAAATAGAGAGTGCTGTGTGACCATCATGTGAAGTTTGGAGAGCTTGACTAAGCTCTGACTAAGTGAAGATTCTTTCTTGTATAATAACTGACAGGCAACATTCAGGACTTTCAGAAACGCTTCATCTCTGTAGCGGTACCTTTGGGAAGCAAGGACCACAGAAAAGTTAGATCCCAACCAAAACCAAGGAAACCTGCTTGAAATAAACAGCTGTTTAAGAAATGAGAACTCTGCAAAGAAAGCAAATTTAGTAAAACCAAAACAAATTAAAATGGAAACACTTACTTGAGTCCTGTCTTCACAAGGCTGTACCAGTCATCTGGGTCCACTTCTCCAACCAGGTGCTGTGTGTGCAGCAAGTCAAAACAGGTGTTTACATTCAGCACACAGAGCTTCTACAGCTCATCACTACCAGCAATTTCTGTTCAAGGGACACACTAACAACATGCAAGCCAAACACTCAGGTGGGATGATCAGGGAATAGCAGGGGAAAAAGCTCTTGGATACAACAATCCTACCTTGTTCAAATGAAAATGCAAGTGTTGTTTTGTTGGTCTGGGAGAAGGGGAGTATATGGGCTGTATGTAATTAAAAAGCAAGCTGGTCTGTAGGTACCAAAAAACCCAGAGTCTTGAAACTCTTCACACACCTGAAGTGTGAATCAGAAGTTGGCAAGAGACTTGGTACTAGGTTTTTGTGTGCTCAAATTAACCATGCACATGGCACATGATGGTGGCTGGGTGTATGTGTTCCTTACAACGACTCAACAGGATCTCTGCCCCAGACTGCAGATGTCACAGTAGGTGGGTCTTGGCAGAAGTATCTCTATCACTTTCTTTTTTAATTTAAAAAATAAAAAATCCACTGGGACCTTTTGATTTTTCACTCCTGAATACCTCATACTCTTATCCTGAAAGGGGACTTTCAGCAGAAAGACATCATCAAGAACTCAATATTGCTTTTTATAAAGGATTAGCAGGGCAAAAGTTAGTAAAAGCCCATGGAAACCATAATCAAAAAAAAAAAAAATCAAATCTAATCTATATTTATCCAAGACAAGTGTCCAATCACACATATGCACATAGTCCCACTCTGGCAAAACAGGTAAGAAGTCTCACCAGTAATTCCTCCAGCCTCAGCAGCATGGACCTCTCTACTTCCTGCTTGCTTTCATCTTTATTGCTGCTGTACATGGCAACTAACCCCTTCATGCAGGCTGATAACAGGAGTCTCCTCCAGGAATGCAGCTCCTCTGAGTTTTCAAGTGCTCTGGATATGGCATCTGCCACTATCCAACTGCAGAGAGACAGGTATTTAATTTTTTGTTAATGTTTAATTTGGTTTTTGTGTATGTTAAAGGTGTCTTGCTGCCAAAGCGCATAGCAACAGACTCTGAGGAGAGGATGCTGTTATTGATCACAGAATTTGCATTCAGGACAACACACACTGCCCACCTCTCTTCATTCCCTGCTCTCTCAAGAGCAGCAGGAAGCTGGTCCATCAGGTTCTGCAGCCCTTTGCTTTCCAAAGATGGCAACAACTTTGAAAGAATTTGCAGTTTCACGGTAGCCTCACATGATGCTTCTCTGTCTTGAATCCCAGCACAGAGCTCCTTCCACAGAGCTTTCCTCAGGACAGGGGTAACAGCAGAGACAACTGCAGGGAGAGCAGAGGGCACAGGTTCCACCACCTACAGGTGTTAAGCAACAAGACACTAATGCCACATCACTTTCTCACCCAGGCCCAGGTTACTCAGTGTCTCAGAAATGATGCTACAGCAGCTGCTAATCTGCTACAGAAGTGCTAGAGAAAGGCTCTTTACCCATCCCTTACTTTCCTGGGTGCAGACAAAGTGTTTTCAGTGCTTGACCTTGTAAGAAGAGCTACAGCTAGAGTAAACCTATTTCCTTTGCTATTTGTATTTCTGGGCAATAGGAGAAATGAAATCAAAGTGATCCCGTTCTTTCAAGTTGAATCCTAACTCCTTGTTTTGCTGGCAGAGAAGTTAACACTCTTGTCCATCACTGTAATGCTGCTGTGGGTTTGGAAAGTTCTGGACTGCCAGCTTCAGAGGACATACAGCAAGCTATAGCTGGAGATTTGCTTTAGAAGAACATCCTAGACTGTCTAAAACCGAAAGCTCAGGTTCTGCAAAACCATCTGACTGGTGTGTTCCATCTGTGCCTCAGCAAAAGGTTTTACCTTCTGCACAAAACCAAGAGAAGCACAAAGACAGGTTTCAAATGCACCAAGCATTAAATAAGGGCTTCAAAAGAGAAATCTAGGCAGCAGTAACTGTAAGAACATTTGGCTTCATTCTAACAGCCAACCCTCAGCACAGTCCCTTACCCTTAGTGCTGCAGAGGTCCTTACAAGAGTCATCAGAAGGCACATACCTAAGTTTTATCACCTCTATTTACTGTGCAGAAGATCCAAGACTTTCAAATCACAAACAGGGATCACTGGTGCCTTTACCTGTGGAAGGTCGGGTGAAATCATACTGGTCTCTGCACTGCAAATACACATTAAGGAGTGGGAGAAAGCTCTCCATGTGCTTCCTGAGGTACTTCCCAGTGACATTGCTCAGGCACCAGAGCTCAAACTGCAGGAGATGAGTCCTGGAGTGCTTGATGAGCATGGCCACGATGCCAAGGGAGGTTTGGGAGCGCTGGGTGAGGCAGTGAACCTGCACCTCGACACTGACTGCGTGGGCAAGGACTGGCTCATTCTGGAGAGCCTGAAGGAAAACCTTCTCCAAATCTTTGCTGGCTGATGCTGACATCAATAACCCCAAAGCTTTAATGTGCTCTGTGGATAGCAGAAGCTCTCCTTGCTGAGGTTGCCTTTGGTAGCTATCTGTGAGAAGCTGCACCAAAATCTGTCCATAGAAGCTCAACTGTTTTCCTTTTTTAGGGGATTTTTCAGATTTCTGAGCAGTCAAGCTTGCCTCAGGAAGTCGCAGCATGGTTAAAGTGATGTCCTTCAGCTGAGCTGCACTCATGTATATGTGCAACTCCTCCAGAGCCTGCAGCTGGTGAGACTTCCTGGGAGAGATCTGGCTGCTGTTTTTCCCCACAGTCTGTAGCTCTTTCAAGACACTTCTTGTGATAGCTTCAAAATACTTGGACAACACATGTCTGAGATCTGCTGTGATGCTCTGGAACATGGGGGCACCCGTTTTCAGCAGCTGGAGCACACCAGAATTGAGGTGAGCTGACAGGAGCTTAACAGTGACAGGGTTCAAAGCAGGCTGAGGAATAGAACGTAGTTCTACAGCCAGGAACCAACTCTCCAGTGTAGGATGTCTGAAAATCAACAGGAGTGTGTCTTCCAAGGTCTGTAACAGATGGTTGTAACAATATCACTGAACGGATAATTAGAGTTGAGGTAAAAAAATAAAAGCATTCATCTATTTTCCACAGTTCATTACAATAATTGAACATGAAACTGTCTGCTAACTGTTTAGAGGATAAAGATACTAATGAATTACAAGCACATAAATACCATTCTACCACCATTCAAGCTGTGGGGACACAAGCCTCTGCTGAGCATTCTCCACATCTCTAGGGGAAAACTGTATATTCTGGGATTTGTCAACACAATTCCACTCTAATCTCCACAAATTCCCAGAACAAATGAAAGAAGGGAAAAAATTAATTCCTCCAAGTACATAATTTTCATAAACAGGCTTTACACAGGACTTAGGAAATACACTTCTTTCTGCAAAGGTGATCTCTTTCAGGACCTCTCCTGACTGTGTTCCTGACAGCTCAGGAGACCATGGATGATGCAGCTGGGTCAAATTTCCAGACAGTAGTTTTGTAAGTGCTGGTTCACATGCTCTGTGTTCCCAAGTTCTCCTCTAAGACATTAACAGCATCTCTGGTTAAGCAAAACTTCTGACTATTTCCCTAGAGAATAAATCGAATCAAAGTTTACACAGCACCTGTTAGTATCAAGGGATTTGGTACCTTGCCATTTGAAGACTCCTCTGTGATCAGAGATTCCTCATCCACAAAGAGATCTGACTCAGTCTGATGCTCCTCCCGTTTCTGCTGATGATCCAACTCTATCTGATTCCCACGGCACAGCAAGCTGTTCAGCAGGTCCATAAAGAGGTCAACAAGTTGAGGACCAGATGTTTTACTAAGCTGTGAAAAGAAAGACACCTTGGAAATTGAGAAAAGAGAAGGATGGGAGCAGAAGGATAATTATCCAACAGGAATGGACGTTAACTAAGAACTATTTAGATTACAATGTCTACCGGGGGAAGGAATCACTTCCCTCTGTAGAAACCTGATTCTAGGGAAGGTCTCAGGCTGCCAAATAAATATTTATAGATTTTCATCTATACTGTGAATTGTGGTGTAACATAAGCCAGTGAATTTTACCCTCTGGAATGGCTTCTTACGGATACACAGGAGCTGGATTAAAATCTCAAGTTTATTTGCACTCACACAGATCAGTAAGGTAACCCACACAAAGTAAATCCAAGACTCCTCAACAATCAGAAGAACAGACATTTGTTTGCAAATTAGGTGCAGCTTTGTCTGCTGCTCTGGCCTCAGTGAGAGCCAAGTACAGGAAGAAGATGCAGAGCTGAATCCTAAGTTTTAACAGCCAGGTCATTTGTACTTTCTGCATTAAAATAACCAAACAAACCCACAACATTATTATAATATTGCTCTTACACTGCTGAAGCTCTCCACTGTGGATTTCAGGTATAGCAACACCTGCTTTAGTCCCAACAAAAGCTGTTCAGGTGGGAGCTGGGAAGCCAGGTGTCTCAATTTTGTCTGGATACCACTTTCCAGTAAGGTATTGCTTCCTCTCTCATAGGCTCTCTGTAGCAAAGTGGCAAATACAGAATCCAGGGCCATAGCAGGTTCTTTGCTTACCTCTTTGTGGGTTTTGAACTGTTTAAACCAGAAAAAAAGCATAGGAGAAAAATAATGATGAGTATGAATCAAAAATTTCTTCGGCTACCTTTGCTTTCAAATGAGCCCTGAGCTGAAACCTGGCTGAAGCTCCATGAGCACAAGTCCTGCTATCACAGAGCTGTCCCGAGGGGAATCTGCCTTTGCTCACTGCTAGGCTAACAGGGAAACTCACCCACACCCAGCAAAGGGGGCCTGTGCATTCCCAACCCACTCCTGCCACTGTGAACCGGCTCCTGAGGCCACATCACACATCAGGCAGTGCTGCCCCTGGTGAGGAACTGTCTGGGTGACTGTGTGCAACACCTGAGCCCTAGCATCACCTCCCAGCCACCCAGAGACCTCTTGTGTCCTTGGAGAAAAGCCCTCGAGCAAATTTGTGTCCCAACATGATCAAGAAGCAATACAGAATTAGCTCAATGTAAGCGCACTTTCTGATGAAAATGTAACCTTTATAAACTGTGAGGTTCTATAGGAATACTGGCTTCAAGCAAGTGACTTCAGGTGTTCCATACCACAGGTTCCTGAGATTGCTGGGGTATCCACAGTTTATAGTACTGGTTAAACTGGTAGAGCTGGGGATACTTGGAAACTTTCAGGGACTTCAGATCTTTGTCATAAAGCTGGAACATCAAGCAGAGGGCAAAGGGTTCTCTCTGAGAATGCAGGAGGTCAGTGAAAACAGCAACAAGGTACTCCACAATGTGTGCTCCTAGAAAAACAAAATAAAAATGAAACTTCTATTGACAGAAATTATCCGCATGAGCAAAGACACTGGGGCAACCCTCTTTCCCTAGGGCCTGGCCATCAGGCCACAGAGCATCATTTAGGGAAGTACTGAATAGGACTAACAGGTGTTTGTGGTAAACTAGACAAGTGTTCCTGACCCACTGAACTACCTGGTAAATCCTCCATCCAGTAGTTCTTGTTGAAGTAAATAATCACTCTACTTTCAGATACATATTCAGTTTGGCCTGTTTCCTTCCAGAGAAGCATAAAACTAGTTCTGCCTTCACTGTGTTGCACTAAACAGTCCTGTATTTTAACAGGATAAAGCAACCAGCCAAGCCCCACCTAAGAGGAGAACTGATTTTTACTGGGGGCACACAGCCAGGTTAACACATGTGAGGTAAAGAGAGAGGAGTTACTTTCAGAAGAGGGACTTTCAGTCCCACCCCAGCTGCTACTCAACAGCCAAATACACACAGGTGCTGTGGGGGTTGGCCCACCTGATGCCCCCTGTGACTCCAACGCTTTCCTCAAGGATGTGGGAGAACTGTGCAACATTTATCATCGGAGCTTCATCTCTGAAGAAGTTTTCTTTGGAAAATCTGTTTCCTACTCAGCAGTGCAGTCCCTTCTCCCACTGCCTGGTTTCTGTGGAAGAGCTGCCTACAGCCACTGACACCACCTTTCTCTCATGATCTGCACACTCTGTGCTTAAAACACTGCTACTGAAGCCAAGTGCTTCCAGATCCAAGACTGTCCATGCAGGGACAGTGTCTCCTGTTTAGGGTCAGGAAAAAAGGACAGAAGCACCTCCTAAGCTTTAGTGCCTCTCTTGAGCACAGAGCACCATGGATCACCCTCCTTCTGCTTGCAATGAAGATAATAAAATGTCTCAAGGCATTCACTGGGTAAAAATGATCCCACTTTCATCCCACTGTCAGAGCTGACACAGAGAAACGAAAGTCTGTACCTGTTCCTTTTTCAGACTGAAGCAACAGTGCATTCCTGGCTTCTAATGCAGCAGGGACAATAGCACTAAATGGAAATGTTTGAATAATTACGTCTTCATTTAAAGTGAACCCAATTTCCTCATCTAAGCCATCACTGCCCTCAATCAGGACATCCACCATATCCAGGACATCTATTAAGTGAAGAAAAAAAAATGTAAGCAGTGGATTCAGACTAACTGTAAAACAACAGAGAGAGAATGCAGCACTCCAGGAATTCAAGCACCAAGTCCTGGAATTCTCTGTCGTGTAGGGTTGAGGAGTTACCACTCACCATCAATGTGAGAAATGGGGATGCTGATGTTATCAGAGTCCTGTTTAAGCACATTGATCTGCAGCATGCTGGCTTCTTGAACCAGGTCTGCTGCCTTGTCTGTATAGGGATAGGGGTTTGTCACCAGCTTCAGCAGGATCTGCCAACAAAGGTTGAGAGAGAAAAGTGCACAGGCTGTTGAGTGTATGGGAACCATATCTTGTTAAGAAAGACCACGTGCTAAAAGTGGTTGGAAGCTGGGCAAATTTAAGGAGGACACCTTAAATACCATGTTTGCAAGCATCTGCCTGGGTCTGATGGAAAAAGAAATGTCCACTGCAATTTGGCACAGACCAAGTCTCTGGGGAAACTGCACTGAAAAGGAAGCACTGGGCATTTAACATCCTGAAGAGTAAACAGGAAATGTCAACTTTTATATCACAGTTTACTGAGGTCTGGTAATTTTGGCAGGTAATGCCATTTAAGGAGGAGATAAAAGCTACCTACACATACAACACTCTTATACCAGCAATGCTATAAGAATTTATCTTTTGGGATGTAATTTTCCTGTCCTCCAACCAAGACAAGAAAGATATCAGCCCTGTATATGAAGAATAACAAACACTGCTTTTCTTGGAATTCATTCACTGATCTTTGACAGGTTGCTCAACAATAGCAACAAAATTTCTAGTTTCCACTAACATTATTCTTGGTATTGTTTATCCAGCTAATTTAGACATTGTTACCCTTTCCAAAAACTGAATCACTGCTTCCTTTTGGTCTTCTTTTGTATTATCCAAGTGTTCCAGCCAAACTGTAAGTTCCTTCCACGTGTGCTCAAACACTCCACTGTCACGTAAAACCTGTCCAGAAAACAAAGGGCAAGTGTGCAAAAAAACCCAAAACACCTAAAGTACAATATTCCCAAAAATACAGATCTTTTTGTATAGCAACATCATGCTTTCTCCTTGGAAAGAAAAAAAGAAGAGCAGGTTGACGAAAAGAATTATCTGTCACTCTCTTCTCACTCTCTTTGTATACAAAGGAAGCCATCACAACTCATTTGTTTGACATTTACTCTGCTACAGTGTCAGCAGTTATAAAAATAACTGCTGCTTACACAAATCTGACAGGTTAATTCATTAAAATAAAGGAAAAAAAGAAGGGAAAAGTATTCATTTTAACATAAGTAGCTATCTTTGGCAGTGTCTGAAAAGAGAAGCACACTGGCAGCTCTCATGAAAACACACTGGAACAGAATGTGAAATCCAAAAACATGCCTTCAATTATATGGCACTGTGTTGAAAAATAAACAAAACACACCCATTAATATCTATTCTTAGCAGCCTTTCTGCTGACACAACTGCCCTGATTTCCCTGCCCCTGAATTACCTTCAGGCAAAATGCAGTGGACTGAAACTGAAAGAGGACATAACACTGAGTCAGGCAGCCCCCATGCCCTCAGTAAAAGAATCCAAATACACCATAAAAACAGTACTGGGCAGCTTTTGATAGAGACATTCATTACTGGGAGACATAGTTAACCTGAATTTAATCCCCTGGAGGGATCAAGGGCAACTAAAATTAATTCAACCACTGTAACTTTGGTTCAGTGGATTGACTATCACAACTGCACCCTGTGATTGAAGCTAAATGCTGAGATTAAATGCACAAAGCTGTAGAAACTTGTGTGCCACTAATACAGGATACTGCAGGAAAAGCCCTGTCCAGGGCCCAGAACAGCTTCTTGGATTTTTCTCTTTGCATTTATTCCTAATGTGGGTCTCTACTTAGATAACTAAAAGATGTTCTGAAGATACTGAAAACAACAGCCACTGGTGCCTTTGTGGGTTTGGAGTGGATCACACTTCTGAAAAGGAGATAACTTATTTAAATGCACAGAAGGGGATTTTAACTCAGTTTTAAGTCAAAAGTACTCCTTGCATCAAAGCTTGTATTGGACTGTAGCAAAGATGAGTGTTTTGCAGGGCCAGAGCAAACTAGCTAAGGCTTCAAGGAAGGCTGGAGTGATGAGGTACAGATTAAATAAATGAGGATAAGAAATAAAAAGCAAAAATCATCTCTTCTTGATCTATTTCAAGACCTTTGCAAGCACAAAGTACATTTATCTACCACAGTGTCAGAATTAATTCAGCCTAGAGGGGTGAGCAAACATTAAAGACATTTTCTTTATTTTATCACCTGTTGCAGCAAAGACACTTGACAGCATTTACTTCCACAGAATATTTAGCTAACAGGCAGATATCTGACAGTAAATTCCATGAACAGCCACAGCAAATGGAAAAGCTGATTCTGTTGGCCACATAACTATGCAGTAATTGCTTTAATTGCTTGAAGCTTTCACTACTTTATCTGCTTTAAGAAAAAACTTTACAATCCTGATATTTCAGACCAGTGGGATATAGTGAATATCCTGATATTTCAGTTCAAATGTTTACCTTGATGATCAGTTTTTTGGTGGAAATTTTCAGGTGGGAATGGTTACTTGTAACAAACATTTTCATCAGTAAATAGAAGACTGATTTTTCACCAGACACCTTCTCCATCTCAGAGATATCCTAAAAGAAAACGATATTAAAATTCCCCTGCTACAGCAAGCACTGTTCAGGATTATGCTGCACTGAAGCAGACATGTAAGATACTATTTTATAGACCTGTCTAAAAATCCCAAGGCCAGAAACAAATGGGATCATTTATACTACTTTGCATTCAGTGAGTCAGGATCATTGTACTCATCTCTACAATCTTTGCTTGGAAAACAGAAGAAGAGAGAAACAACAGAAACGCCAACTAATAAAAGGGACCAAGGTAAAACCACCTCCCTCCCCAGACATCTACTGTTGGTATCACAATCTGTGGGAGTCTCCACTTCCCCTCCAAGCTTGCCCCACTCCTCTCTCCTGACATGACAAGCAGGCCCTCAAGAGCATTCTTATTTTACAAGCCTGTAGTAAAAAGGAGAGCCATGGACAAAAAGGTTTCCCCTAATTATGGAGAGCACCAAAAACTGTTGAACTCTTCCCTGGGAAGAGGTGGGATGGCTCACATCAGGAGCTCATTTCCTTGGTCTGAAACCTCAGACTTTCCAGACAAGTGGAAACCAGCACATTTTCACTTGTGCCCCTCTCCAAAGACACACAGAGCTGAGGGAACCCTGTCCAGTGCTCATCAGCAAAGCAAAATCTGTTGACCTTTTATAAAACTTTTCCAGCTCCAAAGGGATTTTTCACTAATGTTAAGACTGCAATTCCTATAGCTTTTACAAAGAGGTCACCTCCTAAAATCACAGGACTGGGACTAGTTTAAAACTAGGCAGTACCGGATGGAAAGATTTGAGGACAAGAGGCCAAGGAAACATAAATTTCCATCAAAGTCTCTTACCTGTACTCTGAACCAGGCAAATTTATTTGCAGGAAGTTCCAAAGCCACTCTCAGGATATGGTGCTGCAGGAGAGGAGGGACCTCTTCCCGGAAGCCCTTTTCAGTGACGATACCTGAGGTGTGAAAGCAACACAACCAGCTTCAGTCTGGTCCATCTTCCTGAGATGTGGGGCTCTGTCCCACAGGACTTGATGAAGTAGGTCCCTTCAGGAGCCAAATCTCTGTTACAAGAGTGAGCTGGGATGTGCTTCTCTGCCATCCCAAACTTTCTGTGAACTATCCTGCTAAAAACATTCTTTATCATTGCACCTAGTAAGAGTTTGCAAATAGTTTTCTGATGCTGGGATTGTTGGCAGAGGTCTAGCAGAAATCTCACTAGGAGTTGAAGGTAAGTCTCAGAAAGATTAGAATTTAAACCACATAATGACTTCCAGGAACAGGACACATGAAGAGGAAAATCATAGCACAATGTAACACAGTGGAGTGTAGCAGAGCAGCTACGGAATTTAAAGGGCAGAGTGCCAGAGAACTTCAGAAATAGCAACAATAAATGCCAACACAACGATGAAACTGAAATTAGTTACTTTTAGAAAACTGCTCCTTAACTCCACAGAAGAGCAAACATTCCCTTCAACTGTGGGTTTTGTGAACAGCCAGAGAAAACAGTGAAACAGAAATGCCCATCACATACCTTTTAGCAGCTTGCTAAAATCAAAGTTGCTCCGTGCTACCAAGTGGGGCACAACCTTCTGATAAAGGCATATGACCTGAAGTAGTGCAGCTTTCAGAAGCACTGTCTCAGCATCATCTGAACCTGAACAAAAGGTTTCCAGAATTAGCTTCTCCCTCCTTCATAACAAAAGAACACAGCGTAGCACCTCCATCACCCCGCACAAGAACTACTGTGTTTCCAACAGACTTGACTAGGAAATGATCTCCTACCTTAAGAAGAATCACAAAAACACTCATGGAAACCCCCCAGTTTCCTTCCCAAGCATTCCTGTGTGAATACTTTCAAAACTAAATCAGCTGATTTGGTGCTTAAATTGACACCTGACATTTCTAATTTGTCTCAAAAGCGCTCACACATATAAAACACAACCTCAGCATTTTAGTCCTCGCTGATGAAAGGAAGCAAAGTACATGAAGGGCAGTCAAAACATTTAACACCTACTTTTTTTCCTGTTAACTTGGTCTCCCTCAGGTTGCTATGAGGAACTGGGTGGATGCCATGGATAAACTTTGTTTACCTGTCTCAACTCCCATTAGAAAAGAATTCTCTAGCGGTCACAGTGCAAAGAGAGCTTCAAAAGGTGAGCTGACCGTAAGTGCCACAGCATTATCGCCACAGCATGCAGAGAAACTACAGCTACAGTCCTGCAGAAATCAGCTGCTCCACTGGTTTCCACAGGCTCTGCCAACCAAGCCTTGGAGTGACAACTATTCTGCTGCCCAAAGCCACGCACAGGACATCCACTGTGCTCCAGGAAGTCTCTCTGTGGAACATGCCCTGGGAAGAACAAAACTGGCTGCAGATTTATCTCCAGCCTACAAATAAAACACTGCAGGCCACAGAGAGTACTGAAACTCCCTATTCCCTGCAATGGGACTATGGAAGCAAGCCTTCCAAGGGAGGGACATTGGGTTTGTGAGAGGAAAACTGAAGCCTTCACTCTAACCCTCTCTCCCTCTTTCAACACCTTGCATGTTTCTACTCTTGTTACAGCAACACGAGTATTTGTGCAGCCACACTAACTGGTTCAAAAAAATGACCTCGTGGTAAAATACCTTGGCCAAACACAAATCCCTCCAAAAATTATTTTTCAGGCATGATCAGTTTCTTTGCCAGTTTTGCTTTGTGGCTGAGAAAATCCTACTAGCACAGGAGGGTCAAGGGCAGGAGGGTTAAGTTCAACAAGGGGCACTGCAGAGTCCCACACCTGAGGAGGAACAGCCCCTTTCACCAGGACATGCTGGAGGCCACCCAAGTGGAAACAGATTTCAGGAAAGGGTCCAGAGGTCCTGGTGGACACCATGTTGAACATGAGCCAGTGATGTTCTGCAGAGGCTGTAAGTACCCTGGGCTGTATTAGGCAAAGCACTGGCATCAAGTCAGGGAGCTGATCCCTCCCCTCCAGTCTGCACTGGTGAGGCCACACCAGGAGCTCTGTGTTCAGTTCTAGGCTCCCCAGAGAGACATGGACACACTGGAGAGAGTTCAGCAAAGGCTCATAAAGATGGTGAAGAGACTGAAATATCTTTCCTATGAGGAAGGGCTGGGAGAGCTGGGACTGTTCAGCCTGAAGAAAAGAAGGCTCCAGGGCATCTCATCAATGCATATAAACACCTGAAGGGAAGGTGCAAAAAGCATGGAGCCAGGCTCCTTCCCATGGTGACCAGTAGCAGGAACAGAGGCAGTGGGCCCAAAGTGAAACACAGGAACACTCTGAACATCAGAAAACATTTTTTGACTGAGGGTGACCAAGCACTGGCACAGGTTGTCCGGAGAGGTTCTGGAATCTCCATCCTTGGAGATACTCAAAAGCTGTATGAACACAGACCTGGGCAACCAGGTTTAGGCAGACATGTCGAGCAAGATTATCTCCAGAGATGCCTTCCAACCTCAATCATGCTGTGGCTCTGTGTCAGCAGAAAGCCAAACTGCTTAACCTTCTAGTAGCAGTGGCAGTCTATTAATTAAACTGTGTTCTTGGCTGCCCGAAGGACTAAACAAAGATAAGTTGAATAGTAAATGCACAAGTGAGATCTGGACTCTGCTGAAGTTACCAGCCTCACATGGGAAGAGAGTTTCACATCACTCTTTCATACACAGATAATAAGGGGTGACTCCACCTGCTTTGCCTACCATGCTGTTCAGCAACTTCTGCTGTCTCAGTCATTGCCTTCACAGTGGAGGTATCACCTTCCCTCTTCTCCTCTGGGCCATCATGGTGTTCTCTCCCTTGCTTCAGAAGGGACTGCCAGACAGCCACAATATTGTTCATATCTGGTAAAAGCTAAAAGCAAAAAAGGGTAAATTCCAACAGCTCTTCCTGCATAAGGCAAAGCTCCTGTGATAAAAAGATCCACAACCAACAAACATGAGGATTTGCTGCTCTTAAAGATTGGAACTGACCTTGTGTGCCATCAAGGAAAAGATCTGAAGTCAAACAGTGTACTTTCACTTCTGAAGAACATCAGTACTGGAAAGAATGTATTATTGAAAAAAGTTTCCTGTCAAAAATTTATGTTTGGTCCTTCTTCCTCATGGTATATTTTCAACTCAAGTGCTACCTTGTCTAGTAACTTCTGAGTACACTGACTTGAACCAGGAGGAGAACTTGCTTCCTGCTCTTGGAATTCATCTGCAGCACAACAGCTGTCAATATTACAAATCTGTCTTACAACCAAATTTTATTTGCATTCCCATTAGCCAGCTATGCTAGGAAATGTAGGTTACTACCTCAGTTACCAACACCTTTTCATCCACAGCCTTCTGGGATACTCTCTCCTGGCTCCCAGGCTGCAAACACTTGGGGAGAAAGTGCAGAGGAGAGCAGTTACCTGCTGCCTGCAAAAGGACTCATGTTAGACCCATTTTTTCTTTCCTTTGTACCTTACTGATGGCTTCTCTGTAGAGCTGCACAAAGTCCTGCATCCCTGACAGGGTGTAGATTTCTGACCTTTGCCAAGTTTCCTCAGACAAACAGTACTCAATGTTCTTCAAGGCTCTTCTCAGCACCATGGACACCAATGACAGGATGCTGTGCTTCACGACTGTGCTGGGTAACTAAAAGAAGAAAGCTGAATTAATGACATTTCAGTGATTCCTCTTATGCTTTGCACATGATCTGTACTCTGATTATGTGTTAAAATGTGGCAATTAATTACTTATTTCCTAAATCGTGGCTTGCAGGAAAGAATCCATAGGTTTTCAGATTCCCAGGCTAAACCACCAGTGAGCAGTGAAAGGCACTTGAAAGTAGTATCAATTGTTTTAATTCATTTGCCATTGCTTCCTGAAGCCAGATTTATGCTGGGACAGACAATACAAACCACGTGTAACTAATCAACTTACAAAACTTTTTGGATGATCACAAACAGTATTAACTGAGACAGAAAAAAACCCACTGAAATACTACAGATGCTCTTACATTTAAGCCTTGGGTGAACATTATTTTATTGCACACTGCAGGGACCGTTGTTACCATCACCATAGAAAGCAACCTGTGAAGAGGGATGAATTCTGAAGTCTTAAAAGAATTTGAGATCTCCGGTTGAGCCTCGTAGATCTGAAATAAAAAAAAACACACCAAAACTCTTTAAGCCCCCTTGATATAGCCCTGGAGATGACAGCTTCTTCTGGGGAGCATTTTAAAGAAGAGTTTTAACTTGTCAAAAGTAACAGCAACACTAAATGTCAATTTTTATGCAGAAATGCTACAGAGCATCCTCCAGATCCCTACTCAACTAAATGGAACCTCTGAATGTAACTTGGCCCTGCTAAAGGCCATCACTTTTCAACAAACAGATTCCAGATACTACTTGCCCATTTTAAGCTAATCAGACAGATAGGACTGAAGGTTTTTCCAGCTGAGCTTTGATGTTGCTGCATCTCAAAGAATGTGCCATCAGCACGATGTTTCCCCACTGCTTCTTATAGCAATTCCTTCTTTCCTAGTCTAGGTTAAATGTTTATACAGCCTCCTGCTTTGAGCATGGCTTTTTACCATCCTCCACACTCTTACCTTCCTGAGTAACTTCATATTGTCCATCCAAGCAGACTTCAGTCTAGGAACAAAGGAATACTGGGTCTCCTTGAAGTATCGATTCAATAAATCTGGGCATACTTTGAGAATATTCACCATGAGATCAGCAACCATTTCATCTTCTGTTGCTGTTTTTAAACCAAGCAGGAAGTGCAGGAGTACCACATTTCCTCCCCTATTGAGCAAACCAAAAAAAAATGTCTGAATTTATACTCAGAGAAGTAAGAACTGAATTTACCTCCATGTTTTCTGCATGACAAATGGCAATTACTTTGACTTAATACCACACATTTCAGGGCAGACATGGTAACTAGTGAGGTCTCTCTTGTTCCTAGTGCAAAATCCATGTAGAAGCCCAGCTGTTCAGTGACTTACTTGCCAGAAGTTCCAAGACTTGAATCATAGAACGTTATGCCATGCTTCAGAGAGCAGCAGAGGTCCATTAGGAAATTATGCACAAGCTCCCGTACCATCACTTTCCCCACCTCTTCAGAACCTTGAGCCTCCTATAAAAACAAAAAAGGAGTAAAAAACCAAAAGGGTGTGTAAAAGGCATACAGGATTTGGTATCAGAGCAGAAAATCTTACATCAATTTCATTCTACAAAATTGTTCTAGATTAATTTTACAGAAATCCTGAAAGATGAAGAAAAGAACCTGCAGGACTTGAAGGTCCCTTTTTACTCAAACCATTCTGTGATTCCATTAGCCTTCTGCATCCAGCACAATTGAAGACTCTTGACAACTGCAGCTGGGAAATCCCAAATCATACAAAGGCTGCATGGAATTGTAAGAACTTCAAATCATTTCAAAACTGAAATAGAGGCTTATGAATGGGGTCAGAGATTCACACAGCTCCAAGCAGACACCTACTAGAAACAGGTCTCCTCCAAAAGGGGTTTACAGTATGTCAACATTGGAATGGTATAAACACCTGGTAATACAAGAGGGCAGACACAAAGGTGGAATATCTGTACACAAAACTCAGTGGAAGTGTGTAAGTCCAGCTGGCCACAATCTCATGAGTTTAGCTCTTGTATCAGGGTAGTGGGTAGCATGGGAAGAGCACTGATCCTGATGTATTCTCCTACAGAGACACAGACGTGTCCAGGAAAAGGAATGCAGTCCTTGTACCCAAAGATTTCTTCCAGGGTAGCAGATCTGCACTACAGTCCTGGCAATTAGGAAGGGGAAACAAACCCTCCTTCCCTACCACTGAGAAGCAGTAGAAATTTGGGGTTTCTCTTTAAGTAGCCTCAGTAGATCCCCCTTTTTGAGCTCGTCAAGGTTCAGAGCAAATGGGGGTTGTTTCAAAACCTGTGGGCCGTAAAGGAGGAAAAACAAAAGGCAGCACAAAGACTAAGAGTAACAAAAAAATAAATTACCAGACCTCTAAATCCCCAGGGCTGACATCAGTAATCCCATTCCAGCGGTACAGCGAAGCAATGTGGATCAACACTTCTGCAGTAAAAAAACGAACCTTCTGGGTCTTGGTGATATTTTTATTTTGAACCACCTGAAAATGATGAGAAAAACTAAACAACACTTGTATTTATAGAAAGTTATCAAAGAATAATGGTAAACTATTCTTCTAATCACACACAGCTGGCTCTCCTCACTAGAGCAGACAAAAGGTTCTGGGTTTGCTTCTGCCAACACTTCTCACACTCCTGCTCCACCTTGACTCTACATGCCAGACAAGACAGACTTTCAAGTTCAAACTAAGAGCACAGAATAATTTTAGAGTACTATACCCACAGACTAGGATTATGCAAACCTCCTGGTAGAGATGGTAAAGCCTCCTACAAATGAGGTTGAATGAAAGGGAAAACAGTGGAGGAATTTCTCAAAAGTTCTTCTGCTGTGTTTTATTGATGGCATTGTTTTAATTCTCATTTTCCTTGCTCAGCTGAAGGAGTCATACAGCATGTCACGGCTCACCAATAATGTAGCAGCATAAGGAAAAGCTTAATTTAGAAAACAAGCTCCAATGAGGTTTATTTTACATTTAAATAGTAGATTTTTTTTATTCTTCTTCTTTTTCCTGTTATTGCAGCAGCAAAATGTAAATACATCTTAGGTTTTAATTTTCCACTTGTGAACAGCTTGAGTCTGAGGCAGGTTCTTATGGTTATGCTCTAAATTTGGAACTATTTTTCCTTCATTCTCTCAACCCCATACAACAGCTTCTGCGACTCTGCTACAGTAGTTCAAAACAGAGATTCAAAAATCAGAGATACTGGAGCTAAAAACATTTCTAAAAACACTTTTATAGAAATAAAATACTTCTAGGGTGCAGTTGCTGTTGCAACAGCAGCAACAAGCCAGTGCTTCACATGAAAGAAGCAAGGCCATGCTCAGAAGGTAAATGACAGAGCACAGGAAAGGCAGCCACAACTAACCCAACTCTCACATCTTTCAGAAATTCCTGCTTTCCAGTTTTCTGTCTCAACCTTGCTATAGCACAAAATAATTTCTGTCTGCCATGAAAGAATCAAAAAAACATCGTCAAAGGGGAGAATTTACCTTTCCAGAAGTACTTTCTGACTTTTTCACAGCAAATTCTCTGATCTGGGAAGACAATTCCACAAGACTTCCCTCTTCTTTCTACCCCACCAGGAAACATCTTGGACCAAACTTATCTCCTGTCATCCCAGCAGTAAGCAAGGCCAAAGACCAGCTAGCCAGAACCACAGGATGTGGCTCCAAGAGAGCCCTGTAAGACTGGCAGGGGAATGGTACCACACACCCTTCAACTGCAACCAGTTCCTGGACACCCCTTCATGTCCCAGTCCCTGTACTAACACCACACAAAATCCTTTTTCTCCTGAAAAGATAAATGTATATCATTACCTAGCTTAGAGCTAAAAAACCCACTCAGATATAGCTGACTCCCAATTTCAGCATTAAACACATTAATTGAAGGACCAATCTTACTATCAATTGCAAGCCATGAAACCATGAGAATCTGTTGGGCACCACACCCTATTGCAATGACTTCCTTTAAAAGGCAGCATTGGAAAAGCAGAACAAGCTTCAGTCCCAAAACAGTAATACAGCCAAGCTACCAACTTCAAACAAATACTATCAGTAACAGCCACACAAACTTGCAGCAGCAGCACAATGACATCTTAACATCTTTAAGAGCTGAACATTTTGTGAGAAATCACTGTTTTGAGGGTATATCATACCTTAGTTCTCAGTGTGGAGAGTAGAAGATTGACAGTAGAAACTCTGTCTTCCTTGATTTCAGAGCGAAAAATATCTGGAATGAAATCTGAGAAGACATTTCAAATTCTAAGTGAAAATGTGAAAGCTCTTTTCATATAAAAATGCTCCAGGGAATTCATATCTATTTCTCTTCACTGCCATATTTTTTTAAGCTTGCAGTTCTATTTCAGGATGAACAAAAGGCTGCAAGCAGAGTTCAGAAGGATGACGTGTCTGTGACGAGCACAGGATGCTGCAAAACCTACAATCACCCTAATTAGCTAATTTGCTAACTTGCCCATTAACACTTCTTGCTACAGCACCTGTCAACTTCTAATATATTTTCGGTCCCAGCATGCTATGCACTATTTAAATTTGAGTAAACTCCTATTTTTCCACTGAAAGACTTGCAATTGTTTTCCTGAGTGATTCTCAGATGTTTGGAGGTTTTATCTCAAATCACATGCATCATCTTTTGACTCCTTCAGTTTCTAGAGAGCTTGGGGCCCTTGCAGAGGAAGGAAAGCCAGCTGTGCTGGCTGGGTCTAGGTGTAGACTGCCATTCCCTGGCCTGAAAGAAGGAACAACTGTCAGCAGTTAAAGGAAATCAGGAGCCCCCAGGGTAGCAGGAACAAGAGGAATAATTATGGCCAGTTGTCAGTCCCTCACGTAGGAGAAATGACCTTGCTGCTAGTTAATGAAATTTCTTTGTAACAATATTTCTAGATCCTTTCTGAATTTTTTCATAACCTTACCTGGGGTCACAATTCACAGGAGAAAGTATTAAAGACTGTGTGTACTTCAGTTCCCTATTTAATTTTTTTTTTAATGCAACATATCCACTGTTACTGTCTTATGAGTAAGGCTGGAGGCAATGAAGCTTTTTTCTGCCTACTGACTCCATGACCTCAAAACATTGACTTTTTTTCATCACCACAGACTTTCTATTTTTGCAAAGTTTTAGCAGACAGCATCTTGTTCTCAAGGAGAAGAGGCATTCACTAGAATAGCAAAGAAGTTTAAAGTTTTTCAGGTAACACGATTAAAAATACTATATTTTCCACCTTATTAGTGTTGTTAAAGCGGTTCACATTTTTTTTATTAGAGTGTATTTATTATCCCCTATAAAAGACTCTGCTGTTAAAAAAATAAAAAAAACAACAAGCAATTACAAAGTACCTTTTAATTCCAGCACCTGTGTCAGGACTGCATTGTCACCAGCAATTAGAAAGGAGAGAGCAAACTGAATATAGGCCATGCGGACATCAGTTCTGCCCTAGAAATACAAAATCCTGTCAGCAGGCAGATTGTACATAACTGCCAAACTAATACTACAACTGCTGGTTATTCTGAGAAGCACTATAAACACGTCAATTTAACAACTATTAACATGTTGAACACAGCTATACATCCACATTTATTTGCAATACATCCACAGTATGTTTAGCTAAAAACCCTTCTCACATTAGCAGATCACTTCAACATAAGAAGGAAGGTGTACTAGTTCACAGATTTTTCAATCTTCAATATGTGAGATAGGCCATGAATTAAAAGAATAATCAAACGTTAATAGCAGTTTCATACCAAACCCTGCACACTTTGCATCACTGAGCATCTTTGTTTCTGCAACACTTGGTCAGTTCACAAAAATGCCCCCCAAAAAAGGGCTAATAGGTTATAAAATTACAAATTCAGGCACAGTGGAAGCAGTGAAAGCTTTGCATGTAAAAGAATAAGAGATAAAAACATAGAATCCCTGAATGTTTTGCATTGGAAGGGCACTTAAAGCTCATCTCATTCTATGCCCTGCCTTAGGCAGAGACACCCTCCACTAGACCATGTTGCTCCAAGGCCCATCCAACATGGCCTTGAACACTTCCAGGGGTGGGGCAGCCACAGCTTCTCTGGGCAACCTGTGCCAGGGCTTCACACAAGGAAGGATTCCTCTCTATTATCTAATCTATCCTCTTTCAATTACAGTTACCTGTCATCCTATCACTACATTCCCTGGTAGAGTCCCTCCAGGATTTATAATTTTTTTTAAACATGCTATGCAAAATTAAGCTGCATGTAGAATTGCCTGAAAGAAAATGAGCAGGCAAAATATAAGGTGGCAGGGACTCATGAAAAAGTTAAAACAGGAAGTGAAAGAGAAGAGTGAAAGAAACAGTATGTAAGCTTTGGGCCTGATATTTTTGTATTAAAAACTCTCCTCTGACAGCCAGTTGTGACATAATTTCACTGAAAGCCGTGCAGCAGTTAATCTGGTTTTGGACACTTTTTTCCGCATACCTTACTTGCATATCTGATAAGCTTGCAATCAAAAGATTAAATCCAAGCATTTAAAAGTAAAGGGTGAAGGTACTGCTGCGGACAACTTCTGGAGTAAGGTCAAAACCCATGCAATCTCATAGTCCCGAAATTATAAAAGGTGGTTGCAGGGAAAAAGGGATGTGTTTGGTTTTTTTCTCTTCTGCTTGATTGCTTTATGTAAGAACAGCCTCATTTGTCACCACAGATGGCACAACCCCAACACAAACGTACACACTCACTCTGTAAGTCACCTTACCATCCAGAAAATAATACTGGATTTATTATACACTTATATTTGGAATGACATATAAATATTGTTTTAAAACACTGGTTTACATCAATCCTGGCTATTTTTAGCAAATGGAAACAAGAAATAGTTTTCTCTGGAAAAAGAAAATAACTTTTTCTACTCACTCGCATATTCTCCCTAAGGATTTCCGGCAAGAGATTATTTAAAACTCTTGCTTGTATTTTCAAAAGCCACTACTCTGTGCTAGTACTATTATCCCATGGCATACAGCATCTTAATTTACCTTCTTACATCTTTTTTTCAACAGTCCAGGCAGGTATTTGTTATTGAAATCAAAATGGCTATACACATCCCTTGCTGAATCTGGGCCCTGGGCCACCATTGCTGACAGCAGCATGAGGCACCCTCGGCTCACCCTAAAACAAAACACAGAGGAAAACCTGCAGGTTATTTCCAGGATTACAGAATCAAGAGATTAAAACTTAAAGGAAAAACAGAAGGGAAATTAAACCAACTGAAATAATTTTTTTAGGCGGTGATAATGGCAACCAGGAAGGAGGGGAGAGGGAAGAAGGGAATGTCTATTTATATTCTTTCCAAAAATTAAGCTGTAATTTAAGGTAGATATTCCCTTTATAAAGCAGGTTAAAAGGAAGAAAGTGCCAAAATTAAAAACTTGAAGATGTCCATTATCATTGCAGGGGGGCTGAACTAGATGACCCTTAAGGGTCCCTTCTAAACCAAACTGTTCTATGAACTCCTCAACCCACAGGATGTTGCCATTTATTTCAATGGGAATAACAGGGCCATTGGGTACAACGACCAAAAGATGAGTCCTTGGCCAAGCCATTTGCAGTTTATTATTTTTCTCTCCCTTCCCCTTCCTCCAAGGATTGCATTAAAATGTCTCTGACACTCAGAATTTTTGCCCTGTCCACAGATCATGAGAAACTGTTACTAGGAATAATAATCACAACTAGATAGCAGAGGAATACTTCAAATGACCTAAAATGACCTTAGATTTAAGAGGCAGGAAAAATTACAAGGCAAAAGCCATTCTGAAAGAAAAAGTTCTACTATAAACATGGAAATCTGACTCCAAAAAATACAGGGAAATAAACCACTCATGAGCAGCTCTTTTTGCCGTCACAAGATAGACTGTTCAGTCTCTGCAAAGCACAAGAAAGTCTGTTCCCCCCAGGACATTTCACCCCACAAATCAAGCAGCATTACAATAACAGGACTCAGGATGTTCATGTCTACCCACTGCAGCTCTCACCAGGACAGCATCCAGTGAGCATCTCTGCCTCAGGAACATACCCCACAGCATCAGATTGTGTGTTGTGTCAGAGCTCCCACCTTGCAAAGACTACTGCATTTTACAGTATGTGGAACAGGATCATTAAATACAGGTGGGTGATCAGCAATAAGCTGAATTTTGCCACACCCACACAGCCCCTCAGGGTCAGCTGACAGAAATTCTCCGCAACTGCACCAATAAGGCTCACCTGTGATTTTCAGAATACAAAGCAGCATAGACCAGTTTCATGTAAGAATGAATCAACTTTTTGACAATGTTCATTCCCACGACAGAAAAATGGGAGAGGTCACTGGCTGTCCTCAGTAAAATGGCTTCTAGAGCTTGAAAGATTAACAGCATCTGCAGGATAAAGAAGTATGTTAATATCTGCCAATATCAGGCATGACTAGAAATGATTATCTGAGCAAACAGTAATAACCACCATTAAATAAAAAGAGTAATCCCACCACATAAGGAAAGCTTCCACGTATGAAGGTGACCTTAACTTCTAAGCTCTTCCAAATTAATGCTTCCTCTTTGAAAAGATTGGTTCTGAGAACATGAAGCTTCAAGGAACCAGTGTTTTAGGAGACATCTGCCAGCCAGTGCACATCAGAACAATGAAATGTGCTGGAGAAAACCATCTCAGCTGCTCCAGTCTTACAAAGAACTCCTTCCAGAAGAATCCAGATGCACACAGCACTGGGGCTGTGCTGATTACATGCATTAGCCCTGACGCTTCTCTGGATCTTGAGGAAAGCATGTCACTGAAGATGACACAGGTTGTCATTACACAGGCAAAAATGATAATGTAAGGCAAAGACCAACAACTGGTGGTTGAAAAGAACACCAATTCTCTGTTCTAAGCAGACTTAAGTTAGCAATGCTGCCCCAGAATTCACTGTGAAAAGAGTTATTTAATTCTTTCTTTATTCGCCATATTTTGATGATAAATTGTGTCCAGCTGAGATGAGAAAAATGAGTTTGACTTTACCAGTGGCTTCCTAGAAATACTGACATATCAGGGAGATGTCTAGTCATCTAAAAACAAACACTTTTACTGGACTGCTTCTGTTTTCTGAACTGCTTCTATTGATCCCCCCTATTTCACAAAAGGTCTTTTGATAACATTTAAAGAACCTTAACAGCTTGATATGGACAAGACTACTGGTTCTATATATCATTAAATCCAGGAACATTCTGGGACTGAAAAAGGCATTTCCCACTTGATGAATGCTTCTGCCACTGTGACTTTCAGAAACAAAACCAGACCAAAACTATACTAAACTATCCGGGTTATTTATATCACAGAGTGTTCACAGAACCACAGAATATCCAGAGCTGGAAGGGACCCACATGGGCCATGGAGTCCAATCCCTGGCCCTGCACAGGACACTCCACCCAGTCAAACAACCCAATTCGAACAGTCCCCGAGCTCTGCCGGGTTTGGGGCTGTCCCCACAGCCCTGGGACCTGCTGCAGGTTCCTCCTCGGGGCGGGCCGTGCCTGCCAGTCACCAAACCACAACCCCCCCGCCCGACTCACTTCGCTCTCGGGCCGCCTTTCCCCGTCCAGAAGCTTGAATATCTCCGCGCACTCCATGGAGATTTTCAGGTACCCCTCCACGACATCGTACACCTCGGGGGACGGCAGCGTCTTGGCCACGGACACGAAGGTCTCCAGCCCTGCAAAGCCGGAGCGTCACCCGGGGAGTCTCCGCCACGTGTCGGCGACACCGCCACCCCATCATCATCATCATCACCATCACCACCCCCGGGCGGCATCCCTGAGCAGCATCCCCGAGGGGCACCCCCGGGCGGCATCCCCGAGGGGCATCCCCGGGCGGCATCCCCGAGGGGCATCCCCGGGCAGCATCCCATAGCAGCATCCCCGCCCCGCTCACCGGCGGCGGCGGCCGCGGGGTCCCGCAGCAGCGCCTTGAAGCGGGCCCCATTGAACTCGTGTTCCCGCGGGGCACAGGGCCGCTTGGCCGCGGGGGAGCCGGCCGCGGGGACCCCGCTGCGCTTCCCGGCCATGCCGTGCCGATCCCGATCCCGCCCCGGAACCGCCGGGCAGCCGCGGGAAGGGGCGGCCCGGGATGCCCCGCCCGGGGGAGGGATGGAGGGATGGGGGGCTGCCCTGCCCGCCGTGCCCCGCCCAGCGCTGCCCGGGGTGGGGATGGGGGTGCTTGGGACACTCAGTGGGGACACAGAGTTACAAACAGTTGCCATGGAATGGTTTGGGGTGGGGAGAATCTCAAAGCTCAGGCACCCCAACCCACTGCTGGGGGCGGGGAGATCTCCCGCTAGACCAGGCTGTTCCGGGCAAAACGCTGTAGAAATAAAAATGAAAGAAAAAAAGAGATCCAGAAGAGGGCGGCATTCACAGCGGTTCTGAGATTTGGGATGGATAAATGCTTTCTCCCTGCGATATTTTGAGTATCAAGTATTTGAGATGGGGGAGTAAACAGGTGATATTGGAAGGCACGGAAGAGTAAGATAAAAGGAGTACACGAAACTGGAAGAAAAAAGAAAGTGTGAAAACATAAATTGCTAGATATTAGGCTAAAGGGCTTTTTAAAAGTAACTTACTAGAACACGGCTTAAAAGCATCTCACCGCTGCGAGGTACATCATGCTCCAAACTCTGCCAGTAATTCCTATCTCCAGAAGCACTTAAAAATGAAACTCAATACATTCCAACTATTTTTCTGCTTGCTAAGATGGCAGTTCCATCTTTGGAATTCATGATAATACAGCAAATTCTATGCAAAGGCACAGACTGTTCAGTTCTTTCATAAAATATTTTCGGTGTGTTGTTCTGGATGACAGGAATCCTTTGTTTCAACCTTACAGTTCTCTTGGAACTTAATTGAAGGTATGCAGACACACAAGTACATTGAAATTCCAGAAACTGGAAGGCATATAGTATGGAAAGTAAATAGCACTTTCAAGAGGGAGTTGCTTTGGTTTGGGGGGGATGAAAATGAAAGCTAGAGCTCATAGAATTAAAAAAAAATATTTGATTTAGCATAGCTTTTCAAAGGCTTGAAATATGTATATTGAGATTTTCAAGGAAAATGGCCTAGCTGTCAAACCTACACCATCTTTCATAGGACATCTACTATAAAAAAAAAATTACTGCAAAGTGCAAGTGGAAATTATTTTATTTAGCTTGAAGTTCCATTATTCTCTCCTCTTACTGCCTCGGTAGCTGCTGGAGACTTTAATTAGCATGGGGAGGGTTGGTTTCACTTCAAGACAGGTTACTTACATGTTCTGCTGTTGTGCATTTGGAAGCGTTAGCATTTTTCTTTCTCTGTTATATCTATGACAATTTTCCTCCCCCAGATCCGTCTTTTGGCAAGCTGTGTTCATGGAGGCCCAAGACTGAGACATCAGGCTCAGGCAAAGTTCATCTGCTCTGTCATGCCTACATGTTCAACAGTTGTAAGCAGTGCATGAGCCAAGCAGTAACTCCTGAGCTGCCCAGTTTTCAGTAAATTGAAATATACTTGTGTGATTCTTGCCAAATGAACACATAATCGTATTCATTTCTGAAATACTACCAGTTTTCCGTGCCTTTGCATACCTGAGAGACCTTGAGTCCTGAATTTTCAAGGCTCCTGGAAAGGCCACCACTTTTTCAGTGCTTTGACATTGATTTTGTGGCTTTAAAAAGCTGCTGTCTTGAATGTCAAGTACACAATCACTAGTAATTTTGGAAAATCTTAGCTTAAATACATATTCAAGGATAAACAGTGACAGCAACCAGCCAAAGGCAGGCTCATAAATCCATAATAAGGCACTTTTACAAACAGGCTGATTTCCAAGACTGTGGTCCCTTCAGCAGCTCTGTCCTAATGTCCTTCCTAAGCTGAGAAGCAAGACACAAAGTCTTTTCCAGCATGTCTTTGAAGAGTCATGTCAGGAAGCGACCAGAGATTCCTTTAAGAGGGCAAGAACAACAAAGCCAGGACTTTTTTCTTGGTATGTTTGTTCTTCTGCCACTTTAGGTCTTGTTTTCTCTTGTTTTCAGCAGTAAGCTCTGTGAGATGGGTCATGCCTCTTACTTCATGTCTATACAAGTGCCAGGTGCACTGCTAGAAAAATAATCCATGTACAGCAGAAGTGCCAGCACGACTGGCAGTGTTCGGGAGGATGAGGAGCAGGGACCTTTCTGCTGCCTGTGGTGAGGAAACTGGAGTGAGACTTCATTCAGAATGAAACATGAGGAGATTGGTTTTACAAACTTCATGGTTACTTCTTTTTTTGTGAAGTGGTTGGGGTCTCTATGACGTCAGTATTAGTTTGGCCAAGAAGCAGGTCATGACCACAAAACTCAGAGGACTTGTTAGCTAACCTTGTTCTCTCTGAAACAAGTCAAAAAAATGCCAGGAAACAGAAAACCCGTCCTTCTAAACCTGCTGGATGAATTACTGTACTCACTCAAGCTTCTACTTACATACACAAGAATTTTTCCTCAGTGTGGCTCACAGAATTGGTCCTCTCAAGTTCAAATTACTGCACACTTGAACATCTTGTTAGAACTTAAAGTCTGTAGTACCCCGTGAGAACTTTCAGCATCCAAAACTCATTTAGAATTAGAAAAAATACAAGAGATGCTTCTCTACCACTATTTTCATTCTTATGTCCATGGAAATAGAGGTTGAATTGGGAAAACTGTGCTGTGTTATTTTAAATAATTGTCATATAGTGATTACTGTAAAGCATGTGCTTTGTTTTAACCCATCTGACACTGATCTCCAAAGAAACAGAGAGATGATAGCAGTTTGAACTGTCCTGTAGATTCTACCTGTGTCAGAATGCAGGAATACAAAAGGTTTAAATATGTGGGGAAAGCCTGGGGTTCTGTACTTAGATTTTATTTTTTTGTTTACCCCCAAAAGCCAAAGAGAATATTAGCAAACTTCTTGCAAACTTTATTCTGGGAGAAGAGAATGAAAATTACTTATATCAGCTCCACAAAATATTGTTGGGGAGAAAAGAGGAAGTAAAAGCAGTAGGAGGTATAGTGGAGAAGAGGTTGAATATATGTGTGTGTGTATGTATATATATATAGTGTGTGTGTGTGTGTGTGTGAAAAACTATTTCTGTGATTATTTCTGACAATTTTTGTTACTGTGCTATAGATCCTGTGCTATTTTTTTTCACTAATAGAAAATTTTAGGCCATCTAACTCAAATGTCTTTTATTATTTCACACTGTTTACTTCCTAACTGACAGCACTCATTTTATTGGAATTTCCATACACTAAACCATGATATGAGTTTCATGGAAGTTTGGCTGAAGTTCAGGGAAAAATTAATAATATGGGGGGGTGGGGGGCGGGAGAAGGGGACGTGTAGAATTAAGTGCTCAGATTTTGACTTTGCTCTTGCAAAGCTTCCATGCAACAACACAATTATTCCTGCATTTTTTGGTGCTGTGAAATGGTTTCTTTTCTGCCCAAGTTCAGAAGAGAGAAACTGTCTGGACTAGATGTGATATCCAGCCTGGAATCTAACTTAAGGGCTTTCATATGATTTATTTCTGCGGGGAAAAAAGTGGAATCTAACTCCTGTTGCTCATGAGGAAAGGCCAAGGCTGAGAGATTCTACACACTGAATGTGTCTGGATTAGTTATATTGTCTTCCAACTACTGAGCTCTGCCAGCTTGTAGAAGTTCCTTTCAAGGCTATGGCAGAGACATCAGGATAAATACTTTCTCCCTTCATGCTTTGTTTTACATGGCTCTCTCTAAGTTTACTATTTAGGCACTACCCACAGCAGGGAGTAGCAGGAATTACCAAAAGTATTACTGATTTTAGGTTAATGTTGAATAGCAAAGTAACCCTCACTCGAGAGGGAAATGTATATATAAATGTCAAAGCCATTTTACTGAAAGCTTCAATTCCTGCCAGCCACAGCATCCATAAGTTGCTTTCCTCCATAAGAAGGCTTCTCTAAAAGGCTGATATCTACATACAGAAGCACTCAGCTGCCTCATGTGTTGTTATTCAGCCCTCACTGCTTCACTTCCCTGGAGGTTACCTATATTTTGAACCTCTCCCAGTTCAGTCATTCCACTTGGAAACTGCCTGTGCCTTTGGGTTATACCTGCACAGTGCCAAAAGCATACCAGGCTCATTCCTGCACCATGGGATGGTCTTTTCCTTACAGCACTACTGAGCTAGAAGCAGCAATGTTATCTCACTGGGAAGAAAACCTTTCAAGCAGGAGTACAGGATATTTCCCAGTGATTTTTGACATTTTATATATTCTTTTGCATTGATTGTGTCACAGATCCATTGTGTACTCAGAGTCACTTACAGCAGACTGAGTTGGCATCACTGCCATCTGTGTTCCAGGGATTAATGAGCAATTCTGAGAATCTGAAACTGTGGTAGATATGTCGTTATGGCAGGTAGGAAGTTGGGGTAGACAGATAAGTTCACCCTAATCATCTAAACACCTTTCTAGAAGATCCAAGTATGGCCTGGGAATGCTTCTTTTGTGACGGGGTAAAAATCTGTGCTATTTATTCTCTTGGCATTCATTTCTGCCTTCAGTAGGACTGACCTGAGAGGGCAACCACAGGAAGCATCAGATTGAATGACCAGGTATGGCAAGATCAGGGGGCAAAATGAGATCAGTAGTTGGAGAGTCCCTCCCACAAGTCTGCTTCCAGTACTACAGTTGGAAAGCAGAGGGTAATAAGTTCATTTCAGAGGCAAACATTGTCCTTATCTGAAGCAGCCAGAAGGAATAGTCTCACCTGGCAGAGCTACTGTTCCCTCTTCCCATCTGTGTTTGCAGTCGCAGATGCTTCAGAGCTATTTTATACTGTTATTTCAGCACCTTTGATCCCATTTATCTGAGTTCAGTAAAACTTGATGGAATGTCCCTGACCTCAGAGAGGTTCATGTGAAACCTGGTTTGCTCTTATCTGCCCAAGACTAAGGAAGCATAACTCTGTTACCCCGTTGTTTTTCAGTGTGTAAAGAAGGAGAGGGTGAGGAACAAAAGTGGATTCAGTTTCAAACATGAAGATCAAGTTGGTCAAAGTTCAGTGTAACCTCTAAAAAGAGGTGCCAATGTTTGGAAATTCAAATCTGGAAACAATCCAACTTCGGTTGGAACACAAGGAGAGGAACGGATTTAACAGAATTAGTTTGGTTCCATTATCTCATTATCTCTCACCCACTCATTCATGTTTTGTTGGGGTTTTTTTGTTTTTTTTGGGGGATTTTTACAGGGTTTTTGTTTTTTGGATTTTTTTGTTTGGTTAGTTGGTTGGTTGGTTTTTTTGTTTGGGTTTTGGTGTTTTTGTGGGTTTTTTTTGTTTGGTTTGTTTTGGTTTGTTTGTTTGTGTTTGGGGGGGTTGTTTGTTTGTTTGTTGGGGGGGTTGTGGTTTTTTTTGTTATTGTTGTGGGGGGGGGTTATTTTATTTTTTTTTTAGAAAGATCAGTGTGAACATGCATGACAGAATGTAAACAGCTAGGTATTCATATCTACTAGTCTTATACTCCTGGGCACAGCACAGCCCCTGGGCAGAAGATGCTTTCATGTTCCCTTTCCAGTGTTGGTTCTAGGCTCCCTTTTCTGAGGGCAGCTCTTACAGGAACTGGGAAATGAGTGTTCTGATTTATTCCCTGTAGTCCCTCATACCTTAAAAGGAACTCTACATTTTATTTGAAGGTGGCTTACCAGATTGTAATGACAATTTGCTTGAATTTTCCACTGGTTTACTTTTCAGTCTCGCAAAGGCTTTCAGGGAACAGCTTGAACTCTCGCAGAGTAACTTCACAATGTTTTCACATGTTGCAGTAAAAGCTTTAAGCCAAGCCTACACACTTAGAACTCAGCGACGCTGAACTGCTTGCGTTGTAAAGCTACGGGCTTTAAAGTGGTGTCAGGCAACAGTGCGAGGAGAGGAAACTGAGAAAGGGGAAGTTTCTTTTGCAACATGGAAGAGGCAGTGCTGTTTGCTCACTGAAACCCCACGTCAGGCATAGCTGTCAGCTGGGTTCCCCCAGAGGCCGGTGAGCCAGGGTGTAAGGGCAGGAGTGGGGCTGAAGCAGCAAACCTGGCAGAGTCCGGCTCGAGGGGAGAGGAGTTCCGAAGCAGGGAAACCAGGGAAGGTGCGCTGCGGGGCACAGGGAGCGATGGGGAGCACCTTGCACCTGTCTTGGGAAAAACAAGCAGGGAAATGTCACGAGTCGGGGAGCGTGTGTAAGTAAGTCCGTGACAGCCCTCCGGCCATTGCCGACCACGGACGAGAGGGGAGAAGGCGAAACCGAAGGGAGGGAGGCGCCGGGGCTGCGAACTGCAGGGCGGAGGGTGGGGAGAGG
>VXBX01004732.1:0-42889 GCA_013400415.1 Scytalopus superciliaris | reverse complement strand
TGCCAGCCCCCCGCAGGCACCGGGGGGTCCCATCGCCCCCCGCCCCCCGGGCAGGGGGATGCCAGCCCCCCGCAGGCACCGGGGGGTCCCACCGCGCCCCGCACCCCGGGCAGGGGAATGCCAGCCCCCCGCAGGCACCGGGGGGTCCCACCGCGCCCCGCACCCCGGGCAGGGGAATGCCAGCCCCCCGCACTCCCCGCCCGCGGCGGCTCCGGGAGCTGCGTATTCCCGGAGGGATCCGGGCTCCGCGTTGCTGCTCTCGGGCCTTGCACCCCGGGGAGCGCGGGTCGGGTGTGCTGGGAGGGAGGGCAGGGGGCAGGCAGAGGGGGAAGGGCTCCCAGGGGGTCCCGGTGGGAAGGGACGAGAGCGGCCGAGCCGTCGCTGCGCGGTGGGAACGCTGCGCGTGGATCGGCCAGGGCCCGACCAAAAGTGCGTGGAAGTCCCTGGAAAGGTTCCCACTTTCTCCTGGAGGCTTGGAGTCGGGCCCTGAGGGAGCCGTCCTGGTCTCCCGTAGCGAACAAGCGCTGCACTTCTCTCTGCTGGGAGAGAGAAGCCTCGTAGCGCCAGGACGAGGGCAGCCCGTTCCCAGGGAGCGGAGGCACAAGTTGTCACCTAGAAATCCCAGCCGTGATCCCTGCAGGGCTGCTGCATCAGTGCAAATTGAAATGAGTGCAGAAACTGGGAAAACGCCTCTGTTTCCAGCAGGACAAAGAAGCAATCTATTTTTTGTTTGAGCAAACTTTGCTCTTGTACCTTTTCTAGTGCTCCAGGGCATCCCACTGCTATTAGAAAGTTATTTAGAAGAGCTGTTTCTCCCCTTTCTATATGTTACAGCAAGCACAATGTATTCCTGGAAGTTGGAAGCTTAGAGGAACTGCCTGTAGGGCAGAAAGCAATCCTTACCCTTAGTGAGCAGAGCAGAACTTCCCAAAAGCCAGTTGAGTGCACCAGAACAAAGTTAATATATAATTAATAGCCCAAATGTGTTCTGATGCATATTAACAGAGTTCGTGTTATTACAATTCAAAATGCTGGTGATGATCCTGTAGAAACTATTTTCTCCACAACAGGAAAATACAGTTTGTCATTTTATTATTGTGTTGAGCTCCACAAGCCTGAATATTTCTAGGTAAGCAGCCACCAAATATAAAGACCAGAATTACATTCTTGAATAGGTTACATTTCTTGTATTAAATACCTTTCACATGTAAAAGGCTTCTAAAGTCTTGCTATCTCATTTTTTTGTGCGGGGTTTTTTTTTTGCTTAACTGCTGATTTGTAGATGTTAGTTTTGGAATCACATGGTGGTTCTCCACAAGAACAAAAAATAAATGTTCAAATTCTCCCTTTTAAATAGCTGCTGAGTTAAAAAATATCCCTTTATCTAGCAAAGTTTCTCTCACAAAAGTCCATTTACTTTTCAAATGAAATTATTTAGATAAGGTTATCCAAGATGCATTTCAGAAGTACAGCTGTATTCAGTATTCATTGTGCACTGAGCTTTCCAAATAGGTAGAATGACCAGAGAAAAAATCTGTCTCACCCCAGAGATCAGTTATAAACATGTCGTGCAGTCATTTCAGTAAATAAGTCGGAGCAAAGAAAATCACAATCCAGAATTCTTGCCAGACTGGGAAGTTTCTGGCCCTGAACACATTCTGCTCCCACTTTACTTTTAACATGGAGATCTAATCCAGGTTGACGGAAAAGATCAAAATGTTACTGGAACCTTTTTTTAAAAAGGTATCCAGAACATATGGAGAAGTTTTTAGTTGCTTCACAAGGAGGTGCTGTGGACCAGGATCTGCCACGGGTGAGATGACATCCTACAGTGTCGTCCCCTTGCTGTTTAATGCCTGTTAAAGAATTACAAGCTCCATAACAGCAGCTTCAAGATCAGCTTCTAGAGTTGTTGATTTTCCTTATTTGCTTCCTCCCATGGCAGAAAAAGTCACATGATTTCCCTAAACTCCACTGAATTTACATGGACACAAATCTGCCCTGTTTAAAGGACAGTGCCATGAAGCTGGGCAGTATCCCGAGGGATGAGGAGTAGGAAGCTTCTCTTGCCTTACCCAACGACCTGCCCTTTCCCTCTCCTGGAAGGGGTCAGGTCTAACCCTGCTGTTCTGAGGCTGAAGCCTCCAGGAGGCACTTGCAGCCCATGTCAGAGCAAAAGGAACAGTGACCTGCACCTTCAGTGTGTTCCGTGGGATTGAATCTCACACTGGGAATTTAGGAGTGCAAGGAGAATTGGAAGGCCAGTTGCTTCAGCTTTTCCTCCTTTTCACAGACATGCTCAGATTACCAGTTACACACTTCTTTTGGGTCATTGCCTTTTTCTGCTCTGTGTTACAAGCATTTGGTCTCTTCCCCAACAGCCCAAACTCTGTTCCTCTCTCCTCCTCTCCCCAGCCCAGCTTTGCAGAATCCCTTCCCAGACTGCTGCCAGGTTCCAACACCTGCATGTGTCATCTCTGTTGTTCTCTTTATGCAAGTATTAAATTGTGCCAGCAGTTCTAACCTGCCCAGGGCCCGTTTGTTCATCACCAGACCCAGCTGCTTGCTTGGAACAACTCAAAGATGCTCCCTCTTGGGATCTGTTTGGTGTTCTGGAAAGAGGAGCAAGGAACAGTGTGAAACAAGACATCAGCAGCAGTGCAAAATCCAGCCCTGTGAGAATGACTCAGTAGTTTCTCCTTTTAATAGCAGGAAATACTGGAAGTACTATTGATACACACCATACTTACAGATCCACATAATCTATTATTCTCTAGCAGTGTGGTGGCAGCAATTAACAAATTTAAAGGTTGGACTTGATGATCTTGCAGGGTTTTTCCAACCTTTATGATTCTGTGATTCTATATTTATTAATTCAATAGGTTACTGAAAGTGGAGATGTGCTCTGAGGTCTGCAGTCTTCTATGTGATTAATTTTTAAATGTGGAATCCAAGCAGTTCTGTCTAAATTTGAAACTGAAAGCTGAAGGTTTGGGAAAAGAGGTTTAATCCACAGTTCTTTCCTTAGATCTTCATGTATATTGGTGGGATCCTACAGCTAGAGAATTCTCTTCCCCTCATGCCTGCTCTTCAAAACACCATTGCCATTATTTATTCATTCCTACCTGACATAGCTCTGTCTTCACGTTGCTTTTCTCAGCTTGCAGCTTTCACATTTCAGATCAGGTCCCAGTCCAGGAGGCTGAAGACTGCTGTGAATTTTGCTAGTTCTCCAGTCTCTGGGAACTAAAATCCTTCATACTCTGGGCTCCCAGGAGACTGTCAGAAGAGTAGTTTTTCAAGAAATCAAGGCCTCATGACAGCCATTTCCTTGCAGCTCCTCTATGTTCAAGGACTGGTTCCCAAAACAGGCAAAAATAAGGAGCTGGGAATTATATACTGTACTTTTACTTCACTTACATCTGTGTCCTGGTGGTCTAGAAAGCCCAGCTGCTGAGTGTGAAGTGGCTTGGCTGGTAGCATTTTGTGTGTGCTTTCCCAGCACCAGGAATTAAGGCTCCTTGTCTCATGCCCTGCCCTCTGTGCTGGCAGGGGGAGAAGGCCTTGGCTCTCTGTCCTACCACTGCTCCTTCTCCCCCCTTCTCCCCATCTGCTGCCAAAGTGAACTGACCTCTTGTCCATCTGGGAACACACTCCTTCTCTCTGGCAACACCGAGGAACCTCCATTCCCCTTTTTTGATGCCCCTCCCTTCTTTTTATTTTCTCCATGCTCCTTTAAGCTCAGGCTCAGGCTTGACCTGACCTCCTTCACTCACTCACTCACCACTCAATCTCCCTTACCTTACCTGAGTCCCAGCCAGGTTTTCTGGGCAGCTTTCAAGAAACGTGGCTGTAACCAGAGATCAAAAATGAAGTAACTGTGTGATTGCATAACTGGGCTGAAGAGTGACTTTCTGGATGTGAATAGAAAAAGTGCTGCTGCTTAGGCAGAACCTTTTAATCTCCGTCTGCTGGTGGCAACTTTTCTGTCTTTTCTGCCAGAACAGTTCAGCCAGAATTAGGCATCACTTTAACTCCATAGACTTGATGTTCTGACCCAACCACAGAAAACAAATTGATCTAATGAAAAAGCAAAGCAGTTCACCCAAGTAATATGATCTGATCCTGTGACCTTTCAGCATTAAAAGTTTCCATTAAGTTCTGTGGCTTTGACCCATCCTAGATTCCTCCAAGCAAAAGGAAGTAAATAAATGCCTCAAGCAAATGCTTTGTTTGTAGTAAGGTGGCAGGATCACTCGCAACCAACCACAATGATGCAGAGGTTTTCTAATTGGTTTTGTGTTGGTCAGATAAAATCCTATGTAAATTTTCTTGAGTCAGTTCTGTTGGCTCCGTGGGCAATTGGAGCATGTCCTTCAACCAGGATATTTAAAGAAGTGCTAGAAGGAGTGATGCAATGATGCCTCTTCTTAATACTGCCTTGTAAAAGTCAGGCTAAAGTGCTGGTTTCTTTGTTTAAAGGAAAGCATTTCATATTAGAAACATTCAGTAATATTCATTTCAGTAATATGGGAGTCTGGTTTAAAGTTCCTCCAAGTGGAGTGGGTTTGGATCTGGGATTTGTTCTGTGGAACAAAGGTGTGTGTCATAAGTGAGATTTTAGCTGAGATCATGGTGCTGAGATCCAAGGCTTTGCTCCAGGCCTGTGCCTGCAGTTCTCACTGCTTTCCTGAGGAAGTGTAGCTTATGAAACCACGTTTCAGATGTGCTAATATTTTTTGTTAAATCCACTGATGAGATTTAATTATCCTTGTTAGAGAAGTAAAAGCTTTAGTCCTATTAAATTCCTATACATTTTGTGAGTATTAAGCAGCTGGGCCTTATTTCCACCCCCAAGGAAGGATGTTTCTCAACAAGCTCTCCTAAAATGAGTTACAGTGTGATGCTCCTGCCCCGACAGCAGATGTAGGGTAATTCAGAGGTGAGACACAAACCTATGGGAAACTTGAGTTCCTGAGCTCCACTGCTCAGGGATCAACATGTTTGAATCTGTCTTTCAGATTCTCATACCTTTGGGGCAGGAGCTCTTTTTGTTCTCCTTGTGGAGGTTGCTGGCACCTGGCACATCATATGCCATTTTTATTCAGAATACATAGCAGGCATTAGCTCCCCCCTGCCTTCCTACTCCATCTGCTGCTGATGCCCTTCCCAGTGACAGAGCTTCCAGACAGTCTCAGCTTTATTAGAGAAAGGAGTTACAGACTAGTTCCAAATAATACTCGGCTTTTGTTGGAAGTGTCCTCAGACAGAGAAGGCACTGTCTAACCAGTCACCACTTATCAGAATTCCGTCATCTGCCAGCCACAATCTACAATTAAAATTGAAATATTTTTATATATAACCAAACACAGAGAAAATAGTGTCTTAAAGGAGCTGAAGAGCAGGAGGAGGCGTGGTTGCGCCTTACGCGTTCAGTATTGGTGAGTCATTTAGTCTGAATTTCTAGGCATTTTAGGAGTTTTTTGCTTCAAAGGTCTATTGTGTGGCTTCTGGCAACAAATTAAATACCAGTGAGGTTTGGCTCTTAATTTAGAATTAATTTTAAAACATCACTTACGATATAACACCTAGTTGAAAGCCTTTGGCCAGATTTCACTGGGCTTTGGACAAGGGTGTCAACTCACAAGTAACTGTTCATTTTTCTTCACAGTGTTTAATCCTGGATGGGAAGACAAGCATTATTTTTTCAGAATAATTTTGTAATTTTTGACTTTTCATGTATCTCTTCAGGCTAAAACAATTTGGGACAAAGAAATGTTATAAAGAAAATCATCAGGCAACGAGGGTACACTGGGATATTGTTTTTGCTTTTCTAGCTTGGACTTGCTGTACTATAAAGTTATGATAGCACTGTAGATCTCTGAGTTGCCAGATTTCTGATTTTTTGAGTGTCAAATATAAATGGGAATACAAGAAATGCAAAGTTTGGGTCTGGGTTCTGTTTGCAAAACAAAACCTGTATTCTTTTTTCTGAACTGGCAATAAACAGCTCCCCCTGGCCCTCTTGGGGAACATGAACATGGAGGTTCATATTCACAAATCCGAGTTTTCAGAGAAATATTTTCCTCTAGTCCCTGAGGTTCTCCTACTTGCAGTCTTTGGGAATATTATCACTTCTCTGTCTCTTGGGCATAATGATTCTGTCTCCAGATGCAGTTGCTGCCCACTGAGCCTTTCTCTTCTTACTGCTTGTTAATGGCACTGGAAGAGGCTACTCTGTCTCCAGCCAAAAGGAGAATTTTTGGCAAGGGCAGGAAAGAGCCTCAGAGTCTCCTTTACCAGCATCATCCCTCTTGTCAGCATCTTTAGATGGGAGGGAGAAATCTTCCTTTTCTGCCATAGTAGTTCCCAGGACAAGTGTTTGCCCCTCAGATTTCTTGGAATAGATGAAAGAAGTGTAACTGACCATAGTGTAGAGTTTATTACAGACCCAAATCTTTGGGGATCAGTAATAGTTTTCCTCTTCCTGACAGAGGAAAGGCAAAAGGAAATAAAAAGTGAGTGAGAAAATAGAAGTGCATAGGGTTCTCTCCAATTTCCTCAGAAAGCCATTGGGACACAACAAAAATAAGTATCACTCCTAGGAGACAGCTCAAGGGAATATGAAAGTGTCGATCTGAAGGAAAGAGAAGACCTGTGGGAGGATCTGATCAACAGAGAATGGGCATCTGGGCTGCAAGTGCAGGGTTCATGGGTTTTCCTATTCCGCAAAAATTTAATTCACGTAATTGCAAGTCTGAGCTGAGTGACAGAGAGGAAGAGGCTGTGTGGTTGGTTCCTGGAGAAACAGTGACCAAAAACTTACAGAAGGTCTATTCTTTCTTCAGGATGTCTTGATTTTATTTTTCAGGGCTTGGCTCCTTGTGTGTGCCGCTGCTTACTGACTAAACCCTGTTCAAACTAGACCTTGAATGCTGATCCTTTCTCTGGCATAAGCAGAACCAAGCTCTTGCTTAATTCAACCCTCAGATTTAACAGACAATGAGAGCTAGATTCAGTCAGATTGTTATGATCCATGTTGTGATCCATGAGCTATGACTATGAGGGGGGAAAAAAAAAGAAATCTTAGGAAAGCTTTCATGTTGATAAAGCAGTTCATGGAAATCCTGACTGATACCTTCATCACTGATGCCTGCCTTGACTGCCAGACTATCCCAAAAGCATTCTCACTACTAACTTAAGCATTTTCTTCTTGCAGGCTTAATCCTTTATCTGTCACCAAGGCCCTGCAGAAACAAATTGCTCCATTGGCAGCAGGCTGGTGGCTCTCCACCTGCCACAACCATCCTGTCTCTCCACCTGCCAGCTGATTTCCAGCATTAGTCATTTAGACTGAGTTGAAAGTGGCAGTTCGTACTTTGACCTGGCAGTTCAGGCTTCAGTGTTCATGAAACTTGTAGGAACTTTATTTCTTTGAGCTTTGCATGCCTCAGGTTTGAAACCGGCCATTGAGCTTAAAAGTTGTTGGGTTGAATAAGCAAATGGCAGATGTACAAAGGTCATGATCTCATAAGCCTCATGTCCTTTAGAAGTGGGCAACTGGAAACTCAGGGACTGATTCTAAGAAAAGCAATAGCTTTGAATGCTCTGAAACCAAAGAATGCATTTGGAAATGGAAGGGGTTTTCATGGTTAGTAGCTTATCAGTGAAACTAGATTATCACTAGTTTTTTCAAGTAAACATCTATCCTCACATCAAAAAAGGTTTGGATAATATAAAAAATACAGTGATTATCCAAAAAATAATTTCCTTGCATGGCAAATGAACTTTTCATGCCATCTCCTGCAGTACAAGTGAAAGGGTGAAGTTAGTAGGATGTTAGTCACTAGCAAAGGGCCTGAGGGAAATTAAATTGAATTAGTGACTATGCAGGAAAAGCATTTATTAAGCAAGTATGTGGATGTGAGTGAAGCTGTTGTGCTACTTTGAGTAGAATAAACAATGCTTCTGCCCAAGGGTATTTCTTCCCGATAAAAGTCTGTGAGCTCAAGTGTGGCTAGAATGACTCAAACGGGATGTTTACAAGGTGTGTAGATACAAAAGAATAAAGTGATGAGGCAAGAAACATAGTGTTGTGAATCTTTCCCGGGTAACATTTTGCCCTTCATCACAATTACTAAGAAAGAGCTACCACAGACAGAACTTGCAGAGAATTGAGGTAGGAGATGAAAGGGACAGACGAGAGGCAGATTGTTGTTTCTGTGAACAGAGTAACCCTGGCACAGCATGGGCTGGGGTGTAGCTGTCTCTGGAGACCAGCAGAGGATACAGCAGAGGGGAGGGAAACTCAGGGGTTAATTTCTCCTCAGTGCTTCCTTCAAAAACCAAGGAAGAAAATCTTGCTGGAGAAGTTCTGCAGCTGAATCCCAAGTACCAATAAATATCAGAGTGGCGCTTCTAATGGTGCTTGTAGTAGAGTTTGTCAACCATTCTGTTATCGCTGTATGAAATCTCTTCCTTCAAACTTACTAATCTTGCTTGTGTATTTTTAATGATTGTTGGCACAATCCTTCACAAAGCTGCGGGAGCAGATGGAGATTTACCGAATGGATTGGCCTTCTGGGACTCCCACAATAATATGTGTGCTATTTCAATCTATTTTGACCTAAAATGGAGTGATACATCTTTAAAATGAACTAGCAAATTCCTGTGCTAGTTAAGATGGATTGAACAATGCACAGGAACTAATATTACTAAATCTGTCTATGAAGTCCCAGTTCTGAGAGCCCTCATAGCCTGTGGGCTACTCAGCTTCAGCTTCTAAATAAACAGTGCATTGCAAAGCTGCTCTGTTACCAAAACCAGATTACCTGAGTCAATGCTGAGATTGCTCTTAATGTGTGCTGGGCATCAGCCTCATGGCTTGAAATGCGCTTCTCCTTGATCTTCCATCTGGGGAGGTTCATGCCAGGCAGTGAGGCTGGACAGAACATGCACATTGCTTTTTCATTCCAGTGCTGACAACTGAAGAAGGGCCTTAAGGCCTTGTTTTGGCATTCTCATGACAAGGAATGAATTGAGCAAATCTGAGTACCCTGTGCTGTCTCGTGCAAAAGATGTAGCACATCTTTTGGCTGGCTGCTTCCAGGATTTTTGGTAGTTGTGTGTTTTTTAAAACTGAAACTTTCTCACTTCCCAGTTTTTCAGTGTTTTTAAGAGGAAAAAAATCTTTCTCGACTTTCATACCTTCAGGTTCAGTATTACCATTACTGTTGCTATTCAAAGCAATAATGCCAGGAGCAAGTGATGAGTATGAGAAACTATAACATTTTAAGAGCTCTTCTTTCACACAGAGGGGTATCTGTTTATAACCTTTACTCTTCTGGGCCAGTTATTTTTGTCTGTCACTGCTATTAGAGCTTATCAGTCCTCCTTTGCAACAAGAAGTGATCAGTAAGGCTTAAAGCTTTGTTCAGCTGCTCAGCCTCAGTGTTTTGTGTGGCACTCTGGTGCTATGTTTTTATTAGTCAAGGTTCTTTGTCAGCACAGTGGATGCTGTGACTAATTTGGCTAATTCTGGAAGAAAGGATTGCAGTTGGATCCTGCATTGGTGTTTTGAGCCTCAGTACAATGAGGGAGTAGTCTGGGTTAGGCAGACAGTTGGGTGGGATGATACCTTCTGGCCTTCCAATCAATGGGATCTTTCTGTTACCCTTTGCTTCAGGCTTAACTTCTGAGCCAGTCTGTAATGTCTTGTACATGATTTTGCATGCAGAGCACCCCATACGTCACTTATGAATGTGGATAAATGGGAAAGTTCCTACTGGGGCTTTCACACAGAAGTATAGAAATGTTATTGGGACAGTATTGCCAAGTTTTTATAATTCAGACAATTCTCACAGTGGTGGATTTTTATAAAGTTTCATACTGTTTTAAAGAATGAAATTTATTATTTTTGAAAAAAGAAGTAGGACCACTATTGTACTCCTTGTTGCAGATAACACTTGAAAAAGTGACTGCTGCAGCTGAACACGACCTCCCTCTCCATCACCCAACAACCCAGAAAACAATGGGAAAAATTGCAACATTAGGTTTAAAGCATTAAATCATCTAAGGGTTTTTTATATGGTCTGCTTAAGATTCTGTTTGCTCAGGGTAAGAAACCCAGAAACTCACAACTGTTCTGATTTCCCAGTCCCAGATATTGATGAAATAACACAAAATGAGAGGACAGGAAGCTGCCTCAGGAAGAGCCACAGCACTCACAATGCCCTCAACTCCTGATCATCACAGCTGGTATTAATTACAGGGATAAGACCATATTTCCCCCCCAAACATGACATTGTCATTTGGCTGAATTTGCTCCCTCAGGGAAAATGTGTTTCTATGCAGAATTCAGTAAACAGTATAGGGATACTCACATTCTCAAGGAGATGAAGCCCCTACGAGGGTGACTACAAGGCCTTGCTGCCCAGGGAAGGAGGGAAAGCAGCCCAGGAATGGCTCCCTCCTGCACAAACACAGCTCTGGGATGAGGTGAGAGGCAGCAGCTGCTGAGAAATTTCATTCCCTCACTGAGGGCAGGGCAGGCAGTGCCCTGATATGTACAGAGGGCCAGCGTGAGGAGAGCAAAGAACCTGGAGTTTTTCAAGGAAGAGCAAGAGGAAATCATGATTTTTAGAGTGGGAGTTCTTCCTCAGCATGGGCTGTGAGCTGCAAAGGGCTGCTCCACCCATGTATGTGTGGTCTGTGTGTGAAGTAATAACAAATGCAGGTTTACATGGTCTGCCATGTGAGATGAGCAATTTAGATACTTGTATGTCACCACTCCTCTTATCAGAGAACATTAGGTTTCAGCAGCAATTTCCATTACTATTTTTATCCTTTATTGTGTGCAAACACAAAAGGATTTTAAATAACAGTTCATGCTGCTTGGAAGGCTAGGGAGCTTGATGTCTTATTTTCACCAGTTCATCTAATGCCATTTTTACAGGTGGACCATATGGCTCCAACAGAATCAAGTCAAGTTTTTTATAAATACTTTTTTTTTAAAGAAGGATTGAATAGTTGCAATTGTTGGAGAAAGGTGCTTAGATACTGGGTTAGGAATTTGCAGGATCAAAGTAGCAGTTAAGATGCCAGGGAACTCATCCAAATCACTGCATAGCTGATATTCTTTAGGGAATACTGCACTGTTTTGTATACAGCACTCTTGGTTCCAAGTAACTTAAAACCTGAAGAACTGAAATGATTACAAATATAGGGCTGTATCTCTGAAGGTGTTGAGTGCCCACAACTCACATGGGGCTGAATGCTCTGACACTGAGGCCCTTTATGCCACGTTGGTGATATCAAAGGTGTTCAGCAGCAACAAAGGCCACTGGAGGCCCCTTTGCAGCACCAGGTCGTGGCAAAGTCGCTTGGGTGCAATTGGGCACTCGGCCCATTTTCCTGGCAACACTCAGCACCTCCCAGGAGCAGGCTGACAGGGAGTGGCTCTGGCAGGGAACTTCAGTTATTTGTGATCTCAATTACACAACAAATACAGGGGATGGATTCGGTTGTGGGTTTGGTTTTGGTTTTTATCCCATGAGAAGCCATGGGGATTGTCTGCTTGAGATCCAGACTGCAAATTCAGGGCATGGCATTTTCTGTGCCCTGGTTCCAGCACCAGTGCTCAGACTGAGGTCAGGGAGGTGGGGAATTCACCTACAGCTTTGCTGTGCTGGAAGGTGCATCCACATGACTCCTGTCTAGATGGGGAACAGCAAAGGTAGCAGTGGAGCAGCCTTCTCCTTTCTCCAGACTTAGTAACTGATAGGGGAGCTGATTTTCCTTATCCAGTTGCACAGCCAGAGCTGGAAAAAATGCCAGAGAACTGAAATGTTTGCCCTTTCCTGGAAGTGTTCAAGGACAGGTGGACAGGGCTTGGAGTAACCTAGTGGAAGGTATCCCTGCCCATGGCAGTGGGTTGGAACTGGGTGGTCTATAAAGTCCCTTCCAACCCAAACCATTCCACAGTTCTATAATTTTCACATCTTTTGCTTAAGTTTTGTAATGGTTTACTTTACTTCAGCTAGGGTCAAATGGTCACAAGTTTCTATTTAAAAAACTTCTAAAAAATAAGTCTTTGGGGAATGGTTTATAAAGGGCAGAAGTTTGGAAATTAAGTGGCATTAGCAAACTCCTTTTCAATATCTTCTTTGAGAAAACTATTTTTTGTATAATGATACAAAAAAATCCCTGATTCAGCCACCAAAACAAGAAAATGTGGGGATTTTTTTCTCCATTATACTTAAGACTGAAACACAACTGCCTAGAAGTCCAGAAGTGCAGAACATCCTTTTAAGCCGAGGTGTAAGGAACACCTTTAGCCGGATGGAATGCAAGAGCTTGGCCCACAAAACCCAAGTAATACCCCTTCTGAGCTCTGCAGAGAAACCTGGGACTGTGAGCAGCCACAAGTGGCAAGGGCCTGAGCCCAGGGATTGTCCATGACCACATCCTTGTGTTGCTGGAGTGCTGGGAGGGCTGTGACTCACAGCCACGCGACCCGCCCTGAGCGCTGTGAGCACGAAAGGTTGACCCATTCACAGAACCATGTGGCTGTGGGCCAAACATATAACCTTGACTACAGTGCCCTTTCCAGAGACTGATTGTGGTTTTCTTATTGTCTGACAAGCTTCTCATTTCCTGTGCTAACAGCTGAATATTTTCTAGGTTACCTAACCAAGCTCCTGCAGAACCACACAGCCTATGCCTGCGACGGGGAGCACCTGAGCCTGCACTGTCCTCGGCACTCAACCATCAGTGTTCAGTCAGCATTTTATGGGCAAGACTCCCACATGTGCAGCACTCAGGAGCCTAAAACCAGGATGGCAGAACCCAGAAACTGTGTGGCACCCACTTCTTTGCAGGTACTACACGTTGTAAAGGTTCTTAATGCACAGAATGTTTCCATGCAAATGTGTTTGCAACATTGAATGAAATGACACCATACGTATGTCAGTTCACCATCAAAAGTGTTACAGCTGAAGGGATTTATCTGGCCAGGAGGATATTACTATATGACTGTGAGAGCTTTGTAGATTGCCTTGGAAACCCCATTCTCAAAGTTCCCTAAAATAGTTCCTTTCTAATCAAGTGCTGGTTGTGACTGAGCTGACCAATCTTAATCTATCACACAGGCCCACCTTGTCCCCAGGAGAGAATACAAGCATTGGACAGAGCTTGTTTACTGAAAAAAATTGTGCTCTGGTTGGCATCTGGCTTGTTCCATGCCTGTCTTTCCTCACTGAAAAGGCACAGCAACAGCTAAACAGCAAATCCTAAGTATTTATTCAGACATTTGCATTTCTGTGAATACCCGATTTGTATCACCAATATCCTATGGTTTATTTGCTAGGCCTGCTTAAGTATAGCTTAAAATCATTTATACTTCATGAGTTTTTACTTTCTGCTGTGGAGACTTTTGTAACAAGACTTAGAAGGTCTGACTTACACTGCTATCAAAGGCTTGTTTCATCATAGTGAAAAATACCCAGCGTTGGGCCAAATTCAATAAATCATTGCAAAATGAGTAGTTAGTGGATTTTGAATGTGTTCTGGTGGTGCAACTGCCATAGATGCTCTACAGAAGCTTTGGTGAACATTTGAAGCTTTGATGAACATTTGCAACATTTGTGCCTGTAGCAGACACATTCCTTCTTGGCAACAGGGAATGTCTGTTCCCTCCCCCAGTGAGTTCAAGAGTTCTATGGCAGTAATGTCCTCTCACCAGAATCAGTATTAGGGCAGTTTTATAAGTGCCTATAATGTACTAAAATTTCTAAAGACATTCCAGACATGACCTATGGGCCATGTGAAAGTACATCTCCTCACCAAAAACAGTAGGCCAAATGCATCCTTGATGTCATTTTACTGACTACAGCAAAGTGACACCAATGATTATTTTGAGCTTGCGAGGTCTCCATGGGCAGTTTTTTTCCCTTGAATATAATAAGCACAGCATGGGATAACTGTTGTATAAACTATCATCATCACTCAGGCACTGTCACTGATCAAAGGCACGAAAACATTTTGGCGAGGCTAGGAATGTGAGAGATACAAACATTCTGCATCTCAGGGAGTTCCGGTTCTGTCAAAAAGGGACACATCTTGTAAACTGATTTCTTAGAAAAGAGCACCAGTGACCTCACCCCCCCCTCCCCTTCCCTTTGGAAGCCAAGCTGCAGTCCCACAGTAGGACTGCCCTGCAGCCGGGAGGAAGCACAACAGGCGTGTTTTCCAGGGGCCTCCCATTAGAAGGATCCCTGCAGAGCTGGATCTGTCTCCAGATATTAACAGCCTGGTGCTATTTTGGGTGTCATTGTTTGTTTTTGTGTCTGCATGCTTGTGCACAGCAACATGACAGAAAATGCTGCTGCTGTTTGCATTAAGCAGGAGAAAATACAAACAAATGCACAGGAGATGATTCAGCTGAGGTGCAAACAGAAGGTGACTCAGTAGGGGACAGCTCTCCACTTACTGAATATGTCCCTATTTCACTGGTCCCTTCCAGAACCATCCCAATTAAGGATGAGTTATTTGTTTGACTTGCAACTCTGTAAAAGAAGTAGTGACTTATAAAGTTAAGCCTGCTGTGCTTTCCCTTCCTTTTTAAACTGTAATTTAGAGTGCATTTAATGCTCAAAAAGTGTTGGACACAAGTCCTCTTCTACCAATGGGAGCATTGTAGGATCACTGCAATGTACTAGTAATGTGTGTCATTACTGGTGAGAGGGATGCCTTCCAGGGATGACAGCAGAGATCCAGCCACTGCCAACTTTCTCAGCCTGGAAATAGAAATGCAGCATGTGCTATTACAGTGGTAAATTTGTGATTTGGCCTCTTGGTATGACTGAGACCCCTTCTGGTGAGAAACAAGGCAAAAATTCCTATGGTTTATGGGATTAACTAAAACTATCAGAGAATGGTATCTTACAGTTACTCCTGCTAAGAGCGGGGTGACATGGGGACCCTCCTTGTCACAGCCTGCTGTGATTTTAAACATCAAAAATTCTGGGCACAACAACGAAGACTATCTAAAAATGGTGTCAGGAAAGCCCTCTCTAAACGGAGCTTTGAAGGTGAGTAAGAATTTCCTGAGTACACTGCTGCATTTAAACTGGGTTTTTTTAGGTGCTTTGGCTTGTGACTGTGTTAAAAACTGGGCACAGACTTACCTTGGGCAATGTCTTCACATATTCTGCAGCTGCAGTTCCAAACCCACTGTTGAAGTGGGAGCACCAGTGTGAGCAGCAGGAGTACTCAGGCCTTCTGCAGGACTTGGAGAGGGCCCACATGGCCTTTTGTGTATAACACTGCTGATCTGTTTGTTGTCCTCCTCTGTTGTCACTCCCAGGGCAGTAGAACTGGAAGAACCAGGATATATTGCTGGGCCGATAAATTTGGAGTAAATATGGCCTTAGAAGAACAGCATTGAAAAAACCCCACAAAACAAGACAAGGAGGCTGAGGATAGACAGGGATATCTGTGCTTTCCAATCAAATCAATTCTGAAATTTGCCGAAGTGGCAAGTCAAGCAAATATCTGATTACATGTGTAATTGCAAGCAAGAAGGAAGTGTCCCTTAAGCAGGAGGTCAAAAATATGGCTTAAACATAGGGTTGTGTTTCAGTGTCCTTCAGCACACCATGCCATTAGTTAGAACGCTCTCAAATGAAAATTATTACAGAGCATGATCAGGTGCACATATATAGATCAATATGAAATGGCTAAAAATAGGTCTTTTTGAGTTGCCAGGCTTCACCTGGACATTGCACTCCCATAAGTGTGCTCATGAGTGTGTGCCTCAGGCACATCAGGGATAAAGCTGGGGGGTCAGTGTGTTCCCTCTTGCCCTGGGCTCGGCACCACCAAGGCTGTGGTGGCACTTGGGGAAATTTGGCTGACTGCCCTGGGGGCAGAGGACAAGTGACAAGCAACAGTAAATTGGTAACATCCTAATTTGTCATGAGCATTGCTGTGATGAATGTGTTCCCATAAACTTGGCCATGACTGCAAGTCCAGTAGAGATATGGCCTAGATCCAATGATACAGATGTTTCTTGCATGTTTATAACCAAAAAGTTGTGATTTCTCTCCTGTATAGAACAAAGTGCAACTAAGTGTTCTCACTGCTGTATAGCTTCATAACCTATTTTCAAGCCTATCCTTTTTGCCCATTGTTCCAGAAAGTTCTGGATGAATGCCAAAACCTGAGATCCTGCCAACTCCTTGTCAATAGTCGGGTTTTTGGGCCTGATCTGTGTCCAGGGACCACTAAGTTCCTCCTCGTCTCCTTTAAATGCAAACCTAGTAAGTAATCAATATCAGGCAAATGTGTTTTTCTGTGTGTTTTGTTGCTTATTTTGGTTAAAATGCCATTGCACGAGGCTTTGCATAAATCTGTGTGAAGCTCTGGGGCTTTTGGATTGATAGCAAATTGTTCTTTTCTACTTTACCTTAGCTCTCCACTGTGTTTGCAGCTCCAGGGTTCTTGCTGTCAACTTCATGAGCAGTGTAGTTTGGCAGGGCCAGCTGTCAGACATCAGACTAGAAAGGAAAAATGTTTTGGAAATTATTTTTAGGGAGACAGCAAGGTTAATGTCATATTAGAGAGACAGAGCTGAACAGCAAAACCAGATGCTTGGGCTAAGGATCCAAATGATGCAGAAAACATCACAGTAAGGAATATGGAAAAATACTTAAGGACCTGGGCCCAAAGCTTTCAAAGATTCAAAAAATACCTCCCACTTACGGAATAATGGCCAGAGGATACACACGCTGACTTTGTTACAGGGTTTATTGTACAATCACCTGTGATCTGTGCAGGTATTTGACGTTGATGTGTCAAGGGACAAGTCCTGTCTCAAAGAGAATCCACTTTGTAAACATGAGTCAGTGGAAGAACAATTAAGAGGTTTCATTTGTTGGTGTTTTTTTAACTGTTTTTCTTGTTGCTATTGTACATGAGAACAAGACCCAGTAGCCTGGGGGCTCAGCTTTTTTTGGCAGCTAATCCCCAGCGTGGCTGAAATGCATCTCAAAGAAAACAGCTGAATGATGATTTATGGGTAGATTCACCAGCCAAGTCAGAAACACCACCCCATAACCACAGGAAGAGCACTAAAAGGATTTTCTTTAACCAGAGCATTAAGACAGATGCTACTGGTGGAACAGAAGTAGGTGGCAGGCAAACTGAAGGGCCAATACATGCAGGGTGTAGAAGTCAGAGCAGAGAGAAGAGAGGCAGATGTTATATTTGGCAAAGCACTGACACAAGCTCTCCCAGGGGGATACTCTGGGCTAATTATTATTGGGGGGGGGGAGGGGGGAAAGTGCCTGAAAGTTAAAATTTTCATCTGTTTTAATATATCAATAGCTTAATTTTTTTACACATTGCAATTAGTGCATTATTACTAGTAGATGGATTTGAATATCATATCTGTGTCTGTGTCATTAGAAATCTCTTTTTACTAATCAAAAGTGAATTGAGAACCTGTTTGTTGCTTTCAGAAGCTGCTTAATATTTTTCCCCACTGGAAATAAGCTTCTTTGAGTACACAGTATTTTCTGTGGTCTGAATCTTACAAAAGCTGGTCAAAAGTGTATTTAAGAGCAAGTGCAGCCCTTGGGATTGAGAAATAATCCAATTCCAGTACAAATGACGTGATTTCTCGTGACAGGAAATTTATATTCATAGGTAAGATACCAATATTGTTAGGCTTGGCAGTGGAAAAGATCCTTACTCAGGAAATCACTTGAGCATAACTTGTATATTTTGCAGCCTCCTTGCCTTCAAGTGGGCACTTAAGCAACTGCCTAAATACCTCAGTTTTTTGTCTGTTTAGAATTACTGGTGCTCTATCTCTGCAGAGATCTCTGTTGAAATCTTATGCTGTCTGATACCACTTGGGAGTTTGTCTCTGTTGTCTGTACTTCCACAGCCACTCCAGCACAGCCACAGAGCACAGCTTTAGCCTGTCAGTCCTTGAGCAGAGCACCGGGTTTTTGGCATGATCTGTATGGGTGTGTGGTATGGCAGGTACTTCTGCAGAGGTGACTATCTACAGCAGAACAAGTATTTTTTAAAATCACTCTTTTTTAGACATAAATTTGTGGCTGTTGATGAGCTCAAATGGAAGAAACTGAACTGTAACCAAGAACATTAATCCATTGTTTTATCTGTTCTATTCTGGATGAAACAATAATGGTTTTTTGACTGAATAGATAGGAGGTTCTCTCTCCAGTTCCAACATCCACACTCCACTCACAGGGCCACCACTCGCTAACAATAAGGTTTCCCTTTTCTCTTGCTCAGCTCAGGAACCTCCTTTTCCTGTTTTCATATTTTTGAGGACAAAAAAATTGGAGGAGAAAAAACTCTTCTCCCTGGCCTTATCTACTGCAAAAGGGTTTGCCACCACAGCTAGACCAGGAAGATTAGAGCAGGTAAAATGCCACAGGGAGAGTAACTACTTAGACCAGCAAGAGACTCCTTGGCCAGATGCAGATTTTAGCTGGTTCTCCAGGAGGGATGAGCCATTCTGATTTCCCCACCTCTGTGCTGAGAGTGCTGCCCTTGTGCCTGTGCCAGCTGAGCAAGGGAGAGGGAGTATTTTTCTCAGGCTCCTGATTCACTGCTTTGTCAGCAAAACTTTCCAATGAGCCTGTGCTGGATAGTGACACCCAGGGAAACTCCCTGACCTTGGTGAAGCCCTACAAATACAGCTGGGAGCAGTGTCTGGCTCGGAATGGGAGCCCTTTCCCATGCCTTTATCCTCCCATTCTCTGTCCCTCACCCAGTGCTGTCACTGAGCGATGCCAGCCATGCCCATGATTGATGAGTGCTCAGGGCAGCTGAGGTGGGCATAGAGCAACAGTGTCCTGAGGAGGTACAGAAGAGAAGCACGAGGCTTGTCCTGTTGAGCAGAAGAGGAAAGCAAGCCAGGAAATCAGGCAGGAAGAGGGGAGCTTTTCTACTGGAAGAGAAGATTGTCAGAAATTAATCTTTTTATTCCATTCAAAAAGGAGCCAGAGGCTTTGGATAGTCACATGGGAGCAATGCAGTTGGAGGAAGTGCTCTGCTATTGACTCAGTCTCTGTTGTACTGGTGCCACATGTCACTCACAACAGCACTTGCAGAAAAGCTGGTTTCTGTTGTGCTGCTGTTTACTATTAACAGCCCAGCTGAATAAATTACTTCATGTTACCTTATTGCTGTTTGCTTCTACTTTAGCTGAATACAAAACCAAATCAGCATGTGAGAACCAGGAACTGAAACTCCACTGCCAGGAATCCAAGTTCCTTGTCATCTACTCAGCCACCTATGGCAGATGGGCACACAGGGAGAGCGTCTGCTCGGCAGAGATGGAGCACATCCCCTCCTTTGGTAAGTGTGTACACTTCTTATAGACCTTCTTCAAGCAGGTGCACAGAGAAGAGGGAAAACAGATGGGGAGAAAGCTTCAGGTACAGGATCAATGGCATTTTTTGAAAGGGTCAGTGATTGAAATGTAAGAGAAATTATTGCTGAAACTCAAATTAATTGCCCAGTATGAGGGAGGAAGATAGAGTAAAAAATGCAGCAGATTAATAAACTTCCATATAGTTAATCAATCAGTATGATTAACATAAAAAACTAGTTCTGTTACTTGTCTTGAACTTACATGACATGTAAGCTCCTTGCTTCTCTTCTTCCTCCAGCTTCTGACAACAATCAGGTGATCCTGACACTGTTTTACTGCTTTCTTCTTCTCTGATCCCTGATCCCTTCTTCTGCCAGATTGTCCTTGCCTTAGCTGCAGACTGTAAGGAGGGGATCCATAGGGCAGGGTCCACTGCTTAAATGCTGTTGTATGACCAGGGTTCAAGACTGTGGTGGTACACCAGAAAATTAAATGTGCATGGGACTTCTCTCTGGCACCAAGTCCAGCAAGCAGGAATGTCCTGTGCACGTAGTACTAAACTGACTAATATGTTCAGTGGTTGACACTGAAGGCATGAAGGTAAATTTTCATGCCATGGAGAAGGCCAGCATGAGGTGTGTGTGCTGTTCAAATCCCTTAGTACCACACAGGGAAGGGCTTGTATGACTGGTGCCAACCCTGTGCAAAGGTTGAGAATAGCTCCTAAGAAACATACTACAAGTGTAATCTATGAGAAGCATCTCTGAACATCAAGAAGAGATCAATAATTAATCTTAAAAGCCATTTGTCTGCAAGCCAGTGATTCTATTTAGTTACATATATATTATTAATCATGCATTGGCTGAAAATTGTAATCTGTTCTTAGACAAGGATCTATTTAATATTGCCAGGTCTGTGTTTCACACCAGCTCTCTTGTGTGGGCCTACACACAGACTTAGCTCTGCCTGTCTGTTCTGTGGAGGAAATATTTTGTCAGGTCTCTGACAGATCCACACATCCTTCACCATAGTAGTGTATGACAAGGCAGGACAGAGATGGCTCAGCTGATCCAGAAAGGCTGCCATCATACTTACATCTTGCACTTACAGTTCACAGATCAGAATTGTGCAAACTCTTCTTACTGGATAAAGTTTCCCAGGATAGAGAAGGAGTTTGCAACACCAAAAAGCTTTGCTGTGGTCCCTATATACAAGCACTTCTGGAGTAACACCCTGGCTGTTGCTGGTTTTGTGTTTACAAAGCAACTCAAGACACTGGTAATAGAAGAGAGCATAAAACCCGAGACAAACACAAAGGAGATCTAGATTTAGAATGACTCCCTACTCGTGCAGTGGGGTTTCTGAGCCAGTTTAATAGTGAAAAACAGCTTCTGCAGTTGTCCAAATGCCTGGCACTGGTAAGACTGTACAGAACTTCCAGAGAGCAATTTCTCTGTTTTACTGAGATTATCAAAAACTTCACAAGAAAATTCTGGGTGTGGTTTTGTAGCAGATGGTTCTGCAGATGAATCTATTGTGCACAGCACCAAGGCAGGAAAACATAGCAGTTTTGTTCCTGTGTGAGCTGTTGCCGTTTCTGACCCATTATCTCTTTTATATTTGTACTAACATGTGCATGAGGAAGGAGAAAATCTATTGGCCGGAAAAAGTTAAAGGATTGTGCCAGAACAGGTTACCATAGAGAGGACAGGGAAGATTCAGGTCAACAAACACCTCTCAAAGAATAAATTACTCCTGTTAATACACGAAAGTGCTTGACAGGATGCTTGGTAGTGGGTCACCTCTAGCTGCAACTTGCAGGTAGAAAACTGCAGTATCCTTCCCAGAAATTTCACCTGGATGTGCGTTGGCTGGTCAGACATGCATCCCCTCCAGCACAGCCAAGTGCCCAGCACAGCCCTCTCTTCTACCTGGTCCCACTTTTGGTAAGTTGAGAGGGGAGATGGAGAATTCACACACTCTCATCACAGTTTGCACTGTGGCATGATGTACCTTGGGCTGGGTTTTGTCCTAACCCCCTGTTTCCAGTGAAATTCAGCTAAGAGGAAAGGGTGTTAGCAAGGCAAGCAAGGGGGATTTGCAATATCCTGAAGGTTCTTTCCAGTCCAACAAGGTGTCATCATTTTTTTACAAAGCAGTATTCTGTGATGCTGTGATTCTTGTCTTTTTAAAAAAATTATTATTTTGTATCAGTATTGTGGTCAGTTTAAAGGGCCTTTCATCTCTTATTCCCTGACCATGATTGAAAAGCTTTTGATTTCTGTCTCTTACTGTTCTCTCCTCCCAGTGTGAGCCAGTCCCTTGGGAAAGTCTCTTGAGAGCAGAAGTAACTACAGTGAAGGCACAAGTGGCTGTAGGCAGATCTGGGAATGTTTACACATTGCCTCGGCATTTTGGGTGTGGGAGACAGCAGTCAAATGAATTTTGTGGATGTAAAAGTAAGGATAAAATAATTCAATTTTGTTTCCACCACAACAACCCTGAAGTCAGCTCCCTCTGTGTGCACACACCAGATATGAAAAAGTCTTTGTCAGCCTGAGGAAACCAGGAAGCTTAGTAGGTGTTTTGGGCCCCAGAAGGTGCCAGTAGGAGCCATTACATCCCTTGACCCCAACAAATCTTGTCAAGACCAAACTCCCTTAAAAGAAGATGTGTTCAGAGCAGTGGCAGGATGAGGAATGATTGTTTGAAGAGAAGAAGAGACCAGCCACCATTTTTAGAGTCCACATAACTTTCTGCTGAGGTGAACAGGAAAGGTCAGATTTGGCTGTTGGAAGCTGCTTGAAGCAGTCTGAGACACACACCCATTAATGTTTTCTTTACCAGGAATTCAGGGGCTATCCTGTGTCTAGTTTTTTTATAGCTCAGATTTTTTAACTGTTTGGAAAAAACACACTTGTTCCACAAGTCTAAAACAAGTCTAAAACTCCTGCCTGTGTACATGCAGGAGCAGGGAGTCTGGTTCCTGCTGTTCCCAGCAAGTGGGGAGCTCAATTTGTCCCTTGTCCTTGGTGCTGGTGGGATGAATCCCCCACTTTGCATGGCAAGGAGGAGAGAAAAATCAGGTTTGGGCTTTTTTGTACAGAATACTTAGTTCTGAACTTGGAGCTGCTTGTAAATCAAACCAGGCAACGGGCTGATCTCCTGCAGGCTTGCAGGGCCTCAGAGCAGGCACTGTGGGGAGAGGGAGAAAGGGCGCAGCTGTTCGGAAAGCCTTGGTGCTGGATTCACTTCCAGGGAATGGCCTGTGCTGGCACTAAAGAGGGTTCTTGGCATACCATCTTGCCTTGTTTACTGACAATACTTGGACCTGGAATATATAGGTATCAGCAACACTTTTCCCAAATGGTGCTGATGATATTGTGTGTTTCTGCTGGAATCAGCAGTTCAAATGGCCCTTTTCTGATGCACAGGCGGAACCCTGTGTGCCATGCTCTTGCATAAATTATCATATTATTATGGTAACTTTCTTTAGGAGTCTGCAGCCTTAGCTTGCTCCAAACTCAACAGTTTCCCCTTGTCAGTTCTTAACCCCAGAGCTGATATTTGGGCTCCACAAAGCACAAGCCATCCTGATTTGGAGGTGTGAAATCTTTGCTTTCAGTTGATTTTAAAAGCGAGCTCCTTATTCTTCTGTGAGTGGGCACAGCCCAGGACACATAAATCAACATAAGGAGCTGTTGGGGTTGAAAGCAAGGAGCAGCTGGGCTCCAGTATCACGGTGAAATTGTGGAGGGTTTTTTTTTTGCATGCCCTGGTCCTTCACCAGCCTGTTACATTATGTCATGTGGATCTACACTGAGACACGTCCCCTGCCCTCCGACTCCCAATGCTTGTCCTGTGCATTGTGATGTGGGAGAACAAGGCAGTTGGAAATCTTTGGAGAGGGTGGAACAGGATGCTGTTGCCAGAGTTTGGCATGAGATGCTCCATCACCTACCTGCAGGTCTTGTGTGGCAGGGTGGAAAGAAGGGGAGGGAAAGCTACTCCTGTCTGAATTGAGAGAAGCTTTAAGAAACCAGAAGACAAATTGCTTCTCATTAAAGCCTGCATGATTTATGGTGTGTCATTTGCATACCAAAACTTTCCCAAACAAAGCTAATTAGGGAGCTGAAAGAGCCTTTCCTCCAGAAACAAGGCTTTCTACTCCAGCTGCAGTCAGATTGGATGGTTTATTACTGCACTAAGAACCTCATCCTGACACCCGTGTCCGCATGCCATCCGTAGGGGTGTCTGGTACAAAAGATCCACCAACAGGCTTGGCAACTGTGGGAGACAGATGTGAGAAATGGAGTGTTTTCCCAGCCACACACGGCTCCCCTGTCCACCACTGTATGCCACCAGCCTTTTTTTAGCCTGCTGGGAACGTGCCTTTCAAGAGGCAGTTTATTGTAATTGAATGGTAACAGTTTAACAAGCCCCACAGACACGGGTAGCTCAAGCAGCACTTGGATAGCCAGAAAGAAGCCACACTGTATTTATATTTATCTCCTGATTAGTGGTTTCTTTGGGAGTGTTCCGTGGGACTCCTTTACTTGATGCAGCACTAAATGAGTCCTCTCCTCATTCAGTCACTGGAATAAGGTGTTTGACCAGAAGGGGGGTAAGTTATTCAAGTTATTCCTATCATAGATGCTGGGAGAACTAGTGGGAAGGCAGCAAGAATGCACATAAACCAGACAGGAAAAGAAAAAGAACATTTTTTGACTGAATCACCAAAAGGCTAAATATTTTTAGAATGCAGGAAGTTGTTAAATAGGGGCTTTTTATGTTATAGGGCTTTCCAGTTAACGCCTGTGGTGTCCTGCAAAAGCAAACCAGCCATGGTTTGCATTTACTCACCTGTGACACCAGGTAAGCCCTGGGAGGTTCTCCAGAAACTGGCCTGCCAAGAGCCTGCAGGCATATGATGACTGGCTCCTCAGGTGGAGGAGCCAAATCCAACATGGATAGAGATGATGAGAAGCTATTAACTCCCACAGAAACAAGAGCAAACATCTACCAAAGGCAAAATGAAACATGTACTTGCCGTATCACTGAATTTGTACAAAACCATTGGCACTCCTGTTTTCATAAGGCATCAAGAGTAGCTCCCAGGGCAGGAAATTCTGTAGAAAACATAATTCAGTGTGCTGTTGTGCTCCCAATCCATACACGATAAATCCTCCTGATACTCTCCTGTTGTTTTTGCACTTGCCAAAATAAGCTACTGGCTGCTTAAAATGTCCACGCAAATACATCCTTAGTCATCTGAAATCACCAGGGAGGGGAGCTAAAACTGCTGAGTTACTTAATCAGAACTGTGCAGTCCTTCAGGTCATCCTTCCCTGCCTTCCCAGCAACCTCTTGGGACACACAGGCATTGGGATTTTAGGTTTCTGAGAAGTAGTAGGAAGAGCTGCTCTCCCCCAAATCCATGTCCAAAGTAACCAGCAAGGCCTTGGCCAAACAGCCCAATATCTCCTAATGGCTCTGCTCAGGTATATGGCTTACTTAGTGCTGGTGTCAGGGGATTAACTCTAATCACAAATCTGTCAATCTAATTTTTCAAGAACTCAGTCTCAAACCTACACTTATTTTCAAATTTGGGGAACCTTTGGAGTGTTTTTGCAAACACTTCCTCTAAAAAGCCACAGATAAGCTTCAGCATTTGGAAGGTGACCAGATGTCATCCTTTATTAGAGAGACTGTTTTAATGCCCAGAGGACTTTGTTTTCAGACCTCCAGAGTGCCCTTGTCTCAGAAGCCTAGAGTGAGGCATACCTGTCATGCACAGAAAGCCACAAAATGCCTGGGGTGATGCTGACTGGAAACAGCAGCTTCAGAAAAGTTACTTGCTCCAGACTTGTAATTTCTGCATCCTTTCTGTTTAGAAACCAAACTAAGGGGCGTTTATGCTTTGTAGCTTGGAGTTTAGCACATGTCCATACCAGGAATTTAATCACATTTAGAGACATTCTTTCTCTTTTTTTAAAGCAGAGTGTGGCTCACTTTCCCACTCAAATGATTTCAGTTTCAGTGCAAAATCCATTTTTGGAAGCCACATGTTTCCCTGGCTAAATATGGAGCCCATTCTGACCTCTTCATAATAAATCAAAACCACTTTTAATACCCTGAACTTCCCTGTAGCCTGAGTTGCTGTAACACAAAAATTGATCTTGCGTGACTTGAACAGAAATTAGGCATCCAGTCGACTCATCTCAGTAACCCAGAGGCCAAGAGAATGACTTGCAAACAGCATTTCATCTTCCTTGATTTGCACACTTGTCTTGAGATGGAATAGATGGACAGCTGTTTGGATGTGCTTATTTCTTCAAGACATCACCAAGGGAACATGAAGACCTTGTACTGGGCAATCCTTTAGACCTTGTCGTGACTCTCACTGCACCTGGAAGTCAACATGGGAGAGTTACCTTGTTGCAAGTTCACATTTTCACTGCAGCTGACTTTCTTTCATTGACAAATCTTTAACTCTGAAATCCTGCTTAGACAAACTTATGCCTGAGATCAGATTTGTATCTCCAGTCATGCATTCAGCAGCTCTCATTTCGGGTAACGCCAGTGTTTTCTATTTATTGTATGTATTTTTCTTTCAGACTGTTTGTCTTACACAGCACTGGAAGTTTTATCAAAAAGGTGTTCTGGGAAGCAGAGATGCAAAGTCATTGTCAGTAGTCAGGATTTTGGAAGCCCATGCCTACCTGGAGTGACCAAATCTCTCAATGTCAGCTACTCATGTGGTAAGAGCAAAGGAACCATCATTTTTAAACCCTCATTCTGCTTGCAAAGCAAAACTATGACAAAGACACACACATCTGGACAGTAGATCTTCCCAAATCTCCCCTATCACATAGGAAGTCTGTGACACAGCCATACAAAACCCACCAAAATATTTGAACAACCCCATAGGCAGAGTTGCATCTAATGAAAACTTGGGCATTAAGGATTTCCTTCCTATATAAAATGCAATTGACCATAAAATATAAAGCATTTATTGCAGTGTTTTTGAGAAATACTCTCAAAATTAGAGTATGCTCTACAGAATTCACCTGCAACAGAGTTGGAAAAGTAACCTGGCATTGCCTGGCATCTGGGCAGGTAAAGTAAAGCAGTCCAGCATAATTGAAGCACTGTGTACAAGCCCAGTCCTGAAATCCAATTCATGTGAGCACACCTACAATTTCTCCCTTGCAGAGGGATGTCCTTTTTCATGGAAACAGAACTAAAGTTTCATGAAAAGTAAAGACTTGAGCTTATACATCCCTTGAAGGACTAGAGCCTATTTCAGGTCATTCCTTACACAAGAGGGAACAGTTTTCCATTTTGTTTGCTATTTTCCTAAAGAGAGAGCAGAATTCCCTAAAATTCTTCAATGGGAGCAGCTCCATGGCGACATATCAGAGTCCTTTGGCTGCATGTCTAGTAAGCAGTGGTCAAAGGGCATGGGTTTTTGGGAACAGCAGTGTAGGACTGATGGCCAGATCACCATGTACCTGAAGATCAGAGGAGAATGATCCTCAGTTGCTTCCTTACTGGCATGGGAGATTCTCAGTCTGCCTGTGAGTTGGTTGGGAGAGGCAGGGCAGTAATTCAGCTTCCTGTTGTTGGAGAGGCACTAATACATTGTATTATTGTGCAGTTCCCTTCATGAATGAGTTAAAGGAATTCTCTTAAATTAGCATGAGGATAATTACAACAAGTGATTCCTTCTTGCCTGTCTGTGCACCAGAAAAGCAGAGTGAGTTTGTTTGCACTGGAGTTATGCATTCTGTTATTTAGGGAAGTGGTTTTGCAAAACGTGTGAGTAATAAACAGTGTTCTTGTGTGTTGCTGGCATATTTGGGAGAGCTTTTCTTCTGCCAAATCCTACTGAGCTGTGCAATCTGAAGCATTAGCCAATGATTTGCAGATCTGATTATTTCACAGATCATCTAATGAACATGGGAAGAGTTTGGGCATATTCTAAAATGACATTTTACATTCTTTCTCCTCACTAGAAGATTGCTGCTAACCTGACACTTCCCAAGATAATGCCAGTAGACCTTCCCCTGAAGTGACAGGAGCACAGCAGAGCAGACCACAGGCTGTGCCACATTTGGAAGTATTTCCATCATGGTCAGGAACACAAAAAAAAATCATAACTCCCCACCTCAGTAGTCAGCACCTGTTTAGGCCTGGTGTGTCTGGCTGCAGTTTTATTTTTGCAGTTAATTTCTGACAGCAAAAGCATCACAGGAGCTGGGAGGTACTGGTTGCTCACAGTGTGAGTGCCCCTGATGACCTGCTCAGCACTATCTCCTGTCTGCACGAGATGGCATTCCTGGCTCTTGCTGAGGCTGGGCTTCAGAGTCACAGAATGCTCTCTCCAGGCTTCCCTGTGGTGTATCTGCACTCCTGGATGCCAGAGTCTGCCTGTGGGCTGCCTTTGGTGACTGACTCTCACTCTCTGCCTAACAAAGTAGTGCTGGCACAAGTTGCAGTAGAGATGTGATTATCTTGATAAAAATTCCTAGTTCTAGTACTAGCTATTCTATCACTGATCTGGTGCAGTCTATCCAAGTTAAAGTCCTTGTAATGAAAATGAGCAGTGCAAGCAGCCAGGAGCTTTTTCTGTTCGTATTGTTTTGAACTAAACATTCCCCTAAAACAAATGTTTGAATAGCATAGGGGGAAAGGAGCAAGCAAAGCCCTGAGAAATTCCCCCTGGGATGGGAGCAGGAGGAATATCAGCACAGGTGAAGGAGTCCCAGGCCAGGCCATGTGACAGGAGCTTCAGGTTTTGCAGTGGCCCTGGAATGGTGCAGCCACCCAGTATGTTGTTCACAACACAGGCACATTGTTCAGAACATCAAGAGTGCAGGCTGAAAACAATCCATCCTGCTCCCTGTCTGCCCATGCACTATGGAAAGCATTCTGCTGCTCAAAACCAGCAAAGAATTATGATGAGGGACAGGCCAAAATAGAAATGAGCTCATTCTCCCCTATCTCTGTTGGCCTTCCACTGCAAACAGGAGCTAAGAGTCCCAAAAACATTCCTTCACCAGGAAAGGAAACAGCTCTGACTTTGAGCCCTCACAGAAAGGCACGTTTTCTTTAGAAAAAAAGTTTTCCAGATGAAAACTATGCTGTCGCAAATCTCCGTCTCCTCTGTGCCATTTAACTCTCTCAACACTATTTACTGGCAGATGTTTCTGTGTGGGATAGAGGTGAGCTTTATACTTGTAATTTCTTCCTTTTTTTTGCCCCCTTCACATCAGTCTGAAAACCTGCCTTCACACAGTACAGGAACAGGTGCCAAGATCTGGGTGTCTGAAGGGCCCATTCATCCATCACAGAATATATGAACCCTCAATGTCTACACAATGCGCCTGCCTTTAGCTCTTTTAATTACTTTAAGAAGACTGTGAACGCTTATCAAGGGAATAAATTAATGAAATGAGAAGGATGCAGCCCACTGCCATCCAACTCATCTATTCCCATCCTCCCCACCTTCTGTCCCAGAGGGTTTGAAGAGGATGTCACACAAGACTTTAAACATTTATCTGAGAATTACAGCAAATTATCCTCATCCACAGTATCTAGATGCAATTTAGCATCTGACTGTAGTGCAGCTTATCCTGAATTTAGAGGCCAATTCTGTTTCATATCCGTGGCTTGGCACACTCTTGAGGGGTTGAAAAAAAAGGGGGCAGGTGCCTGGGCTGTACGCAGTAATTGACTGGGACGAAGGTTCCTAAAACTAACAGTACACCATTTGTCTTTTGTCTTTGCAGTTCCTAAATTTATCCTCACGGCTGTGAACCCCCTGGTCCCTGATAACAAATCTTCCATCAAACAGAATGATGGTATGTACCATCACAGAAACAGGGTTTGCTGCTTCCCATTGTCTTTGACTGAAACAGACCATTTTCCCACTGCAGAGCTTCGTCTGAGGGACGAGCTGAAACAGCTGCCTTAGAGGGCAGCAGGACAGGCTGGGAGTGGGATGTGAGCACAGCCATGCTTTGAGAAGACTGACCTGCCCAGCCTGCCCACAACCGTCATTGCTGGAAAGAGTAAAAGTGAGGCAGCAGTTGTTTCACAGGGTGAAGAATCTTATTTTAAGAGTTATGCTACACCTGCTCTTCTTGAAGGGCACAAAGTTAAGGAGGTGGTTCTGCACTGACCTTGGTAACAGGAGCACATGGCAGTGCTTGGGCTGGGAAATCCACTGGAAAGCTGTGAAGCTTCAGGAATTAAAATTATTTCAGAAACCCCAATGGGAATAGGCACAAGGAGTTTAACTTGATAACAGATTCTTTTAAATGAATTTACCATTTCCTAGATGTTCAGCATTATCAACACTTTGTTATCTGTACTTTATTTCATTTCTCAACCATTGTTTGGTCTAATGTTCCACATAGCTCCTTAAGCATGGCCTGGGCCTGCCTGTGTTCTGGGTGGACTTGTTGGCTGAAAAGTTACTGGGTGAATATCAGTTTAGTAGCTTCACTGAATTTTGCTTTACCTCCTCATGTCACAGGTGTTGACCTTGATCCAAAGGAATCGAGACTTCCAAAGAAAGATGGAATTATTGTTAGCTCTAACTACTTGGCTGCATTTGCATACATCAGAGGTAGGAAAATAAGGCTGAGGTTGGCACACTGGATCATGGCATTTTGAGGAAAGGGAGGATCAGCTCTGAAGGTCACAACTAGTAATCCCATGTTTATGGTAATATTATTACAACATAATCAATCTTGTGGATGGGAAAATTGCAGCAAGATTGATATTTATGGAGCATTTCCCATCTGGAAGGATCCAAACTGCAGTCAAGATATGTTTTAATGAATATTTTCAACGGGGACTGTCAGTTGTAGTTTTAAAAACCTGGCCCTGACCTGTGAGCAGCACTGGAGACATCCATGTTTGGGAATGCTGGGTTGTACACATTCAGGGATCATCAAGGAGCACTGAGGGCAGAGGGCCTGTTTTGGCAGGATGGCTGGAAAAAACAAAAAGGGCGTGCAGAATTCTGGTAGCTGGTTGAGAACACCACTGAGCTTCTCATAAAGAGATGGGATCATGTTGTTATTTTGTAATGTTATTAACAGGCTGGGATTTTTGCCCAGCAAAAGAAGAGGCAGACATGGCAGGGAGTGCAGGGAGGTTTGGGTGCCTGACAGGAAAAGCTCCCCCTCATCCCTGATTCCCCACCGTTAGTGGCTATGGAATGCTGCAGAAATGGCAGGTGGGGTTTGCCCCCAGGCTGGGCAGGGTTTGTAAGGTGTTTAAGCCCTGGCTTTCTGCCTGCAGATCACCCCGAAAGAGCCGCTCTGCTGTTTGTGTCCAGCGTCTGCGTGGGGTTAATCCTCACGCTGTGTGCCCTGGTGATCCGCATGTCATGCGCAAGTGACATCCAGAAACGGCACAGGAAGGAGGAGCAGCTGGTGCCAGAGAGTGCCAGAGTGTATGAGAACAGCGAACAGAAGGAGGAGGAGGAAGAGGAGGATTCCTCCCTTTTGGACACCCAGGACGAGAGACATGGACTTTACAGACCTTACTCAGGTCATAATTTGGCAGAGGCAGCAGAACTGGCAGAAAGGATTGAGCGCAGGGAGCAGATCATACAAGAAATTTGGATGAACAGTGGTTTGGATATGACACATCCTAGAAATATGAACACACTCTATATTAATGAACAATAAATGGCTTATTTTGGATGATGCCCTAGCCCTTTTTTTTTTTTTTTAAAAAGAAATGTACCTTCTGTGAAGGAACATTTGTATCAGTGTAATTATTTGTAAAATTAGAAGAAATATATGCAATAAAAGGAGAGTTTCATACCCTTGACTGTCTGTAAGTCCTTTTGTGAAAAACACTTTCATAGTTTTAATTCATGTTATGGATTACTTTTCACTGTAATTTGGGATCAACTGCCACATGTAGGTTAAGGAATATTAACAAAGGTGGAAAAAACCATCACATGGAGAAATACTTTCTGTGTCAGGAGATGGCACTTGTAACCAGTTAGGGTGTTGCAGCTCCTAAGTTACATCAAAACTTCCTCTATTGATGAGATTATTACTGACATCTGCAGGACAAAGCAAAACTAAACACAAGGTCCTGAAGATTCTCTGCTGTTTCCTTAACCCAGCCTTTCCCTAATAAATCCCATTCCTCTTGTAACAGTGATCTTGATTACAAGGGGGTTAAGTTCTGCTTCCTGTCTTTAAAATGTCTCCAATATTTTAGCTGCAGCCCACAGGGAATTTCCTGAACAAAAGGAGGAAAAATGTCACTTCCTATTGGGAATACTTCATGGGTTCATTGTACTTCCCTGCTCAGACGCTGCGTGTCCAGGTAGAGCCAAGCAGTATGAAACACTTGGAAAGGAAAGAGTGGCATGACTTGACATTTCCTACTGATACAAAGTCAAATTAAGCCTGGGAAAACTTTAAAGGAGGAAGGGGACTTCTCAGATGACTAAGGCACAATCCTGTGCTCAGCTGGAAAAATCTCATCAGCAATTAGCATCCTATCAGAGGAAGGAAGAGAGGCTGAGGAGAGGGACAGAGGGCTGAGGTTACTCAGAGCACTGGGAAACTGCAGGAGAGGCAGGCACAGCCCAGGATTCTGGCTGCACTCCTGCTGGGACTGCTCTCCCCTTCCCCACAGAAAGTGGCACGATATTGATGAACAGGTTTAGGTCTAGAGAACCCCATACCTTGGTCCTGAGGGTGGAAGAAAGTGGGTTTGCCTTTGGCCCTGTGGGGACGTGTGGGACAGCCCTGGGCAGGAGCTGGCTCCTTTCTCCTGACTCATGGAGCAAGTGCCACCTGTTTCCCTGTCAGACAGAAAGGGACTGGTCTATATCCCAATAATTATTCCTGTACTAGTGAAAAACAATTATCCTTTTCCTTTTACTCACCCAGCTGGATTGAGGAGAGTGGGCTGGGCTCCACTGCAGTAGGCACACAGTAAAAGATTCCCGTGGGTGCCAGAGAAGAGTCTGCTTCCCAATATGGACCATTCCACAGCTTCTGGGAACATGTTTTGAGAAAAAAAAAAAAAAGTGCTTAATAATGCATGCATGCATGTTTAAATGGATCCTCAAATAAAATCCTATCAGAATCCCAGCACTAGGAGCAACTCAGCAGGGTAGGGAAAGCAGCTTTTGCTCCAGGCCAGAAGGTCAAGCTTCACTCAGGATGTGTTTTCTTGACTGAAATACTTATAGTTGAATTTGGGTTGCTATTTTATTCTTTCTGCATAAACTTACCAAGTCTAACTGAGGAAAGCTATCAATTAGTGGTTCACCTCATTCCCAGATGTTCACTGTTCACAGCAGTCTGAAAGTCAGAGTGAAGACAACATGGAAAAAACTGAGAAACAGACATAGAATTATTTCAATCTTTCTGAAACAACACCCAATGTAAAAAAACTATCAAGCAGAGAAACCAAAAAATTAACAAGGAATGTACTTACCAGCCCAAGCCCTGAAAAAAAGAGCAGCAGAAGTGCCATAGCTGGAATCTACTTCCTTTCCAGGCTGATGGCAGAGGTATCTTTGGGGAGGGTGCCATGGGGCAGCAACAGCACTAAAGGCAGGACACTCAGGGCTGGATGGAGCTTCAGCAGTAAAACCCCTGCAACATCCCAGAAGAGCAGCCTAAGGAGAAAATATTGCAAAGGAGAGCTGGCAATTGTTTGGACTACTTGGTTCATGCCACATGCATGGCTGTGGGAATAACATGCCTTTGGAAAGTACATGAAATGACATCACCACTTAAACTTGCAGGAAGGCAACGTGCAATGCTGGCATGGCTGTCTGACCTGCCCACTCCTGCCCTGAAGATACCCCGAGTTTGTCACCAGGAATCCCTAGGTGAGGCTGCAGGAAGCATTAAATAAATCCTTCCAAATCCTGTGTGAAAGCAGAGCCTGGAACAACCTGGGAAAGCAAAACTGAGAAAAGGAGTGAAACCAAGCGTGGAAACCACTTCCATTCATTAGGATGGTGATAGGGCCACAAAACAAACATTTTAGCAATGTTTGCTGTGCGTGTCCTTTGGTAGAGAATGGGTTTTCCCTCTGGAAAGGCACAGCTGCTCTCAAACTTACAGAAATAAATAGTTTAAAAGAAAATTTGCAAACCTATGTGTGGTGTTCCTATCTCATCATCTCAAACTCCCTGGATAGTTAAACACCTATAGGCTTTCCTGGGTTCCTGTAGTCTTTAATTTTTTTCCAGAGAGTTTATTCAATTTCAGGCATAATAAATGAATCCAGCAGATCCACAAATACTGTGGTAAAAACTCAGAAGAGCACTGATCATATGGAAAGGTTTCTCAGCTAAGGAAGAAAACAGCAGCAATTACAGCAGAGAACAGCAGTCAAAGGTGTGCAGAAAAAATTGGAGTTTCTTCCGTTACATATTTCCTATGCCTGATTTTCCCTAACTTTTAGAAAGGAGATGAGAATATTATAAACTCTATAATCGAGGTCCTGTTCAAATCCCCCTTCTCAAAATGCTCTGTCCAGTGGTAACTTTAAGGTCTCTTTTTCCCTGAAAGAGTAACTCTCAACAAGTCTTGGAAAGATAACCAGACCTTTTGACTGCTTCCATTATTTCACTCTGCCTCCTCTGCTACGTAAGACTTTCCTGGTATCAAGGACAACAAATCTAATGGCCAAAAGCCAGTGATGACATAAATTATTTACAGAGCTGGGAGCACCCAGAACAGACTCCTCAAACAATGCTAATCGAAGATGAGAGCCCTACTGATGAGAGGGATTCAGTCCGGTATTTTCAAACACTCACTGTGACTGATCCAGAACACCTGGGAAGGTCCCTGCCCAGGTGACAAAGCTCAGTGCAGTTCTCAACGAGTAACTTAAAAAAGCTCCTTTCAAATAAGGAGGAGCAGACAAGGAAGTAATCCTGCTAAGGAATTGTTCCAGGGTGCAGAAATTCCAATAAACAAGCTGGGTAAGGCCACATTGCAAGCCCCGGATCGGGAGCAGATCTCCACCTTGAGGAGCATATGGACAGTCCATCTTTTGGGAATCTTCCTCCCAGGTTGGCAGGACAAAACCCACATGTCCTCCACCAGCCCCTTAAACAGAGATGAGGCTTTGTGGAGAGGAATCACTATCACAAGCAGAGGATACAAGGAGGAATTTCCTGGAGGACTGAAGCTTGGGAACTGCGGAGTTGTAACCCCCTGTAACACCCCTGGATACAAAATACTTCAGACTGCTTCACAACCTGCTTTAATAGCTCATAAACAGGGTTACATTTTTTCTGGCTGCCAAAAGGATGTAAATATTTTAGAAAATTGCTGGGAAAGAGAAAAACAAATGTGCAACAACCCCAAGTTATTAATCTACAAAGTCATTTGGGTTATTTTTCGAAGCACATCTACATAGTTGTCCAAACAAAAGAATTACTCAAGGCAGAACCTGTTGTGAACTTTGGGCCCTCAGACAGCACTCATACAAACCCCCATGGAACCACTATGGAGAGCACAGCAGGGAGAGAGGAGAGGGCTTGAATCTGTAGAAATCTCCCTGAAAGCCACAGCAACGCTTCAGCAACCTGGGCCTCATCCCTGGCAGGACTAACCAGGAGCTGGACCAGGTGACCAACAACCATTATAACAACTCAAGAACTTCTGTGATTTTCTAGTGATTCCACTGAGTGCTCCCCATCCCAGTTATGGATCACGAACATCCACCCTACCACTGAGGGTTGCAATGCCAGTGACATTAAGAATAAAGCAGTTCCAGATTTTCTTCACTCCACCCTTTGATGAGGGCAAAGGAGCACATCAGGAAAAAAGCTTTCAGCTGTGAGAATGGTTAAAAAAATCCCCTGAGCTGAACAGGACACTGATTTTCCTCTGACAAAGTGTTCTGTTAAAAACCTCTCTATTTTCTTGTCACATAGAAATAATTCCAAATAGAATTTTAATATAAAATATTTGAAGTTCTGCAACTTAGAAAAATCCCACATGCAGATCTTTCTTTTTAGTAAAATGCCACGTCACTGTGAAGTTGACGTTCAACAAAAACTACCAGACACCAAACTTTCCTAAAAGTAAAAAAAATAAATCAGTGATTGAAGTAAAACCACCATTACTAGTTCACTGAATGGCTTTAATTATCTTTTCTGACAATCTTCCAGTCGTGGGTTGAGCAAACTCTTGAGTTTTAACTTGATCTGTGTTTCTTTGACCATGGTAATACAGAAAATTATTTTTTACTTTCATATTAGAGATCTTGACCTATTAAACTTATTTATCCAATCTACTCGCAAAGGATGCTCAGTTTTGTATACAGATTTCTGTCTGCCTTTATATATCAGCAATGAAAACTAAACCAAAAGAATGAAAATTAAGCATTCCACAAGGATTTTTGTGTTCTTTGTGTGTAAACAAAAATAATTCCTTTAAACAATTATTAAGAGGCTAACTCAATTTAAAAATGATAGTTTGGAATTAGCTATGTTGAAATTTGAACAAGCACATAAAAGTCATTAACTCTCCCTGCATTAGCCTGGGAAAACTGATTTCTTATAAAATAAATTACCTTCTACAGGGCACACCATCTAATAGTAATGCAAGAATAAGAAGAAAGTATAAAGACCACTCCAAACACCACCGAAAATTCCAGTGCATGTTTACTAGATCTATTATCTGTGAAACAGATTAACATTTTCATATGCAAATTACAAGTTTCTAATAAAATACAAAACTTAAGAGGATTGGTTCAATTCTTTGCAGAGACAAATGCTGTGGGAGTTACAGAGAAACATCAACATTTATTGAAAACCCAAGGGTACAGAACTAACAATTTCAGCTTCTGTCAGAAGAACCTACTGCACACAAGATTATTGACCAAACAGCTTAAGAAGGGGTTTTTCAGAGCTTCATCTTGGACCCCATTTGATGTCTTTTACACCATGAAACTGCCTTTTCAAAGCATGGTTGTCTGCCCACTCAGCATCTAGAAATGAGTCGTCGTCATCCTCCTCCAGTTTCTGTGAACAGAATGGAGAGGAAGGCAGTGAGGGACACAGCCTGCACTCTGTGTCACAGCAGCACAGCCCCGGGGCACAGAGAGACACTCACCTTCAGCAGCTCCTGCTTCCTGTGGTAATACAGCAGCATCTCTTTTTGCTCCTCATGACTAAGCACGGGCTCACGCCCCGGAGCTCCTTGTCCTTTCTGGAAGGGAAATGGTAAATGTTACTGCCGGTGGCATTTGGGATACAAAGCAGAAGCTGCTACACACAAAGACAGCAAAAACCTTCCTTCAGACAACAGGATTTCTCAAACTTAGCAAGGTTCCTCAGGGCAGGAAAACAAATGTTGAGAAACTGCTGCTGCATTCATAGAATCACAGAATGGTCTGAGTTGGAAGAGACCTTGAAGATCAGTTAATTCCAACCCCCTGCCATGGACAGGGACACTTTCCACTAGTTCAGGTTGCTTCAAGCCCCATCCAATCTGGCCTTGGACACTTCCAGGGATGGGGCAGCCACAGCTTCTCTGGGCAACTTGTGCCAGGGCCTCACCACCCTCACAGGGAAATGAGGGTTATTTTTTTGTGGACATCAATTGAAAATGCAAACAGGATTGAGTCTATTTTACTTAAACTTCCACTCTAAAAGACTTAATAAATCTGTTTTAAGGTCATGCTAAGTATCTCAGGATAGACCCATCCATCTTTAGCTCCCCTGCTAGTACAGACTCAGCATGGCATAGTAGTTACTAAAGCAGGGAAGAAAGGGAGTTACAAAACACTGTAAGTTAAAGAAACTTGTTCCAGACACCTGTCCTCCTGGAAGAAATGATGTACAGAGCATAAAACAGCTGGTGACAGTTACTGTCAGCAACAGCAAACAGAGCAGCTTGCATGGAGATGGTTGATGATCTCTAGAACAAAAAGGGTCTGAGGTGGTTTAGGCAGACAGAAACCCTTGCACTACTCTGCATCATCTGAAGAGGTCTATCAACCAAATAAACAAGCAACTTCCCTAGCAGTCTACAATTCAGTGGCTGTAAAACTGCCACACCATTTTTCAGTCATCCTGAGAGGAAAGAGAAAGAAATTCTGGTCTTCTAGATGACAGACACATAAATCACCTGACTTATCTCAAAGGGATGCACTACAGACACCTGCAGGTGACATGATTTGCCATAAAACTTTTCAATTTGTATTTCATCTGTTTTTAAATACCACCACTTGGTTGAACTTCACAAAAGAGGTATGGAGCAGGTAATAATAGCAATTACAGTATGTAACTGACAGGCAAAGGGATTACTAAAGAAAAGTTCAGAATATACTAAATTCAAACCTTAAAATAGATGTGCAGTTTTAAAACACTCAAGCTGAGAATAATATAATCTATTTTATACACCTATTGACAATTCTCTTCCACAGAGAGCCAAAGGTGAAGAACTTGTAGAGACATCTCCCAGCAATACTCACTTTCTGGATCTTGACAATGATGGTAGTTTTCTCATTCTTCCCTACATAGTCAGAGAGCAACTTTGTTTCTTGCAACTCCTTCCCTGCCCACCATAACTGTGCTTCTGATTCTTTTATAACTTCAAGTCCAGCCTGTGAATACAAACAAGATGAAATGTTTGGGATGTTGTTTCTTGCTCTATTTGTTTCTTGGGGTTTTTTTTTTCAAAATCTACATCTGCTACATCTTTTGCCTCATGCTCATCTATGGCATTCATTCATATTCCATTCAATCTTGATCTCATGTGAACACTTTGGGCAATAAACTCTCCATACTGGAGGTGACAAGCTATTTAAAATGAGCCTACCTGAATGTTGTATGCAACATTTGAAATAAACTCCATTAGTTTCTCGTTAAGCTATTGGTGTGTTTTTACATAAACTGTGAGAAAAAAATATTAAACAAAATTTGTCATGCAAGTAAAAACAACTTTCATTGATAAGATGGAGAACAGCATAGCACATGTTTAACCCAGGGACTACACAGAATAGGAATACATTGCTGCATACATGAGTTCCTGACAAGTCTTCTTTATCTTCAAACTCCATCCTAATTGGATCGTGTGGAGGCAATCCCATTGGATAGACAATCATCACAGCCCCTCGGAGCTGCTCCAATGCATCTTTCACCATCTCCATGTTAAGACAGACGTTGGCCTGAACTTGTTTCTGAAATACAGACAGGGATCATTGGCAATTTAAGCAAACTTGCAGGAAGACTTTGCTTTGTAGCCAGTTTAAAGTTTAGCACCAACTGCCTGTGGGGCACAGGACTAAACCCAGGACGTGTTATGACCACAGAAATTGCATGGGGAGGCTTTGGTTCCAAGTACTTGTGATTCATGAACATGATTCAAAACAGCAGAATTCATGTGAGGGACAGAGAAGGGGCCTAAAACTTGAGGGGAAAAACAGAGCACATGTGAGCAGAAGCATAAAGCTGGGCATGGATTCACAGCTCCTGCAGAGACCTGCACCATCAAACACTTGAGATCATTCCAAACCCTACCACAAGGGATAAAGGAGAAACATAACACATCTGGAAGAGAAGAAATAAAGTTTTTCCCTATATATTCACTGGTTTCAGTATTTTAAATAATAAGGTAAGAGAATGTTGCCTCCTTGTGGACATTCTTGATCTGGTTAACTAGCCTGTGCAACTTGAAATACAAGGCACATTTATTCATTTTTATCATTATAAAGTGATGAACTTAACAAACCACTTCCCCAACTATCTTTAATTTCATTCAACAAAGAAATCTTATAATACATATTACTTAATTTGCGTTTCAAAATCGAGCAAATGCTGACACAGAACACAGAACACCTACAGATTTGACAAAGTGAAGCTGAATACTTGAAAGCACAGTCCCACAAGGGCCTACACTCACAGTTGTCTTTGAACACACTCACAGGGACTGAGCATGAGTCCAAGTGCTTGTCAAACCACGGCCTAATCCCTGCCCCATGCCTGGAATTGTCCCAGGCCAGACTGGATGGAGCTTGGAGCAACCTGGTGAGTGGAAGGCATGCCTGCCTGTGGCAGAGGGGTTGGAACTGCATGATATTTAAGGTCCCTTCCAACTCAAACCATTCTGTGATAATCTAAAAGATTAGAACGCATTTTTCAATTAAGTACACATAAAACGCAAAAGGCTGTGTTGGCTCCAGGAAGAGCACAGAACCCAGTTAATTTTTCACCAGAAAGCATGACAAGCATTCACCCAAAGAACACATCAATACCAAATTTTGTGGGCAACACTGAGTGCAATTTAACCACTCCACGTGGGCTTGGATGCCAGCATTCACTTGGAGTTTAGGATCTGATTCCTTAACCTGATGAACCAGCTTGCCAAAAGCTATGAAGGAAATCATTAACAGAGATGTCAATTTTTATTAGACTATTCATATCACTATAAGGTATTTCTCAAGAACTGGCAGCCTTTGCACTGAAATAAGTGTGGTTTTATCCAAACTGCCCAACTCCACAGCACTAATAAAGCCCCACACATCACTTGAGGAAATTTACCTTAGAGATTAATGCCTTGACTTCCTCTATTGTCTTCTTTATAACCTGCTGCATTTTTTCATTTGGAGCTAAAAATAAGAGACACGTATTTCATGCTCTACACTTACTGTAAAAAAACCAAGCACATAACCTGTCCAGAATCCATTGTGAGCCAATGAAACAGTGTTAAAGCAGGAGAGACACTCCTAAGCTGCAGCCTATATATGAGCTGGATTGTTCATTCCCATATTTCTTACTAACTTACAAGATAAAACAGTGTTTCTCATGCAACAGCCACCTTACTTTTCCCCAAAGACATGTGACTGGTATTTGCCCCATCCCTGGAAGTGTTCAAGGGCAGGTTGGACAGGGCTTGGAGCAGCCTGGGCTAGTGGAAGGCGCCATGGTGGAGGGTGGAACTGGATGAGCTTTAGGGTCCCTTCCAGCCTAAATCATTCTGTGATTTTGTAATTCTGTGACTTGGAACTTCATTTGGGACAAAGCTACTGAGTAGAAAGCAATAACCATGATCCCATACCCACGGCTCTTTCCCTGCTGGACTACTGGGGACTGTACTGGCAGATGTGCTTTTACTGGGCACACCAGCTCAGTGTTCTGACTTTTTTTTCTAATTAAAATCTGAATCTAACAGCAAAGGCAGTTTTGCAAATACACTGTTCATCTGATACCACATCACACTTACCTATTTTAATTGTCTTAAAAAGCCCGTGCTTAAATACAAAAATCCAGTTAAAGCATACTCATTCCCAGCTTATTTCCCACTTAAGTGCTTGATGGTATTTGGTTTGGCTCACATACACACTGTCCAATATTCTAACTTTGCCAACATTACAAAGCTGTTCTCTTACTAACAAACACATATTCAGTGAGTCTGAGTCCCAGTCAAGGATAAAAAAAAGAGAAATAGTAGAAAAACAACTTGCTAATGTATATGCAATGCAAATGTACCTGGAGAAAACCAGTTCTCAAGTGTACAAGTGGGGAGAGTAAATTACAATGGACAGCCCAACTTGCTCCTGGTGATTGTTTATGTGCTGAAGAGATACGCTGCTCTTCAGGCTCTTAAATCAGCATTACCCCAGTCCCTAACCCAAGACAGAACACCCGTGTATGTAACTGACAGTTTGGCTATTCAGGTCCAGAATTAGGGGTTTGTTGTTCCCTGTTATATTACAGATTGTCTGTGCCTGCAGGGAAAGAAACAAACCTTTATATTTGACTTACCGTGCCCATTTCTCCGCCCCATTTCATCCTTCCTGAAGACGCTCCCGCCGCTTGGGGCACACTTCTCTGTCCACTCATCCTTCAACTTCAGCTCTTCGATTTGCTCATCTGTTAGTCCTTGCATATTGTAAGGCAAGGAAATACCGTGGTCTGCTAGCTCCTCCAACTCTTTAGAGTGTTTAGAAAATAGAAGTCTTTGTTATTACAGACCATTTGCAAAAGCCTTTCACACGATGAGTGTGCAGCCAAACCTTAACCCTAGCCTTCCAACAGCTAAGTACAGGGAATAAATAATAAGGGATATAAATTCACATAGACATTGTAGTTATGTTAAAATTCATATATTTTGCATACACGTAAAACAACATAACAAAGCTACTTGCAGGGATTAAAGCAAGGTACTTGCTGGCCGTAACCCTTTTCTTTTTGGCATTTCCCTAGTCAGCTTCAGCTGATGCTTTACATTTCAGAGCAGGCTCGCTGTGGCCTCGGACAGCCCAGAAACCCACCAGCTGGAGCACAGCAGGCGAGGGTGGGCTGTACCCCCAGGCCAGGCTCACCCGAGGGGAATCTCAGCTCTGCCGGCCCCACAGCGAGGCAGGAGATGTTTTATTAGAGCCGCCTCAGAACTGAGCTCAGCACCACCTCAGACAGATCAGTGACTCCATCACAGGGCTGAGGACGCCTTGCACCAAGCACCTGGCAGGGAATACTCTTTCACAGGTAGGGGGACACTGCTGGCCGCAAAGGAGCCCTTTACAGTGCCAGAACGGGGACTTAGGTCGAGGAGGAATGGCTTTAAGCGGAGGGGAGTAGATTCAGATGAACTACGAGTAAGCAATTGTTCCTGGCAGGGTGTGCCCCACGCCGGGGAGCGGCGCGGCCGGCCCGGCAGGGCCCGGGCGGTACCTGAGCAGAGGCGCTGGGCCTTGAGCCGCGCGTTGTGGATGCGGGCGGCCAGCGGCGCCAGCTCGGCCAGGCGGGCGCTGCCCGGCGCCTCCAGCAGGAACTGGCTCTCATCGCCGCGCTTCACATGCAGCCGCACCATGGCCGGGCCCGCTGTCGCCCCGGGATACCCCGGGATACCCCGGGATACACCGGGAGCCGCCTCAGCGCCGCCCCGGCCCCGGAGCCGGAGCCGGTTCCGCTTCCGCCCGCCCGGCCCTTAAAGGAGCCGCGCAGGGCCCGGGCGGGAGGATCGGGTGTTTCGCGTGCCGGGAGTGCAGAGGGGCCCACGCCAGGCACGGGTCAGACAGCAGAGTTTAATCGCCGCAATCAAAGATACTCGACAACACGTTCACCGCGCGACCCGCCGCCCCCCGCCAGCGGTTCGGCCGCAGCGGAATATCCCGAGGGAGCGATGACAGAGATGGGCACAGCGACAGCACGACACGCGGTAACTCGCACGGCACGGCACGGCACGGGCAGCACAGCCCTGAAACAACCGGAGTGGCACTCTGGGCACGGCCAGGGGCTGCCCAGGGAAACGGGAGTATTTTACAGTGCGGAGTTGGCAGAGCGCACCGCCCGGGAGCGCTTGGACACCGGGAATACAATGTTAGCGCCCTGTTGGGATCCCGCATCCTCTGCGGCTGGGACAGACTGCGCTCTGTCTCAAAGCCCAAGGGCATCTCTTTCCAGAGGCTGACGGAAAACCTTTTCTTTCAGCTGTTTCTAATTTCTGGGGG
>VXBX01004731.1:45834-57106 GCA_013400415.1 Scytalopus superciliaris | reverse complement strand
GTTCTCCCCTGGGAGCCCAGGGGGGTTGGGGCTGTGGGGAGGGGGGTAAATCCCACCCTCTCAATTCCTGCTGCACTGGACATTCCTCTGGAGCCTCCAGAGCTCTGGAAAGAGCTGTGGGTTAAACCCCTGTTAATTGGGAAGGGCAGGAGCCCCTGGGAGGGTTATTGTGACTCGAATTCCATGGCCCTTGAATGCTGCTTTTAAGAAAGGACAATAGTGGTGTCCCTCATGTGAGAACCCACAGGAATGCTGTGGGCTCTTTCCACGGGAAATGTGGCCAAGCCACTGAAGCCACTCGGAGTCCCAAGGGAGGTGGTTTTACCCAAACTATTTGCTAAGGGATTTTTGTGAGGTTGAAATCCAGAAGTGCAGAGGTTCCTCAAGGTGCCTCATTCCTGCAACCACAGGCACATGGTTTGTTTTCATGGAATCTCAGAATCCCTGAGGCTGGCAAAGCCCCCCCAGCCCAGGGAGCCCACCCTGTGCCCGATGCCCACCTTGTCCCCCAGCCCAGAGCACTGAGTGCCACGGCCAGCCCTGCCTTGGGCACCTCCAGGGCTGGGCACTCCAACCCTCCCTGGGCAGCCCCTGCTGATGTCCAACCACCCTCTCCAGGGAGAAATCCATGTCCAACCTGAACATCTCCTGGCCATTCCCTCCCCTCCTGTCCCTGTTCCCTGGGAGCAGAGCCCGACCCCCCCCCGGCTCCCCCCTCCTGGCAGGGACTTGGGCTTTTATTCCTATGCCATTGATTTCTCCTTGGATCTGCAGAACATGTGTTTATTTTGCTATTATTTACTATATTTTAATATTTGCTTTATTTTGTATTTAACACTATATTGTATACATGTGCTATATTTATTATTATATATCACATAATTATTTGCCTGCCCTGTTGATTTCAATCCAACTGCAGAACTTGCTGCTGCCATCCAGGTGCAAACCCCAGAGCTCTCCTGAAGGATTTCTAAGGACCATTCCTTGGAAAAGAGCAAACCCCAACTCTTGGCAGAGGGGAGGCTCTCCAGGTGGGCCAACTGAACGTAAACTGCTGTGTCAGTGATTTGAGAACACCCTGGGGGGGTTGGTCGGGATCCCTCTGGAGTGCAGGGAAAGGCTTTTCCAGGCTGGGGTGGAAGGATTGAGGCTTTGCCTGACTGCAGATAAACAGGTACCATTTGGCTGTGTCTGCTTTCAAAGTTCTGCCCACCCTCTGGGGGTCCAGTGGAAATGCCTGAATTTTGTCCCTTCTCCAGCTCATTTTAGGTTTTCCACAGTACCATTTTGTGCCATGAAGAGGTTCAGTTTTGGATTTTAGTTTGAGCCTCTTTGCCAGGAGACAAACCCTTTGAGGCAGGACAAGGCTGGAACCTGCACTTTGGGGGTGCTTAGCGGGCTTTGAAGGCCTATCAGGTGTCTCTCTGTCATCAGGTTAATTGTCACATGTTCTCCCACACTGCTCCCATCTCTCCCTCGGTGCATTCCCAACCAGTTCCTTCTCTTGTCAGTTCTAATCGGGGGTTTCTGTCATTGGGAAGCCCCTTGAGGAATGTTCTGGTCAGGCATCCTGTTCATATATTGATATATTGCTGTGAGAGGGGCTGGGCACGAGCCCAGGTGGGATCAGGAATAGTGTGGGCACAGCCCAGGGCAGGGACTGTCCCCTGAGCTGGCACCGCTGAGGGACCCCCAGGGCTGTGCCCAGGGCTGGGATCTCAGGGAAGGGACACTGAGGGGCTGGAGCGTGTGCAGGGAAGGGAAGGGAGCTGGGAAGGGGCTGGAGCAGCAGGAGGGGCTGAGGGAGCTGGGGGGGCTCAGCCTGGAGAAAAGGAGGCTCAGGGGGGACCTTGTGGCTCTGCAAGGCCCTGCCAGGAGGGGGGACTCAGGGAGGGATTTGGGCTCTTCTGCCCTGGCCCGAGGGAAAGGGGCACAGGGAATGGCTTCAAAGTGCCCCAGGGCAGGGGCACAGCAGAGATTGGGAACAATTTGTCCCTGCAGGAGTGGGCAGGCCTTGGAATGAGTGTCCCAGGGAGGGGGGGCAGTCACTGTCTCTGGGAGTGTCCCACAGGGGGCTGGCTGTGGCCCTTGGGGACAGGGATTGGGGGGGGATCCTGCTGGTGGCACTGGGTGGCCCTGGAGGTCTCTGCCAGCCTTGGTGGTCCTGGGGTCATGGAGCAGGTTGGGAGTGCAGCAGGTCCTGGAATATCCCCTTGGAGCTGCCCCCCCAGAGCCCTGCACACCTCAGGGGGCCCCAGAGCTTTGAGTTTCACTCACTGGCACAGCCCAACCTGCTCTGAGATGGCCCAACCTGCCCCAAAATGGCCCAACCTGCCCCAAAATGGCCCAACCTGCTCAGTCTGCCCTGGACTTTTGTCTCTGAAAGGCACCAAAGTCCTCAGGGAGGTTCCTGTGCTCCCTCCCCTGCAGAGCCTCATCATCAGCCCCACTGCAAAGTGTGTTGGCTCTGCCTGGTTTGCTGCACCTTCCACCTCTGAGAGGCAGATTCCCACTTGGAAGTTGGAGAGATCCACGGATTTACCTGCTGAAATGCACATTGCCATTGTCTGGAGAGTAAACAGGGGAGGTGGGATCTCTGGATCTCCCCTCTCCAGTGAAATGATGAAACCAGTTTGTCTCTTTTAAAGTCAAATATTGTTAAACCAGTGCTTTTGAGATGCAAGAAAAACCATCTATATTTAGACATGTTTATCCCTAGCAACGATTTAGCTTTTTATTTGCAGCTTTTATTTGTATTTCTGGATTACCAACAAGGAAATCTATTCCTTCCAAGAGTCTTTCCCTGGAGGATCAGTAGGAGGGTAAAGATCTCATTGAAGAAGAGAAGCAGGGAGAGAATCCAGGGAGATAAGATATAAAACCTGGGGAAAGGGAAGAGGGTTTGGCCAAACTCGATATTTTTTGGCAAGAAAAGGGAGAGACTTGAAGCAAAGGAGAATAATGAAATAGTTTGAGGAAACACTTGACTGAATTGGCCTAAGCAGGAAGAAGAAAATTCGAGGGAGAGTGGGGAAATAAATGAATTGTAGAACTAAATCAACCAAGCTGAGCTTGAAGGAAGAGCCTGCAGGGGAGTTTGTGCTCCCAGCACTTGGAATCGCTCGGGTGCCAGCCCAGGATGTGCCAGGGCACCTGGAGGGGGTCAGGGGAAACTCACATCAGGCAGGATTGGCCATTAGTGGCAACACACAAGGTTTAAAAAACCAGGAGAATTGGCTATAATTTAATTTTTATCACCCCCTTCTCTTTAAGGAACCCAATTCTTGTCTTGCTCTTCTCACAGAAGTGGCCACGGGAGTTGCCAAGGAAGGTGCTTTGAGCAGGCAGATGGGGCCGGGCTGGGGATCAAAAACTGCTGCAGAATGAAGGGAATTTTAACTCTTTTCCTGCTGCTGCCCGTTTTGTTTTGGACAATAACCTGATTTTACGTAATTCTAGCGTTGGCTTTTACGTCAAACGTTTTAATTCTGTTTTATTGTGTATTTTTCATTGTTTGAAACTCTGTGTGGCTGCTGTGGGTGCTGCTGCCCCTGGTGTTGTGCCCCCCGTGGGACACACGGGCCAAACACTCCACCACTGCAGATTTACTGGGGTCTTTTATTGCCAATGTAACTCGGGGCAGCCTCAGCCCAGAGCTCACCAAAATATTTCATCTCCCTTTCTTTTCTGTGTCAAAGCAGCAAAGAATCCTGTGAGAGAAGAGAGGATGTTTTGATCCCTGTCTGGCAGCAACTGGCCCTGGTGGTGTCAAAACTCCCCCTTTTGGGGAGGATGGAGGGATATTTCTCTGCTGGTGTGTCATGGTATGACATGTCATTGTCAGTCAGGGCATAATCCTGTTGATTAGTCATGAAATAACAGGCAAATAGGAAGGCAGAGAACTCCCATAGAATAGGATACACTTTAAAAGGAACATGCAAAGTCCTAAAACTGACTCTGGAAAGCAGTTTGAAGCAGCTCTTTAAAGTGGCAACACACAAGGTGGCTGCCCCTGGATCCCTGGGAGTGTCCCAGGCCAGGCTGGACGGGGCTTGGAGCAGCCTGGGCTGGTGGGAGGTGTCCCTGCCCATGGCAGGGGGTGGGAATGGGGGGGCTTTGGGGTCCTTCCAACCCAAACCATTCCAGGATTCTGACTTCAGTCTGAGCCCACAGATAAGGAGATGACTGAGCTGGAAAGGCCACTCCCTTCCCCTGACTGCTCCTTTCCAGGGAATGCTCGTGGTGTCAGTGCCCACCGAGCTGCAGCAGCACCAACAGGAGCATCCCAAACCCAGCCTGGGAAACATCTGTTTGCACAGCAATTATGGAATTGTAGAATCCCAGACTGGTTTGGGCTGGGAGGGACCCCAAAGCCCCCCCATTCCCACCCCCTGCCATGGGCAGGGACACCTCCCACCAGCCCAGGCTGCTCCCAGCCCCGTCCAGCCTGGCCTGGGACACTCCCAGGGATCCAGGGGCAGCCACAGCTTCTCTGGGAATTCTATCTCAGCTCCTGCCCACCCTCCCAGCCAGCAATCCCTTCCCAATCTCCCATCCAGCCCTGCCCTCTGGCAGTGGGAAGCCATTCCCTGTGCCCTGTCCCTCCATGCCTTGTCCCCCGTGCCTCCCCAGCTCTCCTGGAGCCCCTTCAGGCTCTGGAAGGGGTTGATTCCCTGATTTTGGCCCCGCTGTGTCGGTGCAGGAGGCCCTGGATGCTGCTGTGGGGTGAAGGCAGGATCCAAGGAGCCTCAGCAGGACTCATCCCACTGGATTAAGGCCTCCTTAAAAGCCCAGCCTGAGTAACTTCAAGCTCTGTTTACTCGTGTGCAGGAGTTTGTTTGTCCCACTGGCCAAAGGGCAGGGCAAACACCCAGAACCCCACTGAGATCATGGACACAAACACAGCACCCCCAAACAAACAATTCCAACTTCGTGTCCTTTTGTGGCCTAAAAATGTGAGTTTGGAGAGTGGGAAAACGGGAATGCCACAGGATGGCCAGTGTGCCTCTGCTTTGAACTCTCTGCCCATCCATGTCCTGGGGAATTCCAGCTGCTCCCTGTGTCAGACAGCTCTGGGATGGGGTGGAGGGTGATGAGTCCCATCCCTGCATGGACACAGCCCTGTCCCTGGGGAATGAGGTGCTGATTTAAGGGAAGGCCTTGCAGCTCCCAGGATGGGCACAAAGGGGGCTTATCCCCCTCCCACCTGCCAGGAGGGGGGACTAAAGGGGGGGTCGGGCTCTGCTGCCAGGGAACAGGGACAGGAGGGGAGGGAACGGGCTCAGGCTGGGCCAGGGCAGGGCCAGGGGGGACAGCAGGAGGGATTTGTGCCTGGCAAGGGTGGTCAGGCCTTGGCAGGGGCTGCCCAGGGAGGGTTGGAGTGCCCAGCCCTGGAGGTGGCCAAGGCAGGGCTGGCCATGGCACTCAGTGCTCTGGGCTGGGGGGCAAGGTGGGCATCGGGCACAGGGTGGGCTCCCTGGGCTGGGGGGGCTTTGCCAGCCTCAGGGATCCTGGGATTCTGAGATCCCTGAGTGCTGGGGCCACTCCCTGTCCCTGCCAGTGGGAGGATGGGAATGTCACCTCCGCAGCCAAGGGCACACTTTGGAGTTTCTGGTGACTCCAAACCTTTTCCCTTTGGTGCCAGCAGCTGGCACAAGCCCCAGATGCCCCAGGGAATGCCCAAGGAGAGATCTCAGTGAGGAAAATCCTCTCAGTTCACTCATCTGGGTCCTCTGGGCTTACCATTTACCCCCAGGAGGCCTGGAAGGAGCCAATCAAGTGATGGGGCTCAAACATTCGATCTCCCCTCTCACGAAATGCACTTGCACTTGGTGTCAGATAAAGGAACGCCCTCCCTGGAACTGCCTCCCAGCTTTGGGGCACGTTCCATCCATCCTGTAGCTACATTTTGTCATGGCTTTACCCCCTCCAGGCTTGTCCCCAGCTCGTCTCACACCTCAGAGCTGTTCTGTCACTGATTTGGGGACAGAACTGCCTGTGTGGGTCGTGCTTAACCCGCTCAGTGACGGGGAGTTTGCTGAGGCACAAACCCCACTGCAGAAGCTGTTTAAATTAAACTCAGCTTGCTTGGGCTGAGCTGGAGGTGGCAGAGCCCAACAGGAGGGCAGCAGTGGCTTTGGGATGAGGTGACCAGTGGCTTTGCCCAGCTGTGCCTGCACCTCTGCTCATGCAGGGGCTGGGATGGGGATCCCTGAGCATTGATCTGCAGGGACAATATTATCCTAATTATTTTTGCAACCCAGCCCTGGCCCAGGGTCCCCCTGAAGGGGTTCAGGGGGCCCCTTGCTGAGGTGATGAAGTTCTGGGGATGGTCTGCACCAATGACAGACACGTTTCCCCTGGACAAGGCATTATTTGCAAGCATGACATTTTGCTTGGCATCACAGAAGCTCTGCCCATCCCTCTGGAAACTCTCCTTGCCTGACTGAAGGAACTGCACCCTTTGGGAATGTTGCTGCCTCCCTGCTTAATGAAGGTCCCTCAATTCCCTTCATTCCCTTCATTCCATCAGTGCCTGGGTTGCAAGTGGCACTGGAAGGGTCTCCTTGCTGCCTTTGGCCATGAGGAAAGCTGACTCTTGCTTTTCATTGCCTTCTGATTGTTAGGTCTTTATTCCTGCAGGGAATTACCTGGTGCCAAGGCCTGGGGTCATTTTGTCTCGTTAAACTTCAGAGCTCCTGCCAGGGCTTTGCTGGGAGTCCCTGGGGTGCCTGCAAAGCTGTGCCAGGCAGTTCTTCAGTGTCCTAGACAAGAGTTAACAATGATTTTGGAATCACACAGTGGGTTGGGATGGAAAGGACCTCAATTCCACCCCCTGCCATGGGCAGGGACACCTCCCACCAGCCCAGGCTGCTCCAAGTGTCCAACCTGGCCTGGGACACTCCCAGGGATCCAGGGGCAGCCACAGCTTCTCTGCCCAACCTGTGCCAGGGCCTGCCCACCCTGCCAGGGAAGGGTTTGTGTAGGACAGAAACCACTTTTGGGTGCTCTTCTGGGGGCATCTTGTTCTTTTTTTAAGCTCTTTTGACCTGGAAGGCCCCAGGGGGTTTGAGCAGGTCCAGCTCTGTGCCAAGAAAGGGGCAGAGCTCTGCTGTCCTCCCAGTCACTGAAACAGGGACTCATTTGCATTAATTTACTTATTTCTGGAAGGACCTGACCTGATTTCATCCAGGCTCATGGATTTAATGTGCTCTGAAGAGACTTCCTCCCAAACCCTGCTCCTGAGCTGGCCTGCAGCACTGATGGAGCCAAATCCTGAAAGGACCTCGGGTTGGTTCCTTTTAATTCCTTGGGCCATTTATTTTTCAAGCTCAGTTTTGGCTCCTCTGATTTCCCTCTTGTTTTTTTTTTTGACTCCCAGTCATCCATCATTTCATTATGCCTGGTTTTCCAAACATGTCAGGCCAGCCTAAAGAACCTCTTGAAGTTCCCCAGTGAGCCACATGTTGTTTCCTCAGGGCCTTTATTAATGAGCCTGCCGTGGTGAGGGCTGTGTGGCCCCAGGTGTCTCTCTCCTGCCCCTCAGCTCAGTGACTCAGCCACTCTCCTCCACCCCCGGGAACAATTACACATTTATGAATGCCTTTGTCAGGGCTGATTCTGTAGGGCTTTTACAAGCTGCTTGTTCCACAAGGGTTCCTTCTCCCCTATTGTTCCTCAGGTCCTCGTTGTCCTTTGCTTGGGAGCAGGACGGAACAAGCAATTCCTGTCAGCTGTCCCGTGGCCAGAGGGAGGGGCAGGAGGAGCTTCTGAGCTGCACTTTACCTGCCTGGAGAACCTCGCTCAGGTCTGTGTGTGGCCCCACACTGCAGGAAAGGCAGCTCAGGAGCTGGGCAAAGCCACCCCAAAGCCATGAAAGGGCAGCATGGTGGGATGGTTTGGGCTGGGAAGGACCTCCAAGCTCCCCTAGTCCCAATGCCATGGGGAGGGAGAGCTTCCCCCACTCCGGGCTGCTCAGTGTCCCCCCCAGCCCTGGCAGGATGAAGGGTCAAAAGGGGCTGGAGAACTTACCCAGGTCCCTTTTAGTTCACAGTAAGGCCATGGAAGATGTTTGGAACGAGACCTTGTTGCTGCCAATGACCATAGACCTTGTCCAGGTCACTTCATTTGGAGGGGATTGGCACATCCCAGCCTGGCAGTGCCACACAGGGAGGGAGCTGAGCAGGTGTGAACATTCCACTGGGATTTATCCTGTGGGAAACAGCAGGAGCTGTCAGGATAAGGGCTGGCTTCCTGACTGGGAAGGTCTCTTGGTTCTGACATGGCCCTTTGCAGCCTCAGCCAAGAAGTGTGTTGGGTGTCTAAAAGCAGGTTTTGAGTCCCCAGTTCAGCCTCGTCTGACAGCAAATCAGAATTGTCTGATTTCCCCCAACACAGGGAAGATGGAATGTGATTANGAGCAGCCTGGGCTGGTGGGAGGTGTCCCTGCCCATGGCAGGGGGTGGGATGGGGGGGCTTTGGGGTCTCTCCCAACCCAACCCATTGCATGGTTCTGGAGCTCTAGCCCTGCCTACCAGGGTGGTTTAACCAAGGTCTCTCCTGTGCAGGAGAACACTGTGAGATGTCTGCTCTGGGTCTCGTGTCACAAGGAGAGCTCAGGGGATTCTGAGCTTGGTCTGACTCGGCCGTTTGTGCTGCCCTGGAAACCCTTCAGCTGGGACCAAACGTGCCCCAGCAGTTCCTGGTCCTGGAGAGGTGGCCTGAGGTGGCCTTCAGGAGGTGATTCCTCGGGGGCATTCCCATTTCTCCTGGTTTCTGTGCTTTCCCACCTTGGCAGGATCTCCCTGCCCCCAGGGCAGAGGGTTTTTGGAGCTCTGTGCCAGAGGGCACCCTGCCCGCTGGGGGCTCACTGGGGGTTGGTTGTGTGGGCAGCGCAAGGGGGGGATTTTGGCTCCTGCTCTTCCTCCTTGGCCCTCTGTGAGTGCCAGTGTGGGATGTAATTCCTGGGAATGCTGTCTGAGGTAACCCACCCCAATTAAGCTTCCCAATTAAGGCTCATCAGGCAGAGATGGAGCACAGATAGGCTGGGACTTGTTTACTCCTTAAGCCGATGGGTGTTCCAAAGGCAAAGGGTGCTGGAAGCTCCTCCCCACACCTGAGGGCTCCAGAAACATCCACCTGGTTGGGTTTTCCATGTTGATCCTTAGGAAAACTGCAAGAGGCTCAGCTTTCCCTGTGAGCTGAGCCTTTCTAGGCTGAGGCAAAACTGGCTTGGGCTGTTCAGGGCTCCTCTATGGCCTCATAAATGCCCAACCATCCAGGTGTTTTCCAACCATCCAGGTAATGCCCAACCATCCAGGTGTTCTCCAGCCATCCAGGTAATGCCCAACCATCCAGCACATGCAGTAGGGCTTGATAATGCTGGAATTTCCCCCCTTTTTTTAATTTGTGGGGAATCTCAGGCCTTATAACCCCTCTCATAGCTGGCTTTTCTCCCTAAATTAATGAGGTATCTCTTGAGGTTGGAACCCAAACCTCTGCTCCCCTCCCTTACCCCCAGGGAGGGCGGTCTGGTTGGACTGAGCTTGACTCCAACCCTCACTGAGCTGGATATTAAAGGACATTCCAGCTGGGACCACCCCAGGAGCTCTGTGCTCTCCTCTGGGCATCTCAGCCCCAGCAGGGCTCTGCTCCCTGCCTGGCTCCTGCCATGTGGGCTGGGAGCTGCCCCAGGGCACTGTCTGACCCAAAATGGGGCCAATGACTGGCACATGGCCCCGGGAGTGGCACTTCCAGCCCTGGTGGGGAAGTGGCATCTCAAAACAATTGATTAGAAGGAGTGGTGGCATCTTTCCCAGAAATTCTCCTCCCTGACACGGAGCTGGGGGTGTTTCCTTGATGGAGTTGAGTGACTGAGGGAACTGTGAGGGGACAGTGGGCACGTTGAGCTTGGAGTGTTTCCAGCTCCCTGAACGCAGGAACTGAGCTGGGGGCTGGCTCTGTCTCAGCCACTGAGTGGGGAGGGACAGCAAACATGCTGAGGTGTCCTCAGTTTTAGTTTGAAATCCCTTTCTGAGCTCACCTCACTCTGGATGTCCAACCACGCAGGTGTTCCCCAGCCATCCAGGTGATCTCCAGCCATCCAGGTGATGTCCAACCATGCAGGTGATCTCCAGCCATGCAGGTGATGTCCAACCATGTAGATGATCTCCAACCATCCAGGTGATCTCCAGCCATCCAGATGTTGCCCAACCATCCAGGTGATGTCCAACCATGCAGGTGATGCCCAACCATCCAGGTGATCTCCAGTCATCCAGGTGATGTCCAACCATGCAGATGATGTCCAACCATGCAGGTGATGCCCAACCATGCAGGTGATGTCCAACCATCCAGGTGATCTCTAGTCATCCAGGTGATGTCCAACCATGCAGACAATCTCCAGCCATGCAGATGATGCCCAGCCATCCAGGTGTTCTCCAGCCATGCAGGTGATGCCCAGCCATGCAGGTGATCTCCATAAGAGGTGTGTGCTGATGGAGAAGACTGGCAGGGGTTTAGGTCACCAGTTGGTGTTTGCCTGGGTGGCCTGGATCCAAATGCCCAGGGCCCTGAGGCAGCTGAGATGCTGAGGGCACCAAAACAGGATCTCCTGTGCCCCAGCACTTTTGTGGGGGAGACTGGGCATTCTGCTGCCCCCAGGGGGTGTTTCCTGGGGTAGGGCAGTGGCTCTTCCCTCGTGCCACACAGTGCTGGCTGCCCTTGTGGTGGCAGGGAAGCAATCCCAGGCCGTGCCCAGCTGGAAGGGACCCCCAGGGGTGGCCTAGTCCAAGGCCAGCCCTGCCCGGGTCTGTCCCGAGGGTCACCCCCCGAGGCTCAGAGGTGTTCCTGTGGGGCTGGGCAGAGCTGGGGGCACAGGCACACCCCCCCCACCCCCAGCTCTGCTGCCCTCTGCCCCCTTGGGGGGTCATTGGCAACTCATGCCACAGCAGCTGGGGCAGAGCTGTCGGCTACGGGGAGTCCTGTTTTAAGGTTTGCTCGGCTAAACATTCCAATTGCCTTGCTGGGGAAAGAGAAGCTGGACCTGCAGGAGGTGCAGCCTTTGAGGGGCTGGGCCACCTCCCCTCCCTGCCTGGTCCCCTTTTTGCTCCCCCTCCCCCCGGTGTCTTGGCAGGCTAAGCTGGGACTCACACCCTGAGCAGGGAGAGTGAGGCTGGCAGAGCACTCCTGGGGGAGCAGGGGAAGGAGGCAGGAGGCAGGGGAAGGAGGCAGAGGGCAGGGGAAGTAGGCAGAGGGCAGGAGAAGGAGGCAGAAG
>VXBX01004731.1:27951-44926 GCA_013400415.1 Scytalopus superciliaris | reverse complement strand
AGGTGCCCAAGGCAGGACTGGCCGTGGCACTCAGTGCTCTGGGCTGGGGGACAAGGGGGGCATCGGGCACAGGGTGGGCTCCCTGGGCTGGGGGTGCTTTGCCAGCCTCAGGGATCCTGGGATTCTGTGAAACTTTGCACTCTCAGCGTGCCCTGGTGTGCCCTCCTGGTGTGTGGCCAGAGACTGGCCCGGCCCTGGCTGGCAGCAAAGCTCAGCTCAGCTGTCCCTCTGCTCTCAGCTCTGGTGTCACTTCAGTGTCACTGCTGTCCCCAGGCAGCTGGGTAACAGTTCCCAGCACAGCTTTGGGCTGCACTGACTCAGAAATTGTCTGTTCAAGTGGTTTTCAGGTGCCCTCAGAGCCCAGGAGGGCACCAGGTTTCCAAGACAGATGATCCCATCAGGTTTAGCATTTCCATGGACTCCCATCCCACTGCCAGTGGGATTTGCATTCCCTGAGCTCCAGGGATGTTTCACCTCCCATTCCTGCTTGGCCTAAACCTGGTGCCAAGGCCTGACTGCTGCCCTGGGCTCAGCCCTGCCCTGGTTTCTGGAGCTGCAGAAAACAAGGCTGTCCTTGGCCACCATGGGTGTGCTCCAATGTGCCCTGTCCCCACCAGCAGAGCTGCTGAATGGCCACAGGCTCAGCCTGGTTTGCTAACAAACAGCTGGCTGTGCTCTCTGCCACAATGTCCTTCTGTTGCAGAGAATCCCCCAGGCTGCTCCTGGAGCTCTTGGAGAAGCCTGTGCTGTCCCTGGGGGATGGATGGAGCTGTGACCCCATGCAGGGTATGCTCGTGGCTGCTCTCACAGCTTCCCTGGGGGTTCCATTATCTCCTGAGCAGCAGCAGAGCCCGACTCTGTGGAGGAGTGAATTATTCCCCCCCCAGCTGAAGGGAGTTTTTCAATCTTTCTGTAATCCTGCTTTTAAATCTCCTCAGTCAGGATGACTTTTGTAATACCATTTGTGTGGAGAAAATGGAACTCTAGAAATTAGCAGGTTTTCTCAGGGAGGGCAGTAAGTTAGAAGGGTGTCCTCAGATCAGCCCAGCGTGGCTTTCTCATCCCAGCCCCTGATCCTGCAGGGCTCAAACCAAACAGCACCACGGAAGGCCTGGACCAAACTAGTCCTGAGGCTTAAACTTGCTGCTAAAGCCATTCCTGGCCAGTCTGGAGCAATAGGACACACCATGGAAACTCTGTGGAGCCATTCCCCTTGTCCTGTCCCTCCATCCCTTGGGAATAGTCTCTCTCCATCTTTCCTGGAGCCCCTTCAGGCCCTGCCAGGCCACCCTGAGGTCCCCCCAAAGCTTCCCTTCTCCAGGCTGAGCAATCCCAGCTCTCCCAGCCTTCCCTCCCAGCAGAGCTGCTCCAGCCTCTGCCCATCCTGGTGCCCCCTCTGGCCTCGCTCCAGCAGCTCCCTGGCCTTGCTGTGCTGGGCCCCCAGGGCTGGGGCAGCTCTGCAGGGGGGGCTCCCCTGGGGGGGCACAGGGGCAGGATCCCCCCCATCCTGCTGGGGATGATCCCAGGGCACAGGAGATTTCTGGGCTGAGCCATGTCCAGCCTCTCTCCCAGGTCCTTCTCCCAGGGCTGCTCCATCCCCAGCCTGGATCCATCCCAGGGATGCCCCAATCCAGGTACAACACCAGCCCTTGGTCCTTCCCAAACCTCTCCCTGGCCAAGGGTCTCACTTGGGACACACCAAGAGCTGCCAACAAGCCATTCGTGGCTCTCCCAGCTGGGGCACCCAGTGGGAGCAGAGCCTTTCTCTGCTGCCATTCCCTAAGGAGGGAATGAATCATTGGGTGCCCTCCCCTCTGGGCAGAGCTGGGCACTGTGCAAGCACAGAGCACCAGAGTCTCCAAGGTGTTTATTCCACTCTGCAGGGCAACAGAGCAAGCACTCCCAGCAATGCTGCTCCTCATGATTTCAAACTCCGTTTCAAAGTCTGTGTCTGCGTTCTTGGGCTCCTGAAGGAGCTCTGCAGGCTTGGAAAAGGGAGAATGACAGGCAGAAAGAAATGGGCGAGGAAATGGAAAGGGATGCAGTTAAGGACACGAGCTGAGGGGAGTTTCCTGTGAGGGGAATTCGAGTTGTGGGCTTGAAATGTTGTTTGCTGAGGCCGGGGGGCTGTGGCAAAGCAAACTCAGGGACAGGGGGTTGTTGGGAGAGCCCTGAGCTGTGGGAGCCAAAGGGAAACATCCCGGGATTGTGTCATTAAAGGCTCTGACTCGGAGATACAGAGAGGAGAGAGGGAGGTGGGGGTTCTGCAATGGCACTGCAGGTTGGAATGGGGTCCCTTGGCGTGAGAATTCCTTGGTTGTTTGGAAAAAAAGGTGGAGGGAAGTGTTGCTGTGCCCAAAGGTGGGCTGGGAATACCTCAGGTTCGCTCCACACTCTGCAAGTCCCTGCCAGGAGGGGGGAATAAAGGGGGGGTCGGGCTCTGCTGCCAGGGAACAGGGACAGGAGAGGAGGGAACGGGCTCAGGCTGGGCCAGGGCAGGGCCAGGGGGGACAGCAGGAGGGATTTGTGCCTGGCAAGGGTGGTCAGGCCTTGGCAGGGGCTGCCCAGGGAGGGTTGGAGTGCCCAGCCCTGGAGGTGCCCAAGGCAGGGCTGGCCGTGGCACTCAGTGCTCTGGGCTGGGGGACAAGGTAGGCATCGGGCACAGGGTGGGCTCCCTGGGCTGGGGGGGCTTTGCCAACATCAATAATTCCATGGACTGTTCTCTGCTGGAAATGGGGAAGTCTCTGCTAGGGGTGTGTGCTTTCTCTCAGGTTTATAATTCAGCCCCCTTGCACTCTGATGCAGAAGGTACAACCACGATCACAGACAGTTTAAGTTTCAGGCTCCTCCGGAATTCTAACACCCCGGGAGCAGCAAAACCCTCCCGCGTTTTCCTTTCCAACACTAATACAACCCCCCAGCTCCAGCTGTGCCTCTGGGAAGCAGCACAGGGCAGGCTGAGCCCTGCAAGCCCCAGGAGCCGGACCCCAAATGGGTGCAGCGCTTGCCCCACAAGCTCCCAGGCCGGATTGTCCCCAGTGGAGGGGTCAGTGGGTCACCTGGGGGAGCTCCTGCTCCTCCCGCACTCGGAGCTGGGTTGCTGCTGCCCCATTCCATCCCCTGGCCCTCCCCAGCCATGGCACAGGGTGCTGGCTGCCTCCCAGCACCTTTCATTCCCGCCTGGAATTCGGTCCCTTTATAAGATCTCCCCACGCCCTTTCTCTGCGGGAGCCACTTAATTTCTTTGCGAGCTTTGCTGTTAAACTGCGCATAATTTGGGGTTTGCATTGTCCCGCCCCGGCTCTTCTTGTCATTTCTGAAAGGATGTTAATTTTCCTTTTGTCGTTTTCCGTTGGCCGCTTAATCCTCCCCCCGTTCCGATTGCTGGGCTCGTTGGGCTCCTCCAGCTTTGTGTGTCGCCTCAAACTCGCCTTTGTCCCTCCAACAATGATCCGGGAGCCGCCCTGCAGAGCCACATTCCGGGAGTGTGTGTGGCTGGGATGGGCATGGGGGAATTTTGGCCATCCTCGCCCTTTGCCTCCTCTCTCCGCTCCAGCTGGGCTGTCAGGGGGTGTCCCTCAAACCCCAGCACGGGGGGTTTGTCAGCTCCAATCCAGCACCTGGGGGTGATTCCACCTCAGCTCAGACAACCCTGCTACAAAAGGGGTTTCTTGTCAAGCCTCCATGGAAGAGCTGCCTCCCTCTCCTTTGCTCTCAAGTGGAAGCCATCCAAACCACCAGGAATCACTCCTTCCAAAATAGACGGGACGGGGATGAAACACCTGAAGGTCTCCCCGGAGCCGCACGTGGCTCAGGGGGGAAGTCCAGATGTTTATCGGGCGCTAAATACTTTCATTTCAGTTCAAAGAATTTCACCTCAGGAGACCCTGAGCCCTCAATAATCATCTCCCAAGATGGTGTAGGAATCACAGCTGTAGTTTCTGAGAAACTTCAGGTCGTAAAGCCCAGATTTTGGAGCTGCTTGGGCTCCAAGGGGTAGAAGGAGTTGTAAACCAGCAATATTTGTCACCTCAGCCTAAAGTGGAGATTCTCAACTCAAATATCGAGGTGGGGACCAACTCCAAAGCCTCCAGAAGTGTGAGAAAATGGGTGAAAATGGGACATTTCTCCCTTTCTTGGCAAATTATTGTTTTCTTGTCTCCAGGAGGACAAGTAAAAGTGCCAGGTGGGAGGAGAGGATGTAGGATTGTGACTTGTGGCACCTCTGGCAAGAGCCAGCTTTCCTGGGATGTGGGGGATTCAAGGAACTCTCTGGTCCTTGGAAACCCCCACTTGGCTGGTTTAGGCAATTTCTCAGCTGTTGGATGAGTTTCTGTAGGTACTGGAGGTCCTGCAGGAGGACTCAGAGCCCCCCACGCCTTCTGCTGACTGGGCAGCTCAACACTCAGCACTTACACCCGTCCCTTTGGCCATTCCTGGGTGGCAATGGCTCGGGAATGCCGAGGTGCTTGGGAAAATGGGCTCATTTAGGAGAGTTTGCCCCATGCTGGACCTGAGGTGACTGGCCATGGTGGAACTGGGACAGCCTGGTCCTCCCACCAGCGACTGTGCTGCACAAACCGGTTTGGTTTGAAGGCTTTGTGTCACTTGAAATGATCAAGGAGAGGGCAAAACCCATAAGGAAGTGGCCTTGGGGTGTGCCAAACTCTTGGCCAGGGCTGCATGTTCTCCCTGACACAGGAAAGGCTCGGCCCTGAAAGGCTCTTTGAGGGCACTGCAGCTCCAGGTGGTGCCCACGAGCTCCGGGCTGGGGCTGCCCTCACACAGGCTCAGAGGGCTCTCTGAAGGCTGGCACGGCCTCCTTCTCCTTCTGGGGCTGTGAAGCTTCACCTCTTGGTCCCCTGTGGCCTCCAAGCCAGGGCTGAGACCTGCTGTTGGGTTTGCTGGAGGGCCTGAGCTCCTGAGCTCAGGTTTCTTGTCTGGCTGCTGGCCCAGGGCAACCCTCTGGGCAGGGGAGACTGGCCTGGTGGCACCCACGTTTGCCACCTCCATCCAGAGTGTTCCAGCTCCTGAGAAACAGCTTTGGGATTGACTGTGGGGCTTTGTAATGGGGTGACCTTTGACCAAACCATCTTGGACAAGAAAACCTGGAGAGGAGAAGCTTTGGGGGGACCTTATTGTGGCCTTCCAGGAGCCACAAGAGAGATGGAGAGAGACTATTCCCAAGGCATGGAGGGACAGGACACAGGGAATGGATTCAAAGTGCCAGAGGGCAGGGCTGGATGGGAGATTGGGAAGGAATTGGTGGCTGGGAGGGTGGGCAGGCCCTGGCACAGGTTGGGCAGAGAAGCTGTGGCTGCCCCTGGATCCCTGGGAGTGTCTAAGATGGGGCTTGGAGCAGCCTGGGCTGGTGGGAGGTGTCCCTGCCATGGCAGGGGGTGGGAACGTTGTGATTTTTAAGGTCTTCACCTCTTGGTGCCTCTCTTTGTCCCCTCCATGCCAGCACAGGAGGGTGGGGGTGTTTTCAGTGGGATGTCCCCCCCAAACCACGAGCCCATGGCTGGTTGAAGCTGTGCTGGATATTCCAAGAGCAGCTTCTCTGCCACACCAAGGGAAGCAGCAGGAATGCAATTCCCTCAGGACAATTAGGCCCGCTGGAGCTGTAGGGCTGTGGGGCACATCTCCATGCCATGCTGACCATCTCAGCAGGCCCAGGGCAAGGCTGCAGTGCCACACCATCCCAGAGGGATCTGGGGTGGAGGGATCTTAAAGATCAACCCCGACGGGCAGGGACACCTCCCACCAGCCCAGGCTGCTCCAAGCCCCGTCCAGCCTGGCCTGGGACACCTCCAGCTTCTCCTTGTCCCAGCACCTCCCTCTCTACACAGCTTGGGACATCCCACCTGCCAGGCAAAGGTCTTCTCCTCGGAAATGGTGCCAATCTGCTGAAGAACCACCCAACTGTGACTGAGTTCCAGGGGAGGAACAACCCTTTTCCCTGTAAGAAACTCCTGTACCTTGGTGGTGTCCCCTGAGCTGGTGCCAAACTGTGCCCTTCTAAAGCTGCCCAGCCTTTCTGCCGGGACTCGGGAGGTGGCTGGGCATCAGTTCTGCTGCAGCTCAGCACTTGGCCTGGCTCAGATACGATCTTTACCTCAGTAAATTCATTATCTTCCAGCGCTGCAGGAACACAAAGACTCCCTTTGGACAATTAGCACCACGGGGGAGGCTTTGGGAAGCTGATTGTTCCCTCCTGGGAAGAGATGAAAGACCCGAGTGGTAAAGAGAAGAGATTTTTCATTATAGATCTGAAGATGAAACCCGAGGGGCTGCTTGGGCTGCAAATCTGCCTTATGTTTTGTATCAATAAGTGGATTTCAAATGCTTGGCTGCTGCCCGTGGCTTCGGTGATGTCCTGGAGCTGAGCTCGCCCCGAGCTGGGGGAGGCCCTAATTAAATCTGGGCATCGGGATAACGAAAACCACGACCCATCAAAGCAACCCAGGGCTGGCTCTGCTTCGAGCTGGGCAGAATCCCTGCAGACCATGGTGGGCTCCTCTGCCCGGGCACCTCAGGGCATGAGAGCCCCGGGCATTTACTGCGGGCACACCCAAAGGGGCACCTGCTGGGGCAAAGGGGAGGGGAGGGGCAGAGGTTCTCACCTGTGTTGTCACCTCTGTGCCCTCTGCTGGGCACTACTCGGTGTAAACCCCCTGCTGCGGGAGCAGAGATGTGGGAAGAGCCTTCCTGGGCAGGGAAACCGGGCCATTCGTCTCCTGTTGCATGTGTAGGACAGTTTGTGTCCCAGCCCCTGCCTGATGGGGCATCCCTGACCAGCCACTCCTCTGGAGACAGAGATCCAGGAGAAATCCCAGCCAGAGTTCTGCTCCCTGGCTCCAGGGGCAATTCCAGCCAAAGCTGGCACCTCCCAGGGCAATTCCAGCCAAAGCTGGCACCTCCCAAGGCTGTTAAATGGAACGTCAGTGCTGCTGGAACAGGGCAGGGAGAAGTTTCTGCTAAAGACAAACTCTGGGATGTGAGAAAAGCCGGACATTCAGCTGAGGCTGTGAAAGGTCTTTATGTTAGGGGAGTGATTGGAAGCCGGATGAGTCTCCGTGTGTCCCACCCACCTTTCCCTGTGCTCAGCCCATCCTTTTGGGATTGCTGCAGCTTCTGGAGAGCCTGCAGAGCGGTGGGACACACACAGAAGAGGGTTTGGCTCCCTACAAGCCGGCCCTCCTCTCTTCCAGAGGTTGCTGGAGTTAGGGATGTCCTTAGGGATGATGTTAAGGTTGAGCTGCTCATGGCAATGAAGGCCTTTGGAGCTGCTCCAGTTTCACGTTGGGTTATTTCAGCTGCTTGACATGAGAGGGAAATGTTTGCTCTCAACAACCCGAGCCCGGTTTCACCCCCCAGAGCAGCTGAAACAGAGCGGGGTGACCCTCCCTGCCTCGGCTGTGCTGCTGCTGTGGAGGAGCAGACCCATCCCCTGGGGCTCTGCTGCTCCCTGACACGCCCTGGCACCCCTCCTGGCATCCCTGCTGGCATCCCTGCTGGCTGTCCCAGAGCAGCAGCAGCCCAACCATTCCCACCGTGGCTGTGTCTCCAGGGGCAGATTTGAGGAGCCCTCCCATGGCAGGAGAGAGCAGCGGGAGAGGCAGCACTGGGAGAGCACTGGGGCCTTCAGCCATCACCCTGGGAACAGCTCTGCCCATCTCCTGTGTCTGCCTCAAGGCTCCTGCTGAGACTTAAAATGTTCAGAAATCAGCTTTATTTGCAGTTAGACCCAAAATCAACTGTGGAAACTCCTTGGAAGGCAGGAAGGACTTTTTATCCGTGGATGTTTTACTTCCACTTAGGCTGGAGGTTTTGTTGCATGGCAAAGAAAGCTGAGCAACAGGGAATCACCAACCACGGGGAGGAATTGGTGGCCGGGAGGGTGGGCAGGCCCTGGCACGGGGTGCCCAGAGAAGCTGTGGCTGCCCCTGGATCCCTGGGAGTGTCCCAGGCCAGGCTGGACAGAGTTTGGAGCCTTGGAAGGTGTCCCTGCCCATGGAATGGGATGAGCTTTAACCCTTCCAACCCCTGATTCCGTAATTGCCTTGTAAAGGCAAGAAAAAAGCCACTCTGTGAGGGAAAGGTTTGAGGAACAGACACAGAACTGGGAGGGAAATCCTTGGCAGTGCCCAGTGACTGTTGGGAATCAGTTTGGGGGGCACCTCGGGGGGGGTGATCAGGTCAGGGGCCACACCTGAGCTCAGTGTCACTGCTCCTAAAACAGCAGGGGAATGAAGCAATCCAGGAGAAACACCCCCAGGGCCACCAGGCTGGAATCAGATGGGGAAAAACCTTCCTGGAATGTGTTTTTGGGCAAATGACAAACCCCCAAAGGCTTCCATAATACACAGAATTGTTATAAATGTGTGTCTTGTCTGACAGAAATGGAGAGGGAAATCTGACCCACAGGGCTCTGACTCCAGGAATCACATTTCCAGGAATCACATTTCCAGGAGCAGGTCATGATTAAACCTCTGCTTAGGCTGGTTCTTTTTTTCATGTACTGGGCTTTTCTAATTAATAATGAATTAATTGGAATACTCTGTTGAAGGTGGATTGGAGCAGCAAGATGAGCAAACAGCTGGCCAGGAAGAAGGAGCAGCCCAGATAGAGCCCTTGGAAATGGGGACCCAGGTAAGTGGAGCATCCAGGGACAAGGAGTTGGAATGAAATGGTCTTGGAGGGCCCTCCCAACCTCAAGCAGTCCATGAATCTGTGAGGAGCTGAAGTACAGCAGGACTGCAAGGCTGGGGTGGGACACAAACATCCCCCAGGGGAAATCCAGCAGGAACAGGAGACTTTTCCTATGGCCACAACCAGCCCAGAAGGGTCTAAAGAGCTAAGCCAGAGGTGTCTCTGCCCCTGCAGGACAGCCCAGACCAGAATAGCAATGCACTCAGATTGCTCCTCAATTTCTGTCTCACCTGATCTCTCAGCACAGCAGGGAATATTTCATGGAATCCTGGAGTGGTTTGGGCTGGGAGGGACCCCAAAGCCCCCCCATTCCCACCCCCTGCACTGGGCAGGGACACCTCCCACCAGCCCAGGCTGCTCCAAGCCCCGTCCAGCCTGGCCTGGGACACTCCCAGGGATCCCGGGGCAGCCACAGCTTCTCTGCCCAACCTGTGCCAGGGCCAGCAATCCCTTCCCAATATCCCATCCATCCCTGCCCTCTGGCAGTGGGAAGCCATTCCCTGTGTCCTGTCCCTCCATGCCTTGTCCCCAGTCCCTCCCCAGCTCTCCTGGAGCCCCTTTAGGCTCTGGAAGGGGCTCTCAGCTCTCCCTGGAGCCTTCCCTTCTCCAGGGGAACAGAAAAGGAATAAACTGATAAAATAAAAGTGTAGTTTTTCCAGAAGGCTCCTCATNTGGGCTGGGGGGGCTTTGCCAGCCTCAGGGATCCTGGGATTCTGGGGTTCAATCATTCAGATTAATCCTGCAGGGTGTTGTCACCAGAGCCATTTCTATGGGCAGAGTTTGCTCATTTTCGGGTACTCCTTTCTCCAGCTTAGGTATTTATATCACCCCATTGCTTGAACAGAGATCTCCTTAGAATGTCTTTTCAGTGGAATTTCAAAGTTGAAATGGCTTTTTAAGGAAAAAAAAAGGAAATTTCCTTGGTAAAAAATCACAGGCTTTAATTACATTTCTGTGCCCTCCACCAGGAAAACTGAGAGCTCCAAACCCGTGTCTGGCAGCCCAAACTTCAGCAGTTTGCTGGAAAATGAGTTGTCAGGTGGTTGGAATTTTGGGGGGATTGTACTTTTTTATTGTAGAAAATGGGAAAGCAGTTTAGAATGTCGTGGTGGAAGTTCGGGAGGTGCAGTGGCAGCTTGTAAAGGGATGAAATTCCCTGTGCTTGCCGAGCCTGGTTTTACCCTCAGCACCAGCTGCCCCAGCGAGGCGAGCCGGAATCCCCGCCTTGGTCCTTCTGCAGCACCTGAGTTCATCCTCAGCCTCATTTTAGGCCAGCTCTTAGGCCGGCCCTGGAGTGCAGAGAGCAAAGCTGCTGCCCAGCAGGGCTCTGGCACCTCTCCCAGGTCCTGCTCTCCATTTCCTTGTGGAGGAACCTCTCCGTGCCCCGAACCATCTGCCGTGCCCGGGGGTACAGCTGGCACTGCTTCGGCCTTGCCTTCTCTCCCCGAACAAACGGGATCAGAGAGGCACTTCAGGCTTTTAATAATAACAATTAAGACATTTGCTGGGGCCACAGGGACGTGTGAGGTTTGCTGCAGGGCTGTGGTAACGCAGGCAGGCTGGAGAAAATTGCCCTGGGTGTGACAGAAAGAGGAGGGGAAGGCTGTGTGAGTAACACGGGGAGCTTTCCAAAAACATTCCCTCCCCAGGACTGTGTGTGTGCTCGGTGCCTTTCCCTGTCCATCCTCAGGAATTCTCTATCATTCCTGGCGTTTCTGTGTCTCTCAAGGCCTCCTTCTCTCTCAGCATCATCATCATCATTGCTCCCTTAACTCTCTCCTCTTCTCTCGGAGCCTCCTTCTCCTCTTGGCACCGTCAGAATCTCTCCTGGATGTTTCCATGGTGTCTTTCTCCTCTGTCCTCCAGGCCCTGCTTGGCTAATTCCCAGCTCTCCAAAAGCTGCCCAAGGACCCAAAGAACCACAGGGTGGGTGAGGCTGAAGGGCCCCCAGAGGGTCACCTGCCCCAGCAGGGCATTCCCAGGGCTGTGTGCAGAGGGGGCTGGAATATCCCCAGGGAGGAGACTCCCCCCCTCTCTGGGCTCTGCTCAGGGCTGGCTCAGTGCCCAGCAAAGAAGTTCTCCCTCCTGGGCAGGTGGCACTTGCTGGGCATCAGTTCCTGCCCGTCCCTCCCGTGCCATGGCTGTGCCCCCCGAGCAGAGCCTGGGCCGGGCTCTGCCCCCTCCCTGCAGGCTCGGAGGGACACGGGGAGGTGCCCTCGGTGTGCCCTCTGGGGGCTGAACAGCCCCAGCCAGCTCAGCTGAGGGTGGTCTCATGTCCAGGGCCTGAAGGAGCCACAAGGAAGATGGAGAGAGACCATTCCCAAGCGCTGGAGGGGCAGGACACAGGGAATGGCTTCAAACTGCCGGAGGGCAGGGCTGGATGGGCTATTGGGAAGGAATTGGTGGCTGGGAGGGTGGGCAGGCCCTGGCACAGGTTGGGCAGAGAAGCTGTGGCTGCCCCTGGATCCCTGGGAGTGTCCCAGGCCAGGCTGGACGGGGCTTGGAGCAGCCTGGGCTGGTGGGAGGTGTCCCTGCCCAGGGCAGGGGGTGGGATGGGGGGGCTTTGGGGTCCCTCCCAGCCCAAACCATTCCATGATCCAAACTGCACTTTGTCCCACAATGTCCCGGACTCCACTGTGTGTGTTGCCTTCTCTGAGGAGGGAATTGGATTGATTTGGCACAATTGCTCTGCACAATTCCACTAGAAATGCTCATTATCACCTTTAGGTACTTGAGAAACGGTGATTTTATCTAATGAGAATTTTTGGATTCAGGGATCCCTGTTTTGCTGACAAGGCTGGAATTCCCCAACAGTTTTAAAGGGAATTGTTGTTCCCTATTCCCAGCCATCCCAGGTGATCACTCAGGGCCCTCAGATTTCTGTCGCTGCCTCCTCATCGTGTGAGGAAGGATTTTCTCAGCCCTGCTGGTTTGAGCATCCTTGATTTGTTAGAAATATTTTAACCTGTGTTTTCCACCCTTGCCTTCCCAGTGTCAGCCTTAACTCCTTAACACAGACAGAAGTGTTACCACCCACAGACCTGACATCTCGGGGGGGTTTTCCTCCACGCCACTTTCACTCCTCTAATTGATATTTTATTGCCTTTCTGTCCCTTGTCCTGGGCATTCCTTTTCATTCCCCGTGCCCTCTGTTCCACTCCCCTCCCCCTCAGGTGCTCTCTGCACAAGCCCCTGGTGATGCTCTGCTGGCTGAGGAGCTCCCAGTGGGCACCTTTGCCATGGTTTTACCAGAGTCTCCTTCCCTGTCTCAGTTCTTCTCAATTATCTTCCTGGGAAACCCTCCCAGCCCCTTCCTGAGCTGGGGAATTCGGGTCTCCTGAGCTCTATTCTCACAGTTCCTTTTGCTCACACTCCTCAGCTCTGGCTCTTCATTCCCATTATCTCTCCCTTTGGCACCCACCAATGACCTGGGGCTGGACCAAAGGCCAACCAAGCTGGGCCACCTTTCTCCACCTCCCTGGAGATGCTGCAGCCACTTGTGCCACTCAACTCCCTGCCCAAGAGCTGCCCAAAGACCCTCAGATGTTCTTGACCTTTGAAATGGTCTTTAGTAGCTTTTTAACATGATATTTTTCGGCTCTTTTTAAACCTTTAGCCATTTTTCCCTTTTTTGAGGCTGGCAGAGGACTGATGGGCCTGCAGGGTTATTGCTGCCTTTCCTTCCTCCTGGGCCTGCTCTGGTGCAGAAATCTGTCCCTCCAGTGAGTTGGGAACCTCAGCAGACCTTTAAGAGCTGCAGAGTGCCCTGAATGGTGCAAATGCTGCTCCCCAGCCCGTGCCTGGGCTCGTGGGCCCCACCGAGCTGCACAAATACAGCTGTTGTTTGGACAAATTAATCTCTGTGACTTCCTCCTTTCTCCTTTTCCAATGTTGTTGTTGTTGTTTGCTTTGTAACCAACAAAACCACAGCAGTAACACGGACTGTCCCACCACAGTCCCTGCACTGAAGGCTGTTTCATACCAGCCCTTCCCATTTGGGTGGGAACGGGGCTGAAATTTTCAATTTGTTGGGGCTTGACCTCGGCAGGACCAAATCATGGACTATCCTGAGCTGGGAGGGACCCCCAGGGACCACCCAGTGCCACCCCAGCCCTGCCCAGGACACCCCAACACTCCCCCCTGTCCCTGTCCCGGTGCCCAAAGGCTCCTGGAGCTCTGGCAGCCTCGGGGCCGTGCCCACTGCCCTGGGGAGCCTGGGCAGTGCCCACCACCCTCTGGGGGCAGAGCCTTTCCCTGAGATGCCCCCTGAGCCTGCCCTGGCACAGCCCCAGCCGTGCCCTGGGGGCTGTCCCTGCTCCCAGGGGGCAGAGCTCAGTCAGTGGGGGCTGTGTGGGCAGTTGTGTCTCTGGGGGGATGGCAGTGCTGGCCGTGCTTGCCCACGGGCACCGTCCCTGCAGGGCCCCTGTGCCCCCACAGCCTCCGCTCTGGGAGTGTCTCTCCGACCAGCAGCAACTGCCCTGCGTGTTCAGATCATCTGTTTATACATATTTGCTGCCAGCCAGAAGGTTCCTTTCTTGCAGCAGGGTGTATTTCAGGACCAATCCTGCTTCGGGCTCCAAAGCAGCAAAGTCAGGCTCCTTTGTCCTTCTCTGCCAGAAACCACAATCTGGGAAATAAACCCCCTGAAACGGCGTCTCCTTCAGGGCAGTTCGTGCTCATTATAACATGGGACAAAATAAACATTATTTGATTGTAAAATGCATTTATTTTCCGTAGATTCGTTTAAAAATGGCACAAAATAAAGGCCAACTCCAGACATTGTAAGAACCACCTGTTTCCAGCACAGGAGCCTCCAGTTTGGCCTCTCTCAACCCAGTTTAGATCACTTTGGTCAGGAGTTGAGGCTTCCAATGCAGAAATTTTCCTTTGGTTTCGCTGGACTGGGAGTTGGGACATTCCTTGACCTGCTGGAGAGGCCAGAGGGGCACCAGGATGGGCAGAGGCTGGAGCAGCTCTGCTGGGAGGGAAGGCTGGGAGAGCTGGGATTGCTCAGCCTGGAGAAGGGAAGCTTTGGGGGGACCTCAGGGTGGCCTGGCAGGGCCTGAAGGGGCTCCAGGAAAGATGGAGAGAGACTATTCCCAAGGGCTGGAGGGACAGGACACAGGGAATGGCTTCAAAGTGCCAGAGGGCAGGGATGGATGGGATATTGGGAAGGAATTCTTGGTTGAGGGTTTGGGCCCCCCCAGCAGCATCTCTGCATTTATTTGGACTCTCAGATGAGATCACTGGAACCAAAATCCACATAGGGATATCCCAGAAACACCTGGAAAGAGCCACATCCCCACCAACAATGGGCTTTGCTGCTGCCCAGCTCAGAACCTCCGGGTGTGGTGTGAGCCAGGAGGGTTTTCCAGAGGGCTCAGCTTGCCTGGAACCCTCCCTGGGGTTGCCCTGCCAGGCGTTTGGAGCTGCTCTGACTGTGGGTCACCCCCTGCCAGCCATGGTGGGGCTCAGTTGCCAAACCTCTCTGGGGCTCCTGAGATGCTCCTGAGGCTTCTCCTGCTGCAGCACATGGAATGTTGCCAGGGCATTCAGGAGAAGCATTTTTGGGCCTAAATGGCACCTTTTATATATAGCCCAGGGCGCTGCTTTCCCTGGCAAACACCCCGAGGGCGGCTCCACGTGGACTGGGCTCTCCATGTGACCGTCCCCCACAAGTTCCCCACCGGCCAAATTTAGCCCTGGAGATGGGATGTGGCACCACAGCACGTAGCCAGGGCTTTCCTGGGGGCCCCGGAGAGGCTCCCAGGGAGGAGGATCCGTGGGTTTGTGCTGTGAGAACCATCTCCCCTAGTGTGACCTGCGTGGTGATCGGGGCAGCCGGGCAGGAGCACGGTGCTGGAATTGGGCACAGCCCTGGAGAATGTGGCCCCTTTGTCCTGCCAGATGTCCCCTGAGATGGGAAAGAGCTTTGCCCTGCCCATTGAGGGACCTCAACAAGCTCTTCCATGGAATCCAAGAGTCACAGACCATCCTGAGGTGGAAGGACCCACGAGGATCACCGAGTCCCATTCCCGGGTCTGCCCAGGGCCATCCCCAGGAGTCACATCCTGTGCTGGGAGAGTGTCCAGTGCCCGACCACCCTCTGGGGGAAGGCCCTTTGTCCCAGAATTCCTGATATCCTTCTCCAGCACTGCAGCCAGGGAGTTTTTCCAGCAGTTTCTCCAGCAGTTTCTCCAGGGGATCAACACCAATATCTTCATGCCTTGCCGTTATATTTCTGAGATGCCTTATCTCCCCTGGAGATCCTATCACAGCAACTACCCCAGTGGTTGCTTTGAAGTTGCACCTGGTGGTTCTGAGTCACCACAGAGGGCAGGGCTCCAGTTGGGAAAGAGCTGGAATTGGCACAACACAGGTGGGAATGAGGCAGCAGGGAAGTGCCTGGAGTGAAGGAGCCACCCAAGGGTGGGCTGTGGCTCCTGCCTGGGGTGTGGGCTTTGCTTCCCATCCCATGGGGGGTGGCAGTGTCCCTGCCCACTCTGCAGGGAGGGGCAGCTTTGCCTGGGAGACCCTGCAAGGCTTTTCCATCTTGGCCCAGCCCAGAAACCAACTGTGCCCACAGCAGAGTGGGCAGCACCTCAGGAAGGGCACTCTGCCCTCTGCTGTGCCCTCCTGAGAGCCCACCTGGAGTTCTGTGCCCAGTCCTGGTGTGCCCAGCTTAGGAAGGGATTGGAATGTTGGGACAAGTCCAGAGAAGGCCATGAAGTTGATAAGAGGACTGGAGAACCTTTTCCCTGAGGGAAGGTTTGGGCTGCTCAGCCTGGGGAAGAGAAGGTTGTGTGGAGACCTCACAGCACCTTCCAGGGTGTGAAGGGGCTCCGAGGAAACCAGAGAGGGATTTCATCCCAAATGGCAGTGATGGAACGGGGGAAATGGGTTCCAACTGAAAAAGGAGAAATTTACGTGGGATGTTGGGAAGGAATTGCTGGCTGGGAGGGTGAGCAGGCCCTGGCACAGGGTGCCCATCCCTGGGAGTGTCCCAGGCCAGGCTGGATGGGGCTTGGAGCAGCCTGGGCTGGTGGGAGGTGTCTGGGGTTGGAATGAGATGATCCCTAAGGTCCCTTCCCACCCAAACCATTCTGGGATTCCATGCCCCTTGGGGTGCATCCCCATCCTTGGGTGTATCCCAGCCCAGCAGCAAAGGGGGCACTGAGGGGCAGCCAGAGGTGCAGGGGCTGTTCCCGTAGGGGACCCCATGGGAGTGGCAGCCCCTGGCACACCGAGCCTTTTCCAAGCTCATCCCATGACTGCCTCCTCCATCACACCAGGAATGTCCCAGTCCCTTCACTGGCCTGCTCACCCTGCAGGGCGGGACACCAGGGCTGGGAGCTGCTTCTCTACGAGATCCTCCTGCTTTGAGAAAGGGAAAATTCTGCTAAAAGCACCTGTTTTTCCAAGAATGCCTGTGAAATGTGTGCAGGCTGGGGGATTGCAGGGACTGCAGGGATTGCAGGGATGGTGCCCTGCCTTGCTGCCTCTGCTCTCCCTGGGATCCTCAGTGGCCTGAGCAGCTCAGGGCTGGAGCAGGAACTGCAGCACTCCGGGCATCCCGGGGGATGAAAGGCTCTCCACGTGGCTAAGTTGTTATTATTTGTTATTATTTGTTATTATCCTCTCAGTGATCCACTCTGGAAGACAGATGTGCATTNGGGATTGCAGGGACTGCAGGGATTGCAGGGATGGTGCCCTGCCTTGCTGCCTCTGCTCTCCCTGGGATCCTCAGTGGCCTGAGCAGCTCAGGGCTGGAGCAGGAACTGCAGCACTCCGGGCATCCCGGGGGATGAAAGGCTCTCCACGTGGCTAAGTTGTTATTATTTGTTATTATTTGTTATTATCCTCTCAGTGATCCACTCTGGAAGACAGATGTGCATTCCTTCCCCCCCTTCCCTTCCCTTCCCTTCCCCCCCTTCCCTTCCCTTCCCTGCCTCCAGAACTGAGGAAACACGAAAATCACTTCTTAGAGAGACACAAAAAAAAGCCCCCAAAGTCAACGCATCGCGCTGGGAGCCGTTTGGTGTGTGATCCCTGAAAAGCAGCCAGGGCAAACAGACACAGCCCCTCGGAGAAATTGTTGTTCTCAGAGATTTCAGCCTCCCGTGGAAAAGTACTGAGCTGGCTCTGGGAGCTGCCCCGGCCCTGTCAGAGACATCCATGCTGGAAAACGGGGGGAAGCAGCGCCAGGGGGAGGGCTGAGGGCATTCATTTGGGCTGCTCCTTACTCTGTGTCCCCACACAGCTC
>VXBX01004731.1:10365-21203 GCA_013400415.1 Scytalopus superciliaris | reverse complement strand
TGTCTTCATCGAGGTCTGCCATGGCCCTTTGGAGCATCATACTGAAGAAAATTGTGAATAAGGTTGGTGCGAGAACACAGCCTTGTTTCACACCGTTGGTTATTGGAAAGGGCTCAGAGAGTGCATCGCCATCCCTGACTTGGCCACGCTGGTCCTCATGCAGCAGGATGAGCATTTTGAGGAACTTGGGAGGACATCCCAATCGTTCCAAAATCTGCCAGAGGCCTTTTCTGCTCACTGTGTCGAAAGCTTTGGTGAGGTCAACAAAGGTCACATAGAGACCTTTGTTCTGTTCCCTACACTTCTCTTGCAGCTGCCTGAGAACAAATACCATGTCTGTGGTACTCCTGTTGGCTCTGAATTTTATATTATTGATTAAAATGAATTACCTCCTTGCCATCTGTTACTGCAGAACCTCAGCAGTTGCTGTGGGAAGGACAGGGCTGACCCCCAGTGCTGTGCTGGGGGTGACCCAGCTCTGCTGGTCCCTGCCTGTCCTGGCTCCTTCCACTCCCTCGTGCAGCTCAGCACAATCCCAGGATCACCAGGGACCTTCAGGCCCACCCAGTGCCACCACCAGGATCCCCCCCAATCCCTGTCCCCAAGGGCCACAGCCAGCCCCCTGTGGGACACTCCCAGAGACAGTGACTGCCCCCCCTCCCTGGGACACTCATTCCAAGGCCTTTCAGAGTAAAACCCTTTCCCAGTATGGAATCTGAACCTCCTCCTTGCCATCTCCTTTCCTCCTCCACCAGGTGGATGGGGAAACAAGGGTGGGGTCTTTCAAGGAGGGCCACCAGCCTGGGGTACAGCCTGGCCAGCATTCCCTGGCTGTCAGCAGGGCTGCAGGGGCAGCTCCTGAGAGTCTGAACTCTCCAACATGTGGATATCCTGCCTAAAATAGCCTGGCAGGAGTTTGTGACAACCCTGCAGTCTCTTGGGAGCCTCTGACGAGGCAAATGTTTCGATGCAAACAAACCCAGACAGGTCAGGAAGGAGCTTTTCAGGCAGAAAATACCAGGGCTAGAAATACAGCTCAGAATGGGCAAACCTTTTTTGTTGTTTTTAAATAGGAGGCCTATTCCAAGTTGTCCTTCCTGGTTGGAAGCAGTTCCTGAGGCCCCCCCAACAGTCTGTCTTCATTTGCTGCCCTGCTTTGTTTGGGCTCAGAGCCTTTATGGGCTCAGCTCTCTGGGCTTTATGTGTTTATGGAGCTCCATGTGTGTCTTGGGAGTTGTTTGAACAATAATAGGAACTAAAGAGAGGGTAATTGGGGCTAAATTGCTGCAAAATACAGACTTTAGAGTCCTCTGAGGTGCTTGATTAAGAATATGTTTGATTTGGGAGTGAAGTCCCATCGCTGGGAGTGTCCCAGGCCAGGCTGGAGCACCCTGGGCTGGTGGGAGGTGTCCCTGCCCATGGCAGGGGGTGGCACAGGGTGAGCTTTGGGGTCCCTCCCAACCCAACCCAGTGTGGGATTCCAGGATATGTGAGTGGGAATGGACTGGCTCCCTCAGTCCTCTGCCTGCTGGTTTTTCCAGCTGTCCCGGCGTGTTTTCTCCTGCTGTTGTGCAGCACAAACCCTGCAGGGCCTGGGGACACAGCACTGGATTTTCTGGGATTCTTCAGCAAGGGATTCAACCTCTTGTCTGTGGGAAGGGAAGGGAAGGAAAGGGGCTCTTGCTGAAAGGGCTGGACCAGCCCCCAATTCCCTCCCTCAGGATCCCTGCAAGATTCCATAGGATCAGATTGTGATCCAGAGCTCCAGGAGCATTTGGACAGCGCTCTCAGGGACAAGGGGGGATTGTTGGGGTGTCCTGGGCAGGCCCAGGGGTTGGGCTGGATGATCCTTGGGGGTCTCTCCCAGCTCAGGATATTCCATTATTCCATGACAAAGGCCTGGGTGAGCTCTGGGACTGGAAGGTGTTGGGAGGTGTTGGGAGGACATTTCCATCCTTATGAAGCCCCTGGTCAGTCTGGAGGGTCAGTCTGTCCCAGGGATCTGTGCCACGAGCCCAGGCTTTGCAGCCAAGGCACAAAAATCAAAGTACAGCTGAGAGGGTCCCCTCTGTGCTGGGGGAAATGGGAGCTGGTGACAAACTGGGTCAGCTGGGAAGGCTGGAGGTGGGAGGGGTGTCACTGATGGGGTGACATCAGAGCTGCTCCCCTGAGCCCTGCCCTGCTCTGGGCACCTCGTGGGGCTGGGATGGATCACGGCCTTGCAAAGCCCTTGGATGGTTCTAAAGGAATCCGGGCACTGCCCTGGGCAAAGCCTGGATTTGGGGGGAGCTGATCCCGACCTGGGGGGTTTGACACACTCAGAGCTGATGGGTATTGGGAAGGTGAAACCCTGTTTCATGCAATCCCAGCATGGGTGAGGTTAGAAGTGCCCACAGTGGGGACATCTGGTGCCACTCCCTGCCCCAGCAGGGCATTCCCAGGGCCCAGGGCTGTGTCCAGAGGGGGCTGGAATATCCCCAGGGAGGAGACTCCCCCCCTCTCTGGGCTCTGCTCAGGGCTGGCTCAGTGCTCAGCAAAGAAGTTCTCCCTCCTGGGCAGGTGGCACTTGCTGGGCATCAGTTCCTGCCCGTCCCTCCCGTGCCATGGCTGTGCCCCCCGAGCAGAGCCTGGGCCGGGCTCTGCCCCCTCCCTGCAGGCTCGGAGGTGCCCTCGGTGTGCCCTCTGGGGGCTGAACAGCCCCAACTCCCTCAGCCTTTGCTGCCCCCAGAGCTGCTCCAGCCCCCTCAGCATCTCTGTCACCCTCCCCTGTGCCTGCTGTGCTGGGGGGGCCAAACTGGCCCCAGCACTGCAGCTCTGCCTCCCCAGGGGCACCATCCTCCTCAAAATGCAGCACTTTGGGGTTTCCCTTTCATTTTTTGCTTTTCTGGAGCTGGTGCTTCTGGGACAAGTGGGCAAAGCAAAAGTGGTTTGCCAGGCTCCTGTCTGGGAGCATCAGGAAAGCTGGCAGAGGATTTGCCTTCAGGGGCAGGTACAAGGTTTGTTCTCCTCAAACACCTTCCTTAGCCCAGCTGGCCATGCAGCCATCCTGGGGCACACAGGACATCTCTACAGGCACGATCTGAGGCAGGAAAAAGGACAAGGTGGGCTTGGGAAAGGTCTAAATCCAGCTTTTTTGAGCTTCATATACAGGCAATGCACAGGAAGATACTGCATAATGATAAGGGCCCTTTGAGTGGCCCAAGGAGCTAAAGGGGAGGAAATACCTCAGGGATGGGGGAGTAAAACTGTATTGAGGGATGGAAGGGCTGTAGAAACGGCTGAGGAAAGTCTTGGAGAAGTTGTCATGATCTGTGAGAGTTGTGGCCTCACAGGGGGGCCCAGAAGGCACATCAAGCCCCCAGTCCCACACTCCCTGTCTGCTGGAATCCTACACTGTGGGGGCAAACGAGAGGAGAGATGAGCAGGAGGCAACCTTGGGCACCCCTGGCACAAAGTCACAGTCTGGCCATTCCCAGTCTGCCCCCAGGGAGGTGCCACCCTTGGCACTGGGGCCTGGCAGAGCTTTGGGGGAGCACAGAAGGTGCAGGGGAGGGTTCATGGGGTGATATGGAGGTGTTTGGGGCAAGGGCTTCTGGTGGGCCTGAGGCAGAGACTCTGCTCTGGGGGAAACTCCTCTCCATGGGACAGGGGAGGGCAAACAGAGGAGGCCCAGGGAGAGGCTGAAAAATAGGGATGGAGGTGGGACAAGGGCTGAGATGGGACAAGGGTGGAGATCGGGCAAGGGTGAGATGGGACGAGGAATAAGGGTGGAGATGGGACAAGGAATAGGGATGGAGATGAGACAAGGGTGGAGATGGGACAAGGAATAAGGGGGGGAGATGGGACAAGGTTGGAGATGGGACAAGGAATAAGGATAGAGATGGGACAAGGAATAAGGGCTGAGGTGGGACAAGGGTGGAGATGGGACAAGGAATAAGGATAGAGATGGGACAAGGAATAAGGGTTGAGATGGGACAAGGGTGGAGATGGGACAAGGAATAAGGATAGAGATGGGACAAGGAATAAGGGCTGAGGTGGGACAAGGGTGGAGATGGGACAAGGAATAAGGATAGAGATGGGACAAGGAATAAGGGTTGAGATGGGACAAGGGTGGAGATGGGACAAGGAATAAGGATAGAGATGGGACAAGGAATAAGGGCTGAGGTGGGACAAGGAATAAGGGTGGGAATGGGAGAAAGGTTGAGATGGGACAAGAAATAAGGGTTGAAATACTCTCTGATTGCAAAGTGAAGGCTCTGAAAGTCTCTGTGCACAAGAAAAATCAACCCCCCCACAGAAACAGCTAAATATGTCATGAAAAAAAAGCAGAACTGACAGAAGGGGGAGACTTATTAACTGTGAGTATCAGTTTCTACTCATTTTTTTCCCTGGGAAACAGGACTTTGTGGGCACCCTTTGCCAACAGGATCTCAGCAAAGGAGCTCTCTGATGTTGCCATTAATTTTACCCTCCTGTAAACAGGCCCAACAGCAACTGCTTCTAATGGTACCTCAGGACAAATAGCACAAGTTGCTTGTTTTTATTTAGATGCAGATGTAGGATAAGAGATCTCCATATTTGGCTCCAATTCCTCACATGAGACTCAGAAGAGAGAGAAAAAAAAAAAGGGGCCCCACCAGAACTGAGGAGCTGAGAAAATTTAGATTCTCTCTCCACATGAGCCATTCCAAGATAAATTAACAGTGGACCTTGAGCTGGACTTAAATTTACAGACCAAGATGTGAGGGGAGGCAAAAAAACCCTGTGGAATTTGCCAGGGAAACTGAACCTTCCTGTGCAGCTCCTGAGGAAAGGAGGGAGCCCAAACTAAGGAGGAATTCCATTGCTGGGAGCCCCATCGGCCCACAGTGGCTCCTGGTGGGAACCAAAGAGGGGCTGTAGCTTGGCCTGGGCTCTTAGTCCAGCTCTGGGAGGGTCATTGAGTCGGCCTGAGGAGACAAGAGGGTGAAGCAGAAACCCAGGGATGCTGCTCAGTTAATTGATGGTTGGTAATGAGGGAAATTTGGCTGCGAGGGGCTCCTTTTGACTTGCAGTCTGGCCAGGGCACAGACCCAGCCCAGCCTGGGCACTTCCTCGGGTGCAGCGCTGCCCAAGCACAGTTGGCACCTCCAGAGGGGACCTGGGAGCTCTTCTTTGGGGTGTGAACAGTCCAAGAGAGCTGTTCCTTGGGGCCCTGAGCTCGTGGCTGCACCTCAGACTGAGAGACAGGGACGTGTCTTTCATTCCCTGATAAAAATCCAGGCTGGAAAAGCTTTTTATTCATCTGTTACAGAATCATGGAATGGTTTGGGTTGGAAACGCCCCCCCAGTGCCACCCCCTGCCATGGGCAGGGACACCTCCCACCAGCCCAAGGTGCTCCAAGCCTGGCCTTGGACACTCCCAGGGATGGGAATGTTCACTGATCTCTGCTGTGCCTCCCTTTTGGTGGCAGACCCAGGACACACCTGCAGGGTGGGATGGAGGAACCCCAAAGCCATGGTGTCTCCCCAGCTTTGACACACCTGCAGGGTGGGATGGAGAAACCCCAAAGCCCTGGTGTCTCCCCAGCTTTGACACACCTGGAGGAGCCCCCAAAGCCCTGGTATCTCCCCAGCTTTGCAGCTTGTCTGTGCCCACAATGGGCACTCAGCCCTGCCACCTGCCCTGGGTGTCTCACACTTGCCCGGGATGCCAACCAGCAAACCTGGCCATGCTGGTGGTCAGCAGGGCTGAGCCCAGAGCCAGGAGCCATGCATTGCAGAGGAGCAGCCACTGCTGGCTGATGGATGAGCCCAGGCCAAGCTGCTCTGGGGCCTCACAGAGGAGCAAGTTCAGCTGCTTTCTCACATTCCCAAATCCTGCTGGAAGGGGATGTGCCCCGAGGAAGTGGGAGGTGCAGGCACAGGAGGGACTTCACACACTCCTATTTGGGGAGCACCCAAGGGAAGGGCTCTGCAGTCATTTGTTTGTGCAGTGCCTAAAATAAAGGGGCCCTCAGCGGAAGGGGAGACAAACACCAACAGGAGCTTTTCCCTCTCCCAGGATGGCCCTGGGACACACCAGGCTGGGATTTGACCTCAGAGAGGCTTGCGTGGCTTTTTTTAACTTCTGTGGGGCTGGAGCCTTTTGCCCTGTGAACGTGGCTCGTGTTTCCTCCATGTGACAAGTGAGGAGGAACGTGAGAGGCCTCACTTGCAGGCCCAGAGGTCTCCATGGAAGGGAGGGCTGGGCATGTGCAGCCCAGTGTGCAGTCTGAAGTCCCAAAAATACGTGCTGGAAGTGGAGGTTACACGGTGCCCACACAAGGGGTTGTTGGTGGCCAAACCTGCCTCGTGCCATGGGGCACACAGGGGCTCTGGGAGCCTTTGTGCAGATGCTCCACCTTCAGGAGATGCCAGAGGGTTGGGGAGGGTTTGCTGAGCTGGGGAGGCACTGACAGACTAAGGGCTGAGCTCTCAGTGTTCCCCCTGGGGGGCTCTGGGGGCACAGGGAGGGATTTCACCTGCCAGGACCTCCCTTTGGCTCCCACATTCCTGCCCAGCAGAGCTGTGGGATGGGATGGCAGGTTGGGCAGTGCAGGGTGTTCCTCCTGGTGGGGGCTCAGGTTCCTCTGGGAGCTGAGAAACCTCCCTGAGAAGTTTCACTTGTGGGGCAGCTGCTTTTCCCACGGAGGGGGCACCAGGAGTGCCTCTGGTGGGTCACCAGCAGCTGCCAGAGCAAACCAGACCCCCTGGGTTAGGAGTTCATGGAATGGGTTGGGTTGGAAGGGACCGTAGAGCTCATCCATTCCCACCCCCTGCCATGGGCAGGGACACCTCCCACCAGCCCAGGCTGCTCCAAGCCCCGTCCAGCCTGGCCTGGGACACTGCCAGGGATCCAGGGGCAGCCACAGCTTCTCTGGGCACCCTGTGCCAGGGCCTGCCCACCCTCCCAGCCTGCAATCCCTTCCCAATCTCTGAAGGGTTCTGGCCCCCCTCGTGTGCTGTCCCCTGCTCAGGGCTCTCTCAACCTTTGTCTCAGCTCCGACTGGCACCTTTGAGGGTGGCAGGGCATTTTTTGGGTGCTCTCGAGGTGTTGGAAGGGTCACTGGTCCCTCGAGCCCAGCAGAGTTGCTGTACCCAAATTCTCCTCAGCCTGCTCAGCTCTTGATTCCACAGCAAAACTTCTCTTGCTTTTTCTTTCTTCCCCTCCTGATTTTCTGTCACCGAGTTGTGTAATGAATGTCTTTATTCTGACAGCCATAACGTGAGGCAGCAACAGAGCCTCTCTGCCAACAAACCCGAGTGAAAAGCCCGCTAAGATTAATGCTCTTGTTCTTTCTGCCGTGGTAAAATGTCAGTATTTTAGGAGAGAAACTGTTTTCAGATGTGCACAGAAGGGGTTTGATTTAAGTGACCGCAATTTCAGAGTTTCAATTGTGTTCTCATTCTCCCTCTGTCTTTCTTTACCAACAGGCTGCTATCATTTATTTAAAATTCCCCCTGTTTTGGTTGGAATGCAGTTAATTGCCTTGGAAGGAGTATAATCTCTTGAAGAAAAACATGCTTACCATGGAAATAGCTCCTTTTGAAAGGTTTGCAGAAATTAAAAAAAAGGCAGATTATGTACAAATTCTTAGAATGCTCCTTTGTGCCAAACCCTGTTGGATTTGCTTGGCTTGGGCCGGGCCTGGCAGCAGAGCAGGACATTTTTGTGGTTATTTATTCTGTTTATTAACTAATGTATAGCTGGGATGGTGTCATTAGTGCTGCCCTGGGTGCCCCACTGGAGCAGCAGGGGCACAAACCACACAGCCCCGGGCTGGGCTGCCTCAGGATTCCTGGGTTTTGTGCACAGCTCCTTGGCCCAGGAACCTTTCATCAAATCTGCAAGAATAACTTGCTTGGTTTTGGTTCCCCCCTCCCCTCCNGAGCCTGAAATGGGGGGGGACACAGGGGGGGTCTTGTGGAACTTCAGCTCAGTGGTTGGAAATCCGGGCTCTGATGGGTTTCCTGGTTCCTCATGGCCCTCAACCCTTGTNCCTTGGCCCAGCAGAGCTGGCTCTCAGCGTGAGGCAAGAGGGGCCAGGGCTTTTTTGTCATTTCAAGAAGGATGGGCCATATTTTCTGGAGGAATTTGTGCCTGGCAAGGGTGGTCAGGCCTTGGCAGGGGCTGCCCAGGGAGGGTTGGAGTGCCCAGCCCTGGAGGTGCCCAAGGCAGGGCTGGCCGTGGCACTCAGTGCTCTGGGCTGGGGGACAAGGTGGGCATCGGGCACAGGGTGGGCTCCCTGGGCTGGGGGGGCTTTGCCAACCTCAGGGATCCTGGGGTTGTGTGAAATCCTGTTTTAAGCAGCCCATTGCCCTCCCCTTCCATCACTCAGACCAACAATGGGGTTTCAGTGCACAGTTCAGTGCACAGTTCAATTCCCTCTCCTTTCTTTGAAATGCTTCCCACACCTTTGGTTCTTTGTGATTGCCCAGCAGAGGGAAAAGGAGGGAATGCAGTAAGTTTCCATATACCTGGCAGGATTTCACAGGAGCAAAGAATCACCAAATCCCAGGATGGTTTGGGTTGGAAGGGATCCCAAAGACCATCTCATTCCAGCCCTGCCATGGGCAGGGACACCTTCACTGTCCCAGATCCCTCAGGGCTCCCCAGCCTGGCCCAGCAGCAGGGCTGGGATAGGGCACAAATGCCCAGACCCTACTGGCACAGAGGAGTGGCACAACCCCCACATTCCTGCTTTCTGGGGACAAAATGACTCCCTGACCCCAAGTCAAGGGGTTGGGGGCAGATGGGCTTGGTCAGGGCCCCAGTCAGGCACCACTTTGGTGGACCCCCCAGTTCTGTGTGAGCAGGTCCTGAGGATGGGCTGGGGGGCCTTGGGGGGAAAGGAACGTGAGCAGAGACAGCAGGAGGGAAGGGGATTTAGGGCATGGGCTGAGAGTTTTAGTCCAGAGTGGAGAGACACAGAGACAGGGAGAGACACAGGGAGAGACACAGGGAGAGACACAGAGACAGGGAGAGACACAGGGAGAGACACAGGGAGAGACACAGGGAGGGACACAGGGAGGGACACAGGGAGGGACACAGGGAGGGACACTGGGAGAGAGACACAGGGAGATAGAGAGAGACACAGGGAAGCACAGAGAGACACAGGGAGATACAGGGAGAAACACTGGGAGAGACAGAGAGAGACACAGGGAGAGACAGAGAGAGAGACAAGGAGAGACACAGAGACAGGGAGAGCCGAGCTCGCCAGGTTGTCATGGGCACTGTCAGGAAAGGAGATCTCCAGGGACCTGCACTTGAGCTGGGATTATTTATTGGGGTGTCCCAGGCTGGGCTCAGGACTCCTCTGTGCTCTCTGATCCTCCCAGACCTCACAAATCATGTGGGCTTTGCTGCTCCAGCCTGACTGTGTCTCTCTCCCCTTCAGTGTCTGCCTGAATCATCTCCAAGAGTTGGTTATTAAGTAGTTGGAAGCAGAAAAAAAAACAGGGAAAAAAAAGCCCATCTTGATTTGGCTTTTTTTTTTTTTTTTCCTTTTTAATGAACTCCTGAGAATGTGGATAATGTTTCCTCCCTACATCCAACAGGACACTGGGAATGTGAGCTGCCTGTCCAGCTTTGTGAGTCACCCCTGGCTTTGTCTGGCACTCTGGGAGCTTGTGCTGCCCTGGGGGACAGGAGGGCTGGCACTGATGGGGCAGCAAGGCCTGAAGGGAGAGGGGATGTTCTCATGGATGCAGCTCCATCCTTGGATGGATGGATGGATGGATGGATGGATGGATGGATGGATGGATGGATGGATGGATGGATGGACGGCTGTGATGAAGCAGGGTTGGTTTGCCACGGGGCTGGAGTGGGCAGGGACCTTCCCAGCCGTGGTTTCTGGAGCTTTCTGACTGCCCCACCTGCTCTTACCTTTCCATGAGAATCACTTGTGTCCCATTTGGAGAGACCGTCACCCTCTCTGGGAAAGGGATCAACTGAAGCAAGTGTGGGAGCCCAGGTGGGAGGAGATGTGGGATTGATCCATGTCCAGCAGAAGGAAAACAGGTCAGGGCTCCAAAAATCCCTCCCAGCTGCTTCTCCTGGTCATAAGGACAACCTTCTGTGGGCCTTTATGGGGCAGTCCCAGGGAGACACTGATTTTTGGGATGGCTTCTTCCTTGTTCATGCAGAGACTCATGGAATGGTTTGGGATGGAAAAGACCTTCAAAGCCCACCCAGTGCCACCCTCAGACACCTCCCCCCAGCCCAGGTTGCTCCAAGCCCTGTCCAGCCTGGCCTGGGCCACTCCAGGGAGGGGGTACCCACATGTTCCTGATCTGTTCCAGGGCCTCACTAACATGTCCACTCTAAATCCACCTTCTTCCAGTTTAAATCCATTCCCTGTGTCCTGTCCCTCCATCCCTTGGGAATAGCCTCTCTCCATCTTTCTGGTGGCTCCTTCAGGCCCTGCAAGGCCACCCTGAGGTCACTTTGGAGCCTTTTCTTGTCCAGGCTGAGCAATCCCACGTCCCTTGTTGTTCTTTCTTCCCAGGAAAGGCGCTCCCCCCTTCCCAGCTGGGAGCAGCCCTGCCCTGAGGGCTGATGGAGAGGCTGGCCCAGCTCCGGGGGGGGCTCCAAAGTCACTCTGGGCAAGGATTTCACGGTCCCTCTGGATTGCCAAGCCCGACCCAGCTCGGCTTCCCCGGCCCCAAACGGTGATTTACAACCAGCCCAACGATTTGAACCCATCTCGGACTCGTCGGCCAAGCACGGGAGGCTCGGAGCGAAAACCAAACATTCGCCTGCAACAATAACAAGGAGCTCGTTACGGTAATTGCAACATAATTAGCTCCATCAATCA
>VXBX01004728.1:66638-87184 GCA_013400415.1 Scytalopus superciliaris | reverse complement strand
ATTGGCCATAGCTACAACTCTTTATTTCTATACAGATTCACCCAGCTTGTTATCCCTTATCTTGTAGCTTCCTGAGTCCTCTCAGCACCTGCAAGTTGTTTACAATCCTCTAGCTGAGAGATGTATCTTCATGGGTACACAGTCTCTTCAGGGTGAAATTCTTCTTGCTCTGCCAATGTGCAGACCCATCGCAGTTCCCCACAACCTGGCACAGGAAAGACATGGACCTGTTGGAGCAGGCACAGTGGAGGGCCACAAAAATCATCAGAGGGCTGAAGCACCTCTCCTGTGAGGACAGACTGAGAGAGTTGGGGTTGTTCATCATGAAGAACAGAAGATTCTGGAAGACCTTACTGGTGGCCTTTAGTACTTAGAAGAGGGGCTTATAAGAAAGATGGGAACAGTTTTTTTTAGTAGAGCCTGTTGTGATAGGACAAGGTGTAATGGTTTCAAGATTAAGACTAGATATAAGGAAGAACATTTTTATGATGAGGGTTATGAAACACCGGACCAGGTTGTCCAGGAAGCTGGATTCCCCACTCCTGGAAACACCCAAGATCAGGTTGGATGGGTCTGTGAGCAGCCTGACCTGTTTGAAGATGTCCCTACTCATGGTGACCCTTCCAATCCAAACCATTCTATGATTCTGTGGTTATGAATCTGTTTCTCTACTGCCAAAGGTGTGATGACAGCTGCTTCAAGTACCAAAATCAACTGAGCTGTGGTTCTGTGGAGCTCAGCTTTGATGTCATATGGAACATTAGCAGAACCATTGCAATGCAAGGTCTGCTCTCAAGACTATCACAGTTTCCAGTTACATAAATAGTCTGCTTACAGAAGCTTCTTTTAGAAACTGAGCAATGAACTTCAAGTTCAGAACTAATTCCATACCTTTACTACAAAAGACTCTAACACACATTGAGATTCTACTGACTTCAAAAGGACCTGAACACATGCTTACGTGTCTCCTGAGCTGTGGCTAGCCCTCCTGTTCTGATCATATCTATCACACAGAACATGGCTCAGAGCTGTTATCAGTGTGAAACTTCCAAAGGCAGAGTATGGCATGGCAACGACAACAAGCCCAGTTGGTGACACTTGTTCATCTGAGGAATATCAGTGGTGAGGTACTGCCATAAGATCTGAGCCACAGGACTGTGTGTCCCTGGAAGAGTGGCTCAGTGTGGATAAATCTTTTCTAGGGTGGTGAGTGTGGCATGCTTCAGCACTCACTATTTCTAGTACAGGCAGTACAGAAGAAGGATTTAAAATCATCAGCATTTCTGGTGCACTCATTCGATCACGCAACTTATTTAATTAAAATTCGTAAGTTAGTCTAGACTGCAGGTTTACTGAAATTTTACAAAAAATTGATTTTTTTCCCCCAGGTAGCAATTAAGAATTAGTGACTGTAGCCTACCTGTTACATGCTTTATGATGTTTTTCTAATCTGTGTCTCTGAACTAATATTGCAGTAGTTTCTTATTAGAAATTTATTATCTCTATTGCCAAGTACCCTGTGAAAGGTATGTGAATCAGTACAGCAGATCAAAGATGTATTTTTAAATTTCCAAAGCAGGTGTAGAAATCTAACAGGATAATCTATTGTATAATGGTGATTTGCAAAGACAAGGGTTTTTTTAAAAGCAAATATACCCAGAGAGGTCTAATATTTTTTAGTTGTTTACATGTCACTGCAAGTTTTATTCAAGTTACAACCAGAATTACAGAGGGCAAAGTCACCCTACAGAAATGTTTGCACTACAAAAATAATCACTCTCTTTACAGAATGTAGAGCGGCTAGAGAGCAAGTTATTAATCTGATTCATTTGATTAATCTGATTCAGATTAATAGATCTGACTATTAACCATACTTCTCTGACTGGATGAAAGTCCAACAAAAAACTATGACCCCAAAGAATTAAGAGGAAAATACTTGCTCATCTGCCACAAAAGCAAGCAAATTGCTCTGTACCATGATATGCATTAGCCTAAGCATCACTCAGGTAACCAGCACTGGGGTGCACACAAGGGACTTACTCGTTCCCTGTCTCAGCTATAATTTCTGAGCAAGCTGTTGATTTAATACATGAAGAAGGCAAGACTAATATTCAGTAACTGTGATGTAAATTAGCTGTATCTTTCTGAAAGTCTAATGATTGCAGAATCTCTCTTGTTTTATTCAAGCAATTGTTGATATCCTGGCTGCATTACAAAGCTGGGTTTTCAGTTCATTTTCATGCATCAGCTGGATCATGTCGCAGGAACAAGAAGTGATCCATTCAAATCATTGTGTAAGGGTACTTCCTTGACAGCATTTTTCAAAATGTGAATTTTGCACTATAACTGTGTACATTGAATAAAACTGTCCATAGCAGTAATATGTGAAGACTCCTTTATTTGTTTTCAACACCTTGTTTTCATCGTATTTGCCAAGGTTCAGGTGCTTGCTGGCATGCAAGTATGCAAGCTGCAGAAGACACTGGTCACATCCACAGCAAAAATCCACGTGCAGCAACATAACTACATGTGTAAAACATTCCATTTGTAAGAGTGAGAGTCACTGAGCACAGAAATGCATACAGGCTTGGCACTAGCTGTCTCTGCAGCTGGTTTTACCTCAAAGTGCAAAAACATTTATTGAATGTCACCTAATAGACGTATACATCATTTAAGTCAAACAAACAAACTATTCTTTTTTTCAATATCTCGCTGTTCTGACCCTTAGCAATCTCTAGGGCAGTATTAATCAAGCTGTGGTCCATGGACTGGCACAACCTTACAAGGGGTCACAAGATTAGCCTCTTTTTAAATGGAAAGCCAAAAACTAATGCTACATGCAGGTATTCCCACACAGAAGGTATGTGACCATGCCTGTTGGCAGATATAGTCAATGTCCAGCTCTCTCCCAGAATTTGAGGAATTCATTTGGGTCCACTCACAACTGAATATTCAAAAGTAGTCTCCAATTTTGCACCAAAACCCAGAATTGATAGACAAAGGTATTTCCAAAGTTAATAATCTATCACGGAAAAAACTATTGAAGACAGCTAAAAGCACAATTACCTGCAAGAAACATGAAATTTCAGAGACCTATACAATAACATAGCAATCTTATTGACTTGTCACTTTTGACTGTAACATAGCATGGTACAAACATTGTGGGAAAGGAATATTACAGAAGAGTTCTGCACAGATCCTCATGTTCTGGTCACTTTCATAGCATCTGAAAGGCTGCAGACATGCTGCATTATATTCACATTTGTTCTCACACTGTCCCTCCAGAACCACTTAGGCTTTGTTGCAAACCAACAAAAAGTAGATAGCATTTTATTCAAAATAAATACAACAAGTACTCAAATCTTTGTGTAACCAAATAATGAAGATAACAAACCAATCATCTTGCTTATTTACATTACATGCTTCTTGTATTTTTTATTCACAAGTATAAATCTAAAATTATTATAAATACTTTTATTAATTTTAAAAAAATCCTTTTCATGTCCTTATTGCACATTCTGGGGAAAATATAGAATTATGATTCTGTTTATTTTAGCATATTTGGATAAAGATAAAAGTCTGTAATATAAAGATACTTGCCAATGTCACAACAGTAGGTAAAGAAATATTTCCTATTAAAGATTTACCTTTCATCTGACAGTAACAGTTTCAGTGGTGCTGATCTCTTTATTCTCTCTCTCTCTCTCTCTTTTTTTTTTTTTTTTTTTTTTTATTTTGTNNTTTTTTTTTTTTTTTTTTTTTTGTGAAATTCCATTTCTTAAAATAACAGCCTTCTTTTTGAGATGACTGTGTTATCATTACCCTGGTAATCTCACTTTGAAATTTCACACTATTCATTTGAATACCAATTCCAATCTGCCTTTTGATATTCTTCTTTTCCTCTGTTCAAACAGGCTTCTGATTGCCCTGGCTCATCACTAAGGGGGCTAATGCTGAAGACAAAAACAGGTGACATCCCACAATGTCATTCAGCAAACCACATGCTCCTCTCTAGCAGCAGCCCCTCCTGCCAAGGAGGGTAGGAAGTGGTCGTAACATCTCACTGTTAAAATCTTTCAGCCATTATCCACATGCTATTTTTAATCTGTACTTTGCGTCAAAACATAGTAGTTTTGACATAGAAAGGGAAGCTGTAAATCTTTTCAGATCTCAGGCCTCTGTGCACAAATGTTGTTTGGAAACAGAAGACAATGCCTTTTACTTCCCTACTTGTAGCTGCTGGTTGCTCTCTTTATAGTGCAAAGTGTTCTTCTCCAAGAAGGATTTACTTTTTTCTGTTTTTAAGAGCTGATTATATTTTTCACAGCTGTGTCTTTGATTTCATGGTTTCTTTGTGATTTGGCTTAATAGGAGGTACTGTAGTTTCACAATGAACCTTCAATAAACCTGTAGGAGTGCTACTCAAAAATATTTTCTGTTTTTCTACTAGTCTATTGTAAAAAATTTTGCTGATAACAACATATGCTCAGGAGCTACTTTGTCGTTTTTAAGGACATTTTGTTTGCTTTATGAAAGTGCTGCTTACTGGGAACATGATATGCTTACAGTTGACTCCTTAAACCACACAGAAAAGAGGGAGAAAGTAATCTAGCGCAGATTTAAGCAGTATCAGCTTCCTTGTGCTGTGCTTTTGTCCCAGTTAGGATTCAGCCTCAGCAGGGGCTTATATACAAAGAGATGATGCAGTTTACAGAAAAATCTTCCATGCTAGTATTGCTGTGCAGGGGTGAACATCTCTCTTCACCCTTTCCTGTTCCTTTCCTGCCAACTCCCTCTGCCATTAGAACTCCTTCAGAGAGTTTCAGCAGCATGTGAAAGGTCACTCACAATAAAAACAATGACTAAATTATTCTCCATTGCTCATTTCTATATATCTTTCCTCTGCCAAAGGTGTAGCGTGGTGAGAACTCTTTCTAGGTTGCTCTGTGCACAGGTGCTTACCTTGTACCTGTGAGCAGTGAACCATCCTGATGCCAGGTGGCAGGGCAGGCTGACATGGTCACAGCTGCCCACTGCAACAGCAAGTCCTCGTGATCTGTGCTGGAAGACATCATGGGCACGCCACAAGTTAGCCTGCAACAGGCATTTGTGACACCCCAGCATGTTATTTGGGGCATCCTCGTGTAAGTCAAATGGCCTGAAAAAGGAGAACTGTTAGGTGCCAGAACAAAGAGAAGAACCTATTACAGAGCACTTGGTCATGAACTTGGTTGCAATATAGGCTGTTTATGGGGTTAGAATTTGCTTGTCTCTTTTACCTTGTGTAAGATGTTGAAATAATTTTCTTGCCCTTTTGTGAACCTGCACTAAGATACTACTTCTTGTCCATAACACAGGGCTCAAGCTTGAAAGCCTTCCTTGCCATGGGAGGCCATTCCAGGTGCAGAGGGTCTGACTTCCCTCAGTGCCTATGTGCAGCACCAGCCTACAAAGCTAACTAGCAAGGTGTGTGACACAAGTTGGGCAAAGGAAGTCAATCAGGAGCCAAAGAGCTGTTTTACTCTTAGCATATCTGCTGAGACAACTAGATCCATATCACTCCTTATACAGATCTTTGATTTGTATCATACCTCAACCCTAATCAGCAAAGGAATATAAAGGGGGAAAAAAGCCAACAGAAACAAGAAAAGAAAGATAAACAAACTAGGATAATAAATTAAAAAAAAAAAAATTAAAAAAAGAGGATGCCTATATACCTTACAGATAGAACTCAAGGAAACAGATTTCCACCCTTCCTTTCAATTATAGGCTTTCAGTTTAGAACCCATTTTTGTGAATTTGTCATTCATAGTTGCTATGGAAAATCCCTGATGCTCATCCAGGGTAAGGAGCAGATGAAAATTAGAGTGTCACAGCTGAAGTCGTTTGACTGGAAGTTCACTGGGCTAGTGCTTTTCCTCCCTGTCTACCTGAAGAATATCAGTAATGCTTATGAGCACTGTGCAAATATTAGCAAATCAGCTGAGGATTTTCTGAGCTGGCTGGAAAATGAAGAACAATGCAAATAAGCAGCAGGGGAAGTGGAAAATGCATGCAAATCAACCTATACTTTCTGGTCCATAGGTCCCAAGCCTCATTACCTTTGAAACTTCTGCTTGCACTTAAACAGCACTCTAGCTTCTTTCTCAAACACGGAAGCAGGGTCTGCCATCCACAATTTAATGAGCCTCAAGGAGATCAAAAGAAGGAAGTGAGAGAGAATCCAATTGTCATCTTAAAATAAATTACTTCTGTATTTGTTTATTTATTATTCCTTATCTTATAATTATTTTTCTTCCTGTTTTATAGATATATTTTTGATGGATGTCTAGGAAAGAATAGCACTTCTTCTTTCAGAGATGAGGAAAAGCACTAATGTGACTTTTATGATCAAAGTAGTATAAGGTACTGCTTATAATATACTGCTTTTCATCTGCAATATAGTCTGCAAACATGCATGTATTAAACCTTAAAACATTAGATACATGAGATAAGGTCATCTTCATTTTCTATATGGAAAAAACTGCACCAGAAAGAATTTTTCTGCTCTGTGCATGAGAAGACTACATTGAAGATCAAAATTAAAAACAATTTATCTGAGTGGGGATGAGAAGTACAGGCAAACTAAATGATCAGAGCAATGCAAGGCTTATTCTTATTATCCCTGTCAGAGAAAATTATAATTATAAAATGTGTGATTTTTTTCCTCAGAGGAGAAGAGGTTGAACTGAATATAAATCAGAAGAACTACTTTAAAAAGTGTACATTTGGCAAAGGAAAAACTAGGAAAATATTCCTATCATGTGACAAAGAACAAAAGTTGAGCAGGTAATCTCAGCACAATTTCCTTGCATGCATTATGAAGCAATCATTACCAATAGACACAAACACTACATTTTCTTCTGAATAGCTTTTGTTCCTCCAGTAGAAGGAATGGTTATTCACTTCTCACTTCGTTATTTCCTTCTACAGGGTACACTTCCATGCTGCCTTTGGTGCCAAATATTTACTGAAGAAATACAAATATTTTCAGGGCTTTTCCCAGGAGATCCTCAGCATTGCCATTTTAAGGAAACTGTGCCTTACTGAGCTCTGCCCAGGGCTGTGGGTCAGAGCCCAGCATAAGTAGGTCCAACCCAGATCCTGTTACTGAGACACTTTGCAGATGCTAGAGACAGAGGGAGCTACATACTTTGTGCTGCAGTGCAGAGCAACCATTAGTATTGCTTTCTAGTTTTTCATACGTCCTGACTCTACATCCTTCCTTTCTGAAGAATGACCAATGACTGGGGCAGGGAAGGGAACAGAGTTTGCTTTAGAAGGTTTCTAGAAGACCTCTGATACACTTCTCAGAATTATCTAAGCCACTGTATTCACAACCTGCTTCCTTTCTGTGTTCTCCAACACTGCCAAAGGAAAAGACAACTCAGTCTGAGACAGAAAACACACTTTGAAAAAAAAAATCGTCCATGTCATGCTTGCTCTAAACTTTATAAGGGGGCTGGACAAAGCTATATTTGAAGGTTCATTGCCAGCCTTATTTTAACACTTTTGTATATACACACACAGAAATATTCTAAAAGCAGATAGAGCTGAGTCTGCTTTTACCTTTTCTACATGAGATGTTGATGAGAGTTCCATTCAGTGCAACCTCACTGAGTACAAACATCAGGAAAATGAGGTGAAATACCATCATTATTTTAATCCTGAGACTAATGTAGCTTCTCTCAAATGTAAACATGTATGCTTTAACAGCTTATACAGACCAATATTATTTCACCCATGTTGCAAATAAAATAAAGTATTCCCATTAAAATTAGAAAGCTGAGTGTTTATGTGCGCCACTGAGAAGCCAGCAGTATTTCCCAAAACAATTACAAATCTTGCTAAAAGCTAAAATGACCTCACACTTCAGTCATTGCAAAAAAAGCCATAGTTATAAACCTGTGTGTACATGAAATATGCAGTGTTTTCCCTTCGATGTACGTCTTGGGATCAGTACTGACAATCCCTGGCGTTTAGTGACACCTGGTGGTAATTCTTTGAATACGGAAAGCCCATTCCGTTTTAGTTTATTAAATACTACACGTCTGTGTTAGAATAATAACTCTTCTGAATGCCCTGTGGCCGAGTTCCTCCCTAGCTTCCCTTTGCTTTCTGAATCACTTGGAAAACTGAGACAGTTCACAAGGACTGCCAGTGAGAACTACACCCTTTATAAATGAAAGAACCATTTCTTAGAATATGGGAATAGGAGGAAAACTTGTTCCATACACTGATCAGACTGCACCAGATGTCTGGAAGAGGATTTCAGCATTCTTGGAAGTCACTGTGCAGAGAAACACCGCATGTTCCTCTGAGGTCTGCTCTGGGACTCAAACGGTGCTGTACTTTGGGTGTAAAACTGTGGTCAGTCAGTAATTGCCTTCAGGAAATCGCAATACACTGCTCTACAAGTTGCAGTGCAGTTCTCAGAAAGTTTTTTAATACTCTGGTAGTATTTTTTATTTTGCACTTGTCTTTGTTAGTTCTTTGCAAAAACATTCTTGCTGCATGTGTTCTGTTTCTGGCATCGAGTTAATGTTTAAATCATGGTAAAAATAAATCTTCCTAGACTAAATGAAGGTCCTTTCCAAGTAGGTGCCACTGTGAGGTAATAAACACAAAATCCAAGCCCCTCAGTGAGATGTGGGGAGCTGGGTGGGACACAGGACACCCCTACCCTGGCTGGATAAAGGAACCTTGGCTGCTTCCTCACCCCAACACACTCCACAGCATGACAAAAAAGCATCTGGGAAGACGCAGCCATAGGACTTTTCCAGTGCCTGGTGGAGGAGACTTGCAGGGTTTGCCTCATCTGGGCCCTGCCCTCACCTTCCAGCAGCTCCATGAGTGTCACGAGTGGAGGGGGTCACTCAAAATTCATCAGCAACAGAACACCTGCTTTTGGGTGTGAAATACCCAGAGTAGCACAGAGGCTGAATTCTTGTAGGCTTCACTAGGAAAGACTACGTTTTCACTTGGGTTTCTGCAGTGTCATGAAGTCCTTACTTTTACAGCAGTGAGACTGATTTTCCAAAGCAACAAGTCACTCAGTGTTGTGACTATACAGCTGTCTGCCTAAGGACTGTGAACCTGGGGTCAGGAAGCCAGATTTTAAAATATCAGCACAATTTCATGTTTTGTTGCGGCCAAATTGAAAAATCTGATTGGCTGCAGAACTCCAGCTCAGGGTTGATGGCTTTATTAATCTCTGTAGTGGTTTTATATTTTTGCTGCTAGAGCAATTCAGTATCAATGTGTCTGGGAAATTCAGTCATAATAACCTTTACGAGCAATTCAATTATGTAAATTGTTACATTATTGTTATACAATATAAACCACAAGCAGACTTAGCTTTAGAAGTGGATGAGGAATTTTTGACAGCACTTTTTCTCTGAAAAATGTTAACATAAAAACATTTTGTGGAAGAGTACCAGCTTTGTCTAACCTACCTTGAGAGGGGAGTGAAGGAGGACAGGAGAATAATAAGAGTCTCTGAAAGCTGAAGAGGAGGGCACCCTGCTGGCTTTCACCCTGCTGACCTGCTCTCTACTCCAATTCTTGGCTGTCACTTTCCAGAGTGCCAGGACCATAAAGTTCCTCCAGGCTCGACTGGACTGTTCCTTCATTTTAAGTTTTTCATAAGAACTTTCAAATGCACCTTTTTTTTTTACCTTTCTTTTTTTTTTTAAAGGGAATATTTCTGTGAATATAAATAATCTTCTATTCACGTCTACTTAAAGAAGAAATATGGTTTTATTTAAGGATATATGTGTTTAAAAAGTCTAGTCTTTTCTATTTCAAGAAATTATTTTCTAATAGATATTATGAAAGAGAAGCTTAATGAAATATTTTTCCATCAAAATAGGAACTAATTTCAAGCAACACTTCAGCCTGCAGTATGTGAATACAGGGTTACATAAACAAGACTGCCGCAGATAAACAATTTCATGTCAGCACAAAGTGTTTAACTGTAACAAAATAGTGCTGGTTCTTATAATTGGTACTGTGAATTATTGCCTGTTACATGCAAAGTTAGTTAACTGCCTTTATTTGCCAGCAGCAGCTGAAATTGCACAGCCTCATAGTGCGGTGGTCTCTGAAAAGGCATTCTCAAACAACCAATTTCCGGCATTTGTAAGTAATTTGGAAATGTCTCACTAGATTTTGCCCTTTTGATATGGGTTAAAAACAGTGAGGAAAACTTTGTTAGTTTGATTTTCATGTTTGAAGCTACAGCAAATTTCAGTTCTTCCTCCTTTTACCTCCACTTTCACAAAGACAACGATGGCTCCATCAAACTCCCTAGAGCCCCTAAAGAGATATTTCAATACAAGCATCAGAATCTCCTTTGAGATTTGTTCTTTAAAGTGTGGAAGGTGGTGTGAGAGAAAATATTTCTGAGTCTGACACGTCTTTTGATCTCTGAAGATGAACTTCCTTGAGATGAGTAGATTAACTAGTACAGGATGTACATGAATTGTTTCTAGCCTGCACTATAATTTTCACTTTTTAAATTACTTTCAATGAAAAAAACCCTCTCTTTTAAATATATTGTAAGAAAGTAATGTAAAGAAATGTGACCTTTCTTGGATTTTTCCCTCTATTAACTGCTTCTTTTCTTGTGCTAAGCTTATCCAGTACCATGAGTGAGAACTTGATGTACAAAGACGTACAAAGCCTACACAACACTACTCAGAAACTTATCAAAGTTTCATATCTATGATGTGTGTGCTATTTTTTTTCTTACTCGTCATGATTCAGAAACTCAGTTAAGAAAAAAAGCATTACTGGATTTGTGTCACCATGAGGCACTGTCAAGTTCAAGCAGTCCTCACAGAACTCATAGCCAGGTTTTGTATGGAAAAAAGTAGTGAAGGGGGAGATAGAGGGGCAAGATCTACTTTCAACCCAAGGGAGGATGACTGGAGAAGGGCTGACAGCCAAATGATTATTTAACTTTTGGCCCAGCTCAACTAGCTGGTATGCAGTGCTTGGAGCATGGTGTTTTAGACCAAGCTGACAATATGCCCTTCCATTCATTGTGTCTTACTCAGGCCCTAAATGGAAAGAGAGTAGGTTTAAATTGGATATCAGGAAGAAAGTCTTCACTGTTAGGACAGTGAAACACTTGAACAGATTGCCCAGAGAAGCTGTGGATGCCCCATCCCTGGAAGCGTTCAAGGCCAGGTTTGATGGTGCTTTGAGCAACGAGGTCTAGTGGAAAGTGTCCCTGCCCACAGCAGGCAGGGATGGAAATGGAAATTATTTTTAATGGATGATTTTTAAGGCCCCTTCCAACACAAATCATGCTATGATTCTGTGATCCCATGACTCTATGACTCTATGACCATGGACATTGCTTAAGTCATGTTTAACATCAGTGCTGATGATTTCCTGGTCGGTGAGAAATTTTTGGTACTTCAATAACCACAGACTGGAAAGGACTGAGAAAAACAGGGATGAAGGGCCATCAAGAGCTGTTAGGAAACACTGGACACAAACTGGGTTTTGCATTTCACTACCTGTCCATGCTTACTGACTAAGAGATAACATTAAATGCCATTACACCCAGTAAAAATTATTGAATTGTGAAAGCCTCTTGTGTTATGCATTTGTGATGCCACTTCTAAAGTAGTATAATAAAATTAAGGAAATCTGGACTTTTTTATTGAGCTATGTGAAAGAGTGCATCAAAGTTCTTTTTCTTTGAGTTCTTTTTTGTGATATAGGGTGTCTGTAGTGTTTGGAGAGACTATTGCTAACCTTTGAAAAATCATTTAACATGGAAATAGAGGGTCATTTCCACAATGACTCCAAAACCAAAAGATTAGACATAGCTGTGTCTTGCAAAATTGTATTCTGCTATAATGAATCCTAGAAAGGGAGAACAAAAATTCATTTGTAGGTATTTATAATTCTGACTCCAAATTATTACAAAAGATAAAACAAGCTAGACATTAAGATACTTTCTCCCAAGCAGCTCTCAGAGATGCAGAGTTCTGCAATAGTGTTCCCTAATGAGTAACAGCAATCAGAACCAACCACTTTTAAGTTGGACACTGACAAATTTATAGATATGTGGACTGCAAATGCCTTCAACAGGACTGGAACTGGCAAGTTAGAAGTTGCCTTCATTTAAGAAGGAGGCAGAAGGGGTAAATGAAATAAAATTGTTCTCTGTTTATTGCAGTATTGTCCCTTCCTGTATGAGAGAGCTCTTTCACTTTTCTTCACTTCTAGGAAACCGAATTTATGGCTCAGAACAGAATTAGTTCTCCTATTTCTTTTAGTACTGAAGTGATGCTCACAGAAAGGTGGGTCAAACAAGCCAGGCCACAGCTTCTGCCTCTTGCATATCTTCTGCAAAACAAGGTAGCTTTCATAAACCAACTCTAGCTTTCTGCCATTCAGAGTCTATATTTCTCCTTCCCACGGCACAGTAAGCTCCTGTGGTAGGTGGGGCATGACACCACAAGGCTGTTTACATAACCCAACACCAACAGACTGTCAGCGACTGCTTTTCTTAGATGTAAAGAGCACTCCTCTGTTTCACCCAGGCCCTGCTTTGCTGGAAGACAGGGTGCTATACAGAGAGAACAGACTGCATTCACATCCTCTTCTAACCACACAGCCAAAGCAAACCTCTCAAACAAAGGTATCTCAAGTATGAGTGTCCCTTGCCCTGAACCACCACAAAGTGTATGACTGACCCCAGAGTGGCAGCACTTGCTTTGCCTGTGTATACAGCCACGCATGACAGAGAATTGGATCCTTTAATATATGCATGCTTTACAGGGAAAAGGCATCTCTCTTCTGTGCACTTAGGTTTCATGCTTTATATCCATCTACCTCTAAGCATTCAGAAAGAATGGGAAGATCAAGTAAGACACACACAGGCAGCCCAGCTCACTGCTCACTCTAGCTCTTGCTTTGCCCATAGCCCAGGTCTGGCAGTTCAAAACTACGAGCAAGCATGTTCTCTTGAGTGCAGTTCCACATCATCTTGCAGCAACCCTTTCTGTAACCTGGAAGGGCTGTCCTTCACATATTTCTCATTATCATTCTCAGTTGCGTGCTGAAGTCTACATAGAGACCAGATATTGTTTCATTGCCAAGAGCCAGTGCCTGAGGAGGAAACTGAGCACTAAATCATTGATCTCAATTCGTTATGTAAATGAGAAAAAAACCACAGAGCTTAGATATGAACTGCCCAAATTTCAGGATTCCTTATACTCTCTTCAGTTCAGTTTTACTCTTTGGCATGTCATTGCCCTCTGAATGTGTTTCCTGTTTTTCTATCATGCTCCCTCCAGCGCCTTTCCCTGTCTTTATGAGCAAAAGGAACTTTCATCATGGTAGTTATACAGGCTTTCACTGTCTCATGTAGCCACTTTCACTTCATGTCCCTTACCACATTGCTTTAAGGGTCATGCTGAGAACTCATCAAGGAAACCTACCACCATATGACAGATCTAATTTTTTTTTCCCTCAGAAAACAGAGGAAAATGTTTTAAATAAACATTTTTAACTGGAGAGAGCTAGAAGGTTTTGCATTCTTGAAAACAAAAGAGGAAAATTTGTAGAGGTCAGTTTGGCATTATTGTATCACAAGGAATCATCAGTAGCTTCCCTTGAAATGTTTCTTTTTTTCTGTCAAAGACATCCCTTTATATTTCCTATCTTTTTAGTCACAATGCATTTTATACACACTGGTTAAACAGCAGGGCCATGCCTGCACCACTTAGTTAGGATTCCTTCTGCAACTGTGCCACAGAGATGCATTGTGCTGCTCCACGATCTCAGCCTGCAAGTGAAAGATGCTCATGCTGCAGAATGCCCCACCCTCATGCAAGGCCTCCCTCCTCTCCAAGTCCTTATGACACACTTGCAAATCTGGATCTTTCAGTGCCATTCCATTCTCCAGCATCCAAGTCAGCCTCTGTGATGGGAAGTCACAGAACTTTAAAATTAAAAACCCTGCCAGTTCAGACCCAAGCTTACACACCCCTTGGCTAACCACTGAAACACACTTCAACAACTCAGAAATGTAAGCATGACCCTTTGTAGTCAGCAGGAAAGCTTCACCCTGATAGTACCCCTGGTCAAAGAGAGATAAAACAGGGGCAACAGCAGCAACACAGCCTAAGCAGGTGTTTCTCTTCAACTTATTAAAAGCAAAATCTCAGAGAATCAGACTGTACAAAGAAAGAACAATGAGAAAACAGGGAAAATAGAACATTTTTCATGTAATAATAGACTGAAAGAGAATGACTTGCTTTAATCTAGCAAAACACAGGCTCCTAATCATTATGGAGTATCAAAGAAAGGATTTTAGAGTAAAGAAGGAAGTGTCACCAGGGACTGCTAAATTCAAGGGCAGCCTCCAGGATGAGGTATGAGGATTTAAAAAATGCACTATCCTTAAGATGGAACAAGTTCTGTTCAGAACAAGTTGTTACCTTTGGTAGAAGAGGAGAAACTTCATGCAGACACGACACCTTCTGTATTACAAAAAAGCCAAGAAATCTACACATTCACAGAGTTTATGGACAGACAGCTTTTTTCTCCAAATAATCATGTTATAATCATGGTTGTGCAAGTAATCTATTGGCAGGCAAATAAAAATCAGAAGTTGCAAAACTGCTTGACTCACATCTAAATTCTTATGCAAGCAAACAAGAAATATGGATTTCTCAGCTGTCATAAGTGTACCTTAACTACTACAATAACTACATCTTCTGCGTAGGGACACTCTGGACACTCTTGCTATAATGTGATGCTTTAGGTTAACAGTTAAAAACCTTAAACGAAACATGGCTCACTAGCTACAAATCCTTGTTCAAGGGATTTTTGTATCACGATTATTATTGATATAAAGCAGAAAAATCTTGAAGGGGAGAATCAAAACAGGGCATGTCAGGATGTCTTAAAGCATCATGGTTAGTCCCATATGCAAAGCCCTCCAATAACCAAAGCTTAGAGGATCCCACCTTCTGACAAACTGCTGTAATCACTAAGCTCTGGAAGATGCAGTGGCTAATGAGAAGCATGACATTGTTATTTCAGTTTGGCAAATCTAGCCACTCCATGGCTTTCTATGCTACACTTGAACAGCAAATAGCTATTTGTGAATTATTTTAAGATGACCGAAGAAATTTTTGATAGAGCTAATTGAATGATCCCTCAAAAACAAAAACAAAAACAAAAAAATTCTCCAGGTTTTCTGTTGAGTGATAATAGGGGGAAGAAAAGTAAAACGGCCAAGAGTAATAAAACCACAAGTGAGTATACAGTCAGACCCTCATGACTCAGTTAACCTTAATTACTATTTTTAAATAACTTTGTTCCAATCCAGGAAAGACACCTGAAAACATTTGAATTAAGAAAAGTTAATGACTTGACAACCTAGTTATGCTGGATGAAATTCTGAGAGAAAAATTACCATGGAGAAAATCTGACTGTTTCAGTCACTAACAGTGCAAAGACATGCACTGGTGCTAAAATGGGAATGATAATATAAAATATTGTGAACACAGAACAATATACTAAAAAAATTTACCTCCTGCCTTGTACTAAGCAAGCTTCTTCATACTGCTTTCCTGGACTTTCTTCAAACATGCTTCCTGCAATAGTTGTGTGTAGACTTCAAAAAACTAAAGCTTACTCCCAAAACTCTATAGGAAGAGCACAGACAAACTTTTGTCAAATTGCCTTTGTTTCCAGATAACCTATCCCAAAAAAATCTCACTGTAGCAGATGCAGGCCCACTAGGTAAGACAAGCAGGATGGTAGAGAAGAAAGCTTATTTTCTTTCTCATCTGCTTGCATGCCAGAGGTACTAATAAGCATTTAATGAAGTCTTAAATGTGATGGAGAAAATTAAGGGTGATCCTTAATTCTCCTCTTGGCTGCACAGGAAGAGATAATGAACATAACTGTAAGCAGATTACTACATTATATTTTCAGAGCAGTCAGAAACTAGTAAAACTGATAAGATGTGCTCAAAGGTGATCTAGCAGAGGTAAAGATCTTGTTTCCAAGTCAAATCACATGCTTAAGACTCTTGTTCCACACACGGTCACCCACCAAGTGTCTGTTGAACTCTGTTTTCAAGCCACTAGTCTGAGCTACCCCAAAGACAATTTCCTCCAATTGTTCCACAGGCAAGCCTATAGCACTAACTGTGGTGCTGCAGTAAAGAGAAGTTGCCTGTCTCATCCTACCAATTCAACTCTCATAAATAGTCTTGCTGACACACTAAGCAAAACCCCACATCACATCATTGTCAATGATGCGACGCTGGTGAGACTCCAGACCTAGTGCAGTATAAGTAGAATTTAGTCTAAATTTCTCTTAATGAAATCAATTCAGTATGTCCCCCTTTTTTTTTTCTTCAAAGAAATCTTCACCCGATTAATTGAATCTCTGGTTCTTCTGCATTCTGCTTTGGCTATCTAGTTTATTCAGGACACTATCTGTACTTGGAGTTTCTTTAACTTCTAGGGCAGATCTCTTATTGAAAGTTTTTGATGGCCCCTGCATAGCCAATGTGTAATGTTAAAAATTGTTATTTTCATTAAGAATTGTTTGAGTGATAAGCTGCTTCACAATGTAACTTGAAGTTGGAAAGGATGAAAGTGTGTGTGGTGGAGACTCTCACTAGCACAGCAAATTTCCCCCAGGGGGTGTAGCCTGAGGGTTGAGTGGGATCTTTTTTTTCCCAAAGATCATATGCTCATATGAGCATTGCTCTTTGAATTCAGATATTCATATATTTTCTAGGAAAACAAACACTCTGTAAAAATCTGACAGATCTTTTACAAACCTAGAGGTCTGCTTATCGGAATCATTTGTATGAGAAATAACTTGTGAAAAAGAAATGTGACTCTAATTTAGAACCATAAAGGAAAGACACAAGACTTCAGCATGCACTACGAATAGGTCAAAACTAAATTTAAGTTTGCTATAATACTGAATTTGTTACAATATACCTGAAACAGATCAACTGTAATCAATTGAAACTGTTCACCAGGGAAACAGCAAGCTAGCAAAAATACACAGATTCAACCAGGAGAAAATGAAAACCTCACCAGTTTGCATTTCATACAAGGTAAGACTTCAAATGCAAATGTAACATTTGTTTCCTGATGCAGTATGTCTGTAGTCTACATTCTGCTTCAGCTGCCCACCGGGATCTGAGTGCATTTTAACAAGGTTTCTGGTCACACATAAGACAAACTGTCTTGGGACATATTTAGAACTCTGAGCAAACAACACTTCAGATCTTTTCTGGTTCATTAACACTCATGGACACATGAATGAGCTGCAAAAAATATACTCACAAGCTCATGGCTTGATCATCTTCCTGTGATGTGCAAGGCTACAAGATCTGGAGTTCCACAGGAGTGGAGCAGGACAAGGGGCCAGTGGCATGTTCCTCACTGAGCCCACCCATCATCAGGGATTGCTATCCCTTTGAAGAGCAACTGTTAACAGAAGTTGGGACAGGGAACAGAGAAGGACGTTGTGGGTTTTCTATGGATTCACATTATGTAATCCTGTCTAAACTGAAAGATTCGTTTATTTCAAGATTGCATTCTGGTGAGAATAGGAGCTTGCCATGTCTTTTACTGCAGAATTTATAAAACATTATAAGGAAAAGCGTTCAGAGTAAACCTCATCTATAATGATGTATAAACCTAGGTCTGAAAAAACACTTAGGTCACAAATGAAACAAAGCTGGCAGTATCCTCCAGTCATTCTGCATTTTTGAGCATATCACAGAAGATGGCATAATTTATCTTCATCTGAATAACAGGAAAACTTAAGGCATTTAGGATTCTGACAGAAGTTCATAGCAGTGAAAAAGATGAAATATTAGACATTGGAAAAAGTGGTTCTATGGAAAATTTACCTCAAAAATAATAATTCCACCTTTGGTATACATTAAGGGTTACTATAGTAACTTGATAGCTGAGCTATAATTAAAACTGTGGCCTCACTCAAATGCAAAATTCCAGTCTTCAAGATTATATTTCCTCTGCTGTTTTGACTGATAATGTATTTTCTGAAGGTGTTAGAATTAATTTTTTTGTCTTTAAATGACAGAATCATTCGTACTGAGAGCTAGAACTCCAGCAAAGATGATGTGAACTTGCCTTATTGGGTTTATTTCTCTCCAGTATGCTCTGTCCTAATTCTGTGCATGCTATATCCAGTTTCCTGCTCTTGCATTGATTTACTTACATGGTTTTCATTTGGGATAGGGTAGTCTGAATATGATTATGCTGAGCACATCAAACCAACACGTACACTTCAGAAAGTTTTCTCCATCTCTTGACTTCTATGTTATTCTGAGTCTCTAGCCCTTCAACCTGCACTGTCAAAATCTCTCACAAAGGACTTGCATTTTCTCTTTGTCAGTTTTCCCTTATGATCAGCAATTGACATTATCCTCTTGTCTATTCTTTGTTAGAAGCATTGTCAAGGCTGATTTTTGGGTCACTCAGATGATGGGGGATTTTGAACCTGCATGTGCACGTGTATCCACCACCCTTCAGCACTTTGGAGCTTATTTCTGAGCCGAATAAATTCATCACTAGGAAACCCCCTGTAGCACTCGGTAGAATTCCTCATTCATTTGCATTCATGACTGTGCCCTTTGTAAAACCTGATAAGATACGGTTGGTGCATTAGTCACCCCCTCCTACTGTAGACCATGTTCAGAAGCATGCCCATAACCCTCTCTCTTTAAGAAAGTGATTAATTTTAAGCAGATTTTTTTTTTTTTTGCTATTCAATACTCAACCTGAAAAATATCATGGCTACCAAGATAAGCTAATAATTTGCCTATCTTCAGGTAAGTCTGAGTCCAATTTCTGATAGCAGCTATCTAAGCCCAGAAGGGAAATTTCCCACAGTAGCAAAATTTTCTGAAAATTTCCCTTTACTGTTCTAACCGTAGCAACTACTGTGGCTCTGCTGGGTTCTGTGCTCAGAACGTTCTCTGTCTTAATGTTGTAGAGTCACACCTGATTTTCAGCTTTGGTGACTTTTGTTTGCATTAGGGCTCCCAGTGTAGGTACCAACAATGTAGATACAGTACCTTTGCAGTGGTGAAATCATATTGAAAGGGGGAAGAAATCAGCAAGTGAAGAGTCAGGGTCTTCTGCTGCTATTTTTGTACAGTATGCAATAGCATTCATAGTAGAGTCAGTCAAATACCTTGACTTCCTTTTTATCGATAGCAATATCTCTAATTCACTTTGACATTTAGTCTAGGATTTTCAAAGCAGTTTGAAGTACCTATATAAGCTTAATTCAGTTTGCACTGCTGCTACCTCAGACACTGTCAAGAATCTCATTGTGACTGCTTACAAACACTAAGGCAGAATGTTTGTGGTTTAGGTTTTTTAGGATTTTGTAAATATAGTTAATAACATGGAGTTCATGTGTCACTCACATTGTCATTAATAAACCTATTACTTGTGTTCAGCCAGTAAGAATATGGGTGTTAGAATGAATAGGAAGTTTGAGGAGGAAGTGTGAAAAATAGACTGAAGACAGCATAATGTTGATTGTAATCATTATGCTTCTTTACAGAGAAGATGAAGAGCTCTCTGCTCGCAGCTGTCTTTTTACTTGCAACAGGTGAGTTTTCATATGCTGCACAACTTACTGCTGCTTATAAATAGTAAAAATTCTTAATGCTACTCAAAGATGAGGCTGCACCAAAAAAAAAAAAAAACATGGCCAAATTGTGNCGCGCTCCCGCAGCCCCAGGTGGGTACGCGCGTTCCCGCAGCCCCGGGGGGGTACGCGCGCTCCCGCAGCCCCGCGCAGTGCCGCGGGAGCCGCCTGGCGGCCGCCTCTCCTCANAGTTAATAACATGGAGTTCATGTGTCACTCACATTGTCATTAATAAACCTATTACTTGTGTTCAGCCAGTAAGAATATGGGTGTTAGAATGAATAGGAAGTTTGAGGAGGAAGTGTGAAAAATAGACTGAAGACAGCATAATGTTGATTGTAATCATTATGCTTCTTTACAGAGAAGATGAAGAGCTCTCTGCTCGCAGCTGTCTTTTTACTTGCAACAGGTGAGTTTTCATATGCTGCACAACTTACTGCTGCTTATAAATAGTAAAAATTCTTAATGCTACTCAAAGATGAGGCTGCACCAAAAAAAAAAAAAAATCATGGCCAAATTGTGGGCAGGAGAAACAACCACCAGTAAGATATTTTCATGTTTCTCTCAGTTATCTTGACAAATCCTTGCTTTTATTCCCCAGATTCTTGCAGGGGCCGGGATGCTCCGTTTTGCCAGCAGATTCCAGGTAGGTACGCGCGCTCCCGCAGCCCTAAGTGGGTACGCGCGCTCCCGCGGCCCCAGGTGGGTATGCGCGCTCCCGCAGCCCCAGGTGGGTACGCGCGTTCCCGCAGCCCCGGGGGGGTACGCGCGCTCCCGCAGCCCCGCGCAGTGCCGCGGGAGCCGCCTGGCGG
>VXBX01004728.1:51978-66613 GCA_013400415.1 Scytalopus superciliaris | reverse complement strand
GGCGGCCGCCTCTCCTCACTCCCCCCCCCTCCCGCCTCCCCGCAACCCGCAGATTGTTTCACCCCGAGAGCGCGGCCGCGTTTGCTGCGGGGAAGATCCGCCCGCAGGGGAGTGTGCGGGGCGGGGCTGAGCCCCACCCGCCGTACCGCGAGTGACCGCGATCTCAAAAGACATTAGAACCTGTAAATTTCATGTGTGAGAGGCATTTATGTTTTCCATTTAACTGATAAATTACGGATAATGGAGAAAATGACCAGTCAATAGAGATTTTTACAAAGCAGTGGGTGGTCATCTGATGCACTTTGTGCTGGATTTATTATAGAAGGCAGAAACATCCTACTTGATAGGAGCAAGAGAGTGTAATGTTATTAATTATACTCTTGCAGCAGAGGTGACAGGGTTTTGAGTACACAGTGACACTGGGCAAGACATCTTCAGGAGGACTACGTTTTTCTGAAATTGGCCATATATAATTTTCTAGTCCTTGCAATTAGCCAGCAAGACTAAATTCCGCTGAAGTATTCCTGAGAACACCAGATACTCAGGAAGAAAAATAGAATGTTCTGGAGTGAAAAAAAAAAGAAAAAAAAAAAAAAAAAAACCAAAACCCAAATCGGGGCCTNTGCATGAAAAATGTCAGTTTCTTGTGGAAAAAAAAAAAAAAAAAAAAAAAAAAAAAAAACCAAACACCAAATCAGGGCCTTGTTTTTTGGATTTTTTATTTGTTTGGGTGAGTTGTTTTGGGGTTTTCTATGGAGAAACTGATTCGTGTTTTCTTTAGAAAAAAGAAACTTTTTTCTTTGCGTGCCTCTTGGAGCACAGTCATGATACAGAACTAGTACTGTGCTACGGCTGAGAAGAATTAATAATATGCATGTTAAGGTAAAACAGTACAGTAAAACAAAGACAGCACTAGAGTAAAACTGTGCAGGTGGATACTAATACCCACAAACAGGACAAGTGAAAATAAACTTGCGTAAGATTCCTTTAATTTGTCTGGAAAAAGTAACTTAGAACTCCAGTATATTGGGAGTGGGGTAGTACATTGGGGTACTAATTGAGCTAATACACTATTTCCACACATAAAATCTCCTCTTATTTCTTTGTCTGCTCTAATATCATAAGCTCATGGAGGAAGACAGAGGGGTTTTGTAAAACTTAGAGTATGAGGACCAGTACAACCCCTTTTCCTCTATAAGCAGAGATAGGTCTACAACATTGTGGTTACCACTTAGTTCTGAGCTAATAGAACTGTTATTTCAAATAATCCCAGGAGCAGCATATTATCCAGGCATTGACATGAAGGGTTGCAGCAGTTCCAAAAAGGTTTTGTTTCCAGGTGTTTCTTCAAAACAACTACAAAGAAACACCAATAAGTGAAGGGTTTAATTCACGGTAAAACAGGAGAAAAACGTGAGAGCTGCAGCTGTGTTCTCAGAGCACCATGTTTATGAGTGGCGATGGCAAGGTGTGATTTGGTGGCCAGGCTTAAAAAGCAAAGAATTCAATAATTTTTCACATTGCTGTAGAAACAAGGAAGACCTGATCTCCGCTTTTGTGGAGGGAAGTCATACACACCTGAGCTGATGCCACATAACTTTATTAGAAAAGCACTATTCTTTTAGTATGAGAAAAGAAGTGTCATAGGGTGGGGGTTTTAAAGCCAGAGTAATATTCCTCTGACACACTTTTTTATCCAAAAGAACTTTTAACCTAAATATACATCTGCCATCTCAATGACGAAAGGAAAACCTAATAGGTATAAAGGACATGTGACTCTACGCATGAGGAAAAATTCATTTTTATCACCTTAAGCATCCTGTACCTGTTAAGATACTTATCTACTTTTCTGAACAACAGCAACAAAAAGTTCTGGGTCTTTTTTTTCAAAGTGTGGGTGGTACTTTGAGACATCATGGCTGATTCTTCTGAACTAATAGTTCAGACAGTAAGACACAGAGCAAAAGGAGAACAGTAATATTTTATCATTACCATTTCTGACAAGAGGTTTTTAAAAAACTGAAATAAACCTAACTGCAAGAGATCAAAAATGAGTTGTTTTAATAATGTCATCAGTGTTTAATTTCAATTCAGCTGAAAAAACGTGTATGTTCAGTTGCAGAAAAGCCCCATATTTCTCTTTCCAAAAATTAATCACAAATAATTTTGTACATGAACTTATGCACCTTCTGTTTTGTAATGTGATCTTTATAAGGCTGGCAGTACAAGAGTAATGTTGTTTTTACCCAGCAATTATGCATTGTTCTGAACTCCAGATAGACATGACTGATGATTTTGAAGAAATTCTGGGGTCTAGTCAAGCAGTTCTAGCTTGGTTTGTATTTGGTTTTGTTTCTCATAGCCTCTTTGCACTGGTTAGTGGTAAACAGTTGCCTGTGATGGGTCTTTCGCACTGCACATGTTTTCATCTTCCAGACTGGGACAATGAACTGGTGTGCTACAAAGAATTAAGTGAGGATCTAACCTGTACCTGGCTGCCAGTACCTAGTGCTCCTAATACCGTTAATTATACCGTATACTTAAAATGGTAAGTCTGAAAAGCAATTTCGGAAAACAAGAAACGTTACTGCTGTTAGATGTGATTTCCACACGCCAGAGTTTTGCTCCACTGTCTTTCATCACATGGCAGGTTGTTACACAATTCTGGTCAATATCTTTCTTCACATCTCATTAATACCTATTGATTTGGTAAGAGCTTGGTAAGAGGGTTGGCCCTGGCTAGACACCAGGTGCCCACAAAACTGGTCTATCCCTCTCCTTCTCAGCTGGACAGGGCAGAGAAAATATGACAAAAGGCTCATGGGTGAGATAAGGACAGGGAGAGATCACTCAGCAATTACCATGATGGGAACAGCAGACTCGACCTGGGAAAATTAATTTATTTTGTTGACAATCAAATCAGAGTAGTGTAATGAGAAATATAGATAAAACTTAGAACACCTTCCTCCCATACTTTCCTGCTTACTGGGCTCAACTTTTCTCTTGAATTCTCTACCTACACCAGCAGTGTGAGGGGATGGGGAATGGGGGTTGTTGTCAGTTCATCACGTGTTATATCTGCCACTTCTTTCTACTCTCATTCTTCCCCTGGTCCAGCAAGGGGATCCTCCAACATGAGACAGTCTTCCATGCCCCCCCCACCCCCCCCCACTAACACAACTTCTTTCCATGGGGCTGCANNAACTTCTCCAATGTGAGTCTTTCCCACATCTGCAGTTCTCCATGAACTGCTCCAGTGTAGGTCCCTTCCATGGGGTGCAGTCCTTCAGGCACAGGCTGCTCCAGCATGGGGCACAAGTCCTGACAGCAAAACATGCTCTGGCTTGGGCTCCTCTCTCCACGGGCCACAGGTCCTGCTAATTGCATGCAACAACCCAGGGTCACAGACTCTAGGCACATTCTCCTGCTCCTGTGTTGGGTCCTCTGTGGGCTGCAGGTGGGTTTCTGCTTCACCATGGACTTCCATGAGCTGCAGGGGCAGAGCTGCCTCACCATGGGCTTCATCATGAATTGCAGTGGAATTGCTGCTCCATCACTTTGAGCACCTCCTCTCCTCCTTCTTCACTAACCTTGGTGTCTGCAGAGCTGCTGCTCTCACATACTCTTATTCCTCTCTCCCAGCTACTGTTGTGCATCTCAAATACATTATCACAGAGGAGTTACCACGTTGCTGATGGGCTCAGCCTTGGCCAGCAGCAGGTCTGTCCTGGAGCCAGCTGGTATTGGCTCTGTGGGACATAGGGAAAGCTTTGTGCAGCTTCTCACAGAAGTCACTCCTGTAGCTCCCTGCTACCAAAACCTTGCCATGCAAAGTCCCTGCAAAGAGTCATTATATATCTTACCATGCCTCCAATACACTGTTTAAAACATTATTACCAAAGATCAGCTTACTCAATTACCTTTTTGTGCAACTACTGACTTGGTTTAAATATTCAACACTGACACATTCAAAGTAAAAAAACAAAACAAACAAAAAACAACCCACTGAAACATAAACAGACACTAAGTACTTCTTTTGTGTATTGTGTATTATGTTATAATACATAACCAAGAACGTGTCAGATGACATAGTTTCTGGTAATTCTGTATTATCAAGTACAGGTTTAATAGATGGAATGAACTTGCAGGGTTAATGTTGAACTGATTACCTCAAAATATGGGTATCTTCAATTGCAGCTGCATTACAAAACTAAATTTCCTCATTGTGTATCTACATCTTTGGGATCTCCCATGATGTTAAGAAATAAGGAACTGAGATCAGATGACATGATCTTTGCCATGAGACTGTATCGTGAGGTACAACACTGTCTGCCGTTGGCAAACTCTGATATTCATTGCTGATTATTTTGCCACATAACCCACCTCTTGTCATTAAAAATGAGTTGTGGTTAGGAGCATCTCCTAAATCTAAGAAAATGTCACTACAGTGGGAAATTCCCCAGGGTGATCTTCTGCACGTTGCAGAGTAGCAAAGCAACCACCTCAAGGTTGAGGTTACTTCCCCCATCACCTTCAATATTTTCCCACTGGAGTAGCCACAGGTGCCAACTTGCAATAAGCACCAAATCCCACTGCAGTTAGTGCCTTGCCTATTGGGACTTCAAGGAGCCCCCATTTCTTGGAAGGGCAGAAGAACTTTTGAACCAGCTCTGTTTCTGTAGAGATGTTATCTGATGAACAATTTGTAAGCTAGTTGCTCTTGAAGACCTCAGCCAAAACTAGACTGTCTTGTTCCTAGGCTGCAGGGTTGATGTTACAAACAGAGATGGCAGAAAACAGAGTGAAAGAGGAGGTTGATGATGGGGAAAGGGAGGCAACTACGCTGCAGAAATGTTGATTTTTCCAAGTCAGAGTCAGCCTCTGCTAGGCTTCAACCGAGGGGTCTTATAGAAAAATGTTTCTCCTCTTCTATTGGGTTAAAAGCAAAACAAAACAAAACAAAACAAAACAAAACAAAACAAAACAAAAAAAAAAAAAAAAAAAAAAAAAAAAACCACCAAAAAAACCCCACATGTGAAAAGGCTTTTTCTTGCCTGGAAGACATGACCCTTTTCTGCATGTAATGTCAGTTTGACATTGTAATTGTTCCTTGCCCTTGTTCCTTATGATTTGGTTGTCAAGAAGAAAAAGATAAAAGAAAAACACTCCCACAGAAAAGTTCCAACCAAGAATTCAAAATCATGCTTTGAAATATTAATGACTAATTCTCAGCTAGACTGAAGCAGAAGACAGGGAAAACTTCAAGTACTTTTGTTCAGTTATTAAATATTGCATCCTGATCATCACATTTAATACTTGAAATATGTAGCTGGGCAATTAGTATGCTGGCCTATTTCTTTAAGAACACTGATCTGGCACAGCTTTAACCTTGGAAAAAATCTGTCCTGTGTGCAGCAGAGGATGAATGTGAGAGAGATGGGGGAAAAAAATAAAGCAGCACAGTTGTAAGGCATTAGACATCTTGGACAGAAGAAGTCTAGAGGGCTGAGGACTGAAGTGACCTTTTAATATCTCTGTCAAACTGATGCTTTGTAGGAACAGAAGTCAGAAGATAGGTATATAACTCATAAGTGGTTTTTCATACCATTGTGGTAATTTAGATTCACACAACTGGAAAATTTTGCTGTTCAAAAGGAATTTGGGTGCCCCTATGATAGGTGGGAAAGCTTTATGAAGTAATTTCCAACATAATTTTATAGTTTTGAAATGCTCTATACCTCCCACTGTAAGTACAAATCTTGTAATTTCAGATTTTGTCTTATATCATGCTATGTCTTACAAGTTTAAGGAAATTAACAGTTCTCCACACATAACAAGGATTTGCATGCTTAAGTTTGCTAGAGTTACTGGGGTGTAGATACCACAATTGCTGTTTCAGCTGCTCAGGCCTCACCTTCAAGAGTTCAAGATGCAGAATTTTGTGTATAGATATCTGAAAAACTATCATTTGCTATAATGTTGTGTTCTGGGGCAGAGGAGGAAAGAATAACTACAATCCAATAAAATGTTTTTCATTGTGCTTCCTTTTCTCTGAAGGAACAAAATACGAAAACTTTTTCAACGGAACACATCATCACCTCACATCACAATTGAACGAAAGAATCTCTACATTGAGCGATTTGCATACATTTGGATAGCAGTGAATTATGCCCATGGCAGCTGCATGAAAGGAAAGAACATCTCAGTTTTACCAAGCAAAGCAGGTACAGCATCTTCACAAGCTGTGTTACTACTGCCCAACTGAAGCAGTAGTCACATTTTCTTAAAGATTTATTCCAGGATTTCAACTCCCAATATACACTTTTTATTTTTACTGATTCACGGAGCTAAGCTGCAGTTTGGCTTCCTTGAATGAAGTTAAAACCAGGAGTCTATCAGCTTTTACAGGTGAAGGGTTTTACTGTAAACATTTGCTGGAATATAGAGCAGTCATACCCAGAAAAATATATACTGGTATTTGTGTACAGTACTGAACCAGCATTCTGTGCTCTCTTTGATGGTTTTCTGAATTTCTTTATTGGTTTACAAAGAGTAGGTTGACTTAGTACTGTGCACTTAAGGAACCCTTGATAGAGGGCATTAATGTCTGGAGAAACCTTTTCAAAGTTCAACTCTTTTCAAAGACCACTTACCCATTACACAGTGCTGCAGGGAAAATATGAAATAAGAAGCCCTATTTACTATGTCCTTTAGGTGTTTATTTAAAGAATCCCTGCATTATCTGATGACTGAGGTAATGCTAAAAGCTTCTCAAAACTTCACCTTCCCAGACCAGTCATGGTCCAAGAAAAACCAGTGCTTCTCACTGCTATGGGTTAATACTAGTGCAAACCGAATTATCACTATGACCTCTGCTGGAGACCTTTGGCCACCTTGTGTTTATTGGAGAGAAAGACAAAAATGCATTTGCACTTACGATTATATAGGTAAGCACAGTTGCTGAAATTGAAAGATGTTCTGGAAATTTTTTATACAATTCATGATTACAGGTACTCTTGACATTTTGGTTTTGCCTTTCAGCATCACTCAGAATACTACCTGCTTAGAAAAAAGGTCTTCCTGAAGTCAATATAAGCATTCACTAAAGAAAGGCAAGAGGAACAATGCTATTTTGTCAATACCATAAAGATTTAGTAATTATTCATTTCTATTCTTTTTACAGTCTAACAGTGTTCAGTATTCTGTGTCTTTTATTTTTCATAAACCACACTGACAGGTATAATTACTAAAGCCTTCTTGCTTCTCTTGCATTTATAACAGCTGCATATTCCCCATTTTAGGGAAGTGCTTGGCACCATCTAACATAAATGCTCATCAGATCACAAACCGATTGATAATAAAGTGGGACCTACCCACAACCCCCACACCATATGAGGTGAGATACAGAGAGACACTCACAGAATCCACTCGGTGGACACTGGTAAGTACTTCCATATGACAATCACATGAGAAAATGAGGTGCCTCACTATCAGCTCAACAGCACATCTAACACAACATCAACAGAATGGTACTGAAGAGCACACACAACAGGGGTAACACAGACACATGGCAAGCAGTCAATTTGTAGACAGATTCCACAAAGATCTTAGTTTGTTTCTAACAAACCTAAATGGTTTGGGAAGGAAACATTAATAATTTTAAACAGAATCAAAGAGAACAGCATGTCAACTACTTCATTAACGCATCAATGAGACACTGCAACTATCAGTGATGCAAAAGCTGGATATCAGAAATGCCATGCAGACTCAAATCTGGTTTATACTTTCAGTGATGGGCACTTAAAGTATACTTTATACACACTGTACATACAGTATGCTATATACACACCACTTTTTGTTGGTGTCATTAAATGTTCAAACTGATTAGAGATCAGGTTGCTGTGATTTTTAAGGTAAATATTATTGTCTTACACACTTCCATTTTCCACTAGTTTTACAAATGTCCTTCTTAGAAAAGAAGTAAATTAATTTCTCTGCAATACAGTAATGGAATCAGACAATCATAGAATATTTTGGGTTGAAGGGGGACATTGAAGATCATCTAGGTCCAACTCCCCTGCTGTGGGCAGGAACACCTTCAAGTAGACCAGATACTCAAAGCCCTGTCTGACTTGGCCTTGAACATCATCAGGGATGGGACATCTACAACTTCTCAGGGCAACCTGTTCCAGTGCCTCACTGCTCTCACAGTAACAAATATTTTTTTCCTAATCTCTAATCTANCCAGGACACAGTTGGTTTTCTGGGCTGTGAGTGCACATTGCTGGGTCATGTCCAGCCTCTCAGCCACCAGCACCTCCAAGTTCTTCTTGGCAAGGCTGCTCTCCATCTGTTCATCCCCCCGCCTGTATTGATACTGGGGTTTGACCCAGCCCAGGTACAGTACCTTGCACTTGGTCTTATTAAACCACATGAGATTCCCGTGTGCCCACTTCTTGAGCCTGTCCAGGTCTCTCTGGATGGCATCCAGTCATGCAGGCGTGTCAACTACACCGCTCGCCTTGAGGTCATCTGCACCCAATCTCTTTGTTTATGTCACTAGTGAAGATATTAAATAACACTTGTCCCATTATAGACCCTTGAGCAAAAACACGTGTCACTGATGCCCATTGGGACTCTGAGCCTTTGGCCATTGCCTTCTGGATGTGACCATTCAACCAATTCCTAATCCAACTAACAGAACACCCATTGAATTCATCTCTCTCCAATTTGGAGAGTAGGATGTTGTGGGATACAAGATCTGTTCCAGATGCATTTTAGAACATGCAATAAGGTGCACCAGCAGGACAGTACCTAAAACTGAAGGCACTAAGTAAGAGATGGGGAAACTGTCATAATTTCAGTAATATCTGCATGTAGTGGCAATGATTGCTTATCCTGCCCTTTGCCATCCAGCCTATCACGCAACACCTTCACCAACAGACAGGCACATATGCATAATAAGTATCACTGAGTCCCTGAAATTGTGTTTTTCTAGCTCTGCTACTCTTAGCACTATGAAGAATATGTGTTTACCAAGTAGAACAAAACCCCAAGGAAAAAAACTCTTTAAATAGCAACAGTTCCCACTTCTTGGGCATTTCTGCTCACCTAGGAGCCTCTCTGCTTCCTTTTTATTATGATGATCTCCCTTGATCTTTCTTTTTTTTCCAGAAGACTATTTCCATTTCTCTCATAACTAACTGCCAGTTTGTTCAGCCACTTCAGAAATAGTACTGTGAGAGGCCCATGTATGAAAGGCTTCACCTTGGTATAAAGAACACTCAGGTCTTGGAAGTGTCTCCTTGTTCATTGGCATACTAGTCCTAGACCACTCTAGGACAGCCAGTTATCCAATCATAACCCACCCAATAGTGCAATAAGTAGATAACCATGGTTATGATGGTCTGGTATGTGGCACTTGGAAGAACTGAGGGTTAAGAGCAGTACAATTGCATGTCCTACAGGTTCTGGAGACAGGGGAGATTTGGAGATGCATGTGAGTACAGTGAAAGACTGGTAGAGACAGCCACACTGGGTGATGCAAATGACTGAAAACCAATGGTCATGAGCATTTGTTATCTCCGCATGTCCCAGCTGATCCTTTGAATTCAGGCTGTAATCTCTTCCTGATCAAGTGAATGTAGGTGACACAGATGGGACTGGAGGGAAAGGGTGAGTGTGGACATAGAAGCACAGAGCAAATATAGTAAAGCTGATATAGAGGAGAAATAGTGTTTATCAAGAATAGGATTAATGTACCTGTAACGTAATTTAACACTTTGGTCTTAAATCCATTCCACTTCCCTCTTCTGCAGGAGATTTGGAGTCTTTCTGTAATATTGTGTGTAGTGGGAGTTTTTGTGACCAACCTTGTTCTATTAGCAAAAGTATACAAAGTTGTCATGGATGGAGTAATATGTTTCACGCATAAGAAAGTAGTAGCAAAACATTTATTGATATAAAACAGAAATCTAGANTGTGGGATACAAGATCTGTTCCAGATGCATTTTAGAACATGCAATAAGGTGCACCAGCAGGACAGTACCTAAAACTGAAGGCACTAAGTAAGAGATGGGGAAACTGTCATAATTTCAGTAATATCTGCATGTAGTGGCAATGATTGCTTATCCTGCCCTTTGCCATCCAGCCTATCACGCAACACCTTCACCAACAGACAGGCACATATGCATAATAAGTATCACTGAGTCCCTGAAATTGTGTTTTTCTAGCTCTGCTACTCTTAGCACTATGAAGAATATGTGTTTACCAAGTAGAACAAAACCCCAAGGAAAAAAACTCTTTAAATAGCAACAGTTCCCACTTCTTGGGCATTTCTGCTCACCTAGGAGCCTCTCTGCTTCCTTTTTATTATGATGATCTCCCTTGATCTTTCTTTTTTTTCCAGAAGACTATTTCCATTTCTCTCATAACTAACTGCCAGTTTGTTCAGCCACTTCAGAAATAGTACTGTGAGAGGCCCATGTATGAAAGGCTTCACCTTGGTATAAAGAACACTCAGGTCTTGGAAGTGTCTCCTTGTTCATTGGCATACTAGTCCTAGACCACTCTAGGACAGCCAGTTATCCAATCATAACCCACCCAATAGTGCAATAAGTAGATAACCATGGTTATGATGGTCTGGTATGTGGCACTTGGAAGAACTGAGGGTTAAGAGCAGTACAATTGCATGTCCTACAGGTTCTGGAGACAGGGGAGATTTGGAGATGCATGTGAGTACAGTGAAAGACTGGTAGAGACAGCCACACTGGGTGATGCAAATGACTGAAAACCAATGGTCATGAGCATTTGTTATCTCCGCATGTCCCAGCTGATCCTTTGAATTCAGGCTGTAATCTCTTCCTGATCAAGTGAATGTAGGTGACACAGATGGGACTGGAGGGAAAGGGTGAGTGTGGACATAGAAGCACAGAGCAAATATAGTAAAGCTGATATAGAGGAGAAATAGTGTTTATCAAGAATAGGATTAATGTACCTGTAACGTAATTTAACACTTTGGTCTTAAATCCATTCCACTTCCCTCTTCTGCAGGAGATTTGGAGTCTTTCTGTAATATTGTGTGTAGTGGGAGTTTTTGTGACCAACCTTGTTCTATTAGCAAAAGTATACAAAGTTGTCATGGATGGAGTAATATGTTTCACGCATAAGAAAGTAGTAGCAAAACATTTATTGATATAAAACAGAAATCTAGAAAATTTGATAGCAAATGTGACAGTAGTTTAACAAAAGAGTAGATGGCAAGGAACACTTCATTATTGTATAGAGGAGAAAGTCAGGACTGTCAGGGAAACTTTTCAATTGGGTCATGATCCTCAGAAAAGCTCCCTTTGCATTCTAAAAGTCTTCTCAGAGCCCCAGGGGTTTAGTTCCTGCAAGATCCAGACTTAGTCCCAGACCTGGTCAACAGTTTATGTCTAAAGGCTTATATGTGTGCAATTAATTCTTTGTATCATTTAAATGAGATACCCAAGTTTCAGTGCACTAATTTCCAATTCACTTATCAAGTATCTGATGGGATAAGTATTGTCTCAGCCTCAAGGAGTAACCTTGAGAGGTGTCTGTAGTCAAGAGACCTTTGTGTGCAGTCCACTGCTGTGCAGGAGAGTTCAAAAGTCCCTTGGCTGGCCACTACTTAGAGTGTAAGATTATTCACTTACAGACGTATTGGCACATTCACTTCCGATATTAGTTTGTTCCAAACTTGTCTTGAGTTGAACAAATTGTTCAAATTAACCTTGGCTGTTGTGTTATCTGTCACCCCCAAATCCACCTCAAGTTGGATGCAGCCCTTGTGACCAGACACATCCATTAGACAGCCAGTGGTGGTTATCACTTGAGCAGGGTTACAGGAAATAAATGTCATGCTGGAGGGGGTGGAGAGAGCATACTGCCACAGAAGTACATTAATTAACTCTAATTAAAAAAATAAAGCACTTCAAAGATTGAGAGAAAAGACCTGGCCACCTTATAGTGAATCTTTGTTGGGTTTAGGGAGTTTTTGTTTGACTGACTGGTTTTTTGAGTGTTTTTTTAGGAAACATATAAAACTAAGAAAACAAAACTTTACAGCAAACGAATGCTAACAGAAATACTTCAATCTGCAATAGCACTTCTACAAAAAGCATAATGTCTAGAACTGACCCAACTAAAGTTCTATTAATGCAGGATACTGTGCTCTTATAGCAGTTGCCAATGGACATCTGATAAAGAGTGTACAATAAGCATTTAAGAACAGTTTTCCATCTTAATTTCTCTTAGTTTTCAGCTCAGGGTTTTCCTTAGACGTGGGTAGCATCTTTGGTTCAAGAAAAGTTTCCCTGTACAGTTACTGGAGCTCCAGTGCCCTCATCAGCTGCAGATGCACATTACTTCTGCAGTGCTAAGGCATAGACACCCACACATTCAGTCCAATCATGGTCTTTACCCTATCACTCACATCAATCTATTTAGACATACTGTTGCTCTTGAGAATAAGGGGATTTTTTTTTCATATTGAATTTTCCCTTGACATATTGTCCTTGAGAATGGCAACAAGGCCCGAAGTTAAGTAAATTATTGTTTTTCAGTACATGTCATGTCTAATAGATTTTAAAAGCAGTATTTAGACCCATATAGTTGCTTACTGTCCTGACGGAATCAGACAAGTTCATGAAAAAGAGGGCATTGCCTTGAAAGAATGAAAAAACCTTGGCTAAAATGTGCAGTAATTTCTATTTGATGACAGGAACAATTACTTTCGGCGGCAGTCAGAAGGCTGGTCTTTGTTATTATAAGATTATATTTTATTGCTGCCACATAAATTAAACATTTTTTTTTTTAGGTGCCTGTTGAAAGCAATGCTGTCAATATCACCATTTTGAATTTAAATGCTTTGTCTTCGTATATTATTCAGCTCAGATGCATACCCAATGATGGTCTCAACTGTGTTTGCATTTGGAGCAAAGAGATTTTAGTCCCTCACAGTAAGTAAAATATAGTTTTATCCTACTGGGAATTAGCATGAATGTAAAATTCTTTCCAAATCTTGTTTCTTATGAAATAGCATTTTCAGATACTATTGAAAATATGAACATCAGAATGATTTATATGAGTGCATGTCTCCATCTTTTTCCACGTTTGCTAGAACTCATGAATAAGCCAAGAATATCATATAATGTAACTACACAAATCTCTCCAGGAAGAAGAAGAGTTCTTCTGAAGTGGGAGGTAATGTTCATTTTGAGTCTGGGTACCTTCTGTTGTGTACATGTTACTAGTTTATTACATTATAGGGTAAAACAGAATTTCTCAAGGTATTGAGACTACACTGTATATGTAAAAGGCATGGGATTTTGTACACTTGCTTTGGAATTCCCAGCATTTGTATGCTGGTCATTTAGCTGCTAGAAAATAGCAAGGCAAGAATACATCCATTTATAAACTTGAAAAATTATTAAATCTTCCCTTCCTATCCAGGGAAAAACATCTGTTTTCATTTTAAGAGCTTTCACTTTTATCAGAAGTTCCTCTCAAGTCATGTGCCTTTTAAATGAATAAATGTTTTTCTGTCTATGTTATTCCAAAAGTACCCAATTATTGCTTCAACATAACCCAATCTCACAGCTCTGTGGTATCTACACACTATTAATTTTGTGCCAGAAAGAACAGACAAACTTGTTATCAGAAATAACCCTTGCAGAATTCACAGGCCTTCATGTATTAAATTTCTATCTATATTGCAGTAATTTCCATTTCTGTGCACTCATTTTCCATCTCTCATTAAGATTAGTACAGTAAAATAATGAGTGAACCACTACCAGAAATTTCTACCAATGGATATTTAACATGTTCCAAATTTGTAGTGTAATTACTAGCATTTCTTTTTAAAGAGATTGGATACCTAGCCAAGCCCTAATAGATGAAGATTCCCAGAGGCATAAATTTCAATTAAACACCTCTCATTAACTTTCAAGTTCCTAATAATGAGGGATACATTCCAGTGAAATGTAGAGAAGGTTACAGCTGCTTCACTGCTGTTATTACTAATTGGATACACACAACTAAGATCTCAATTAAGGGAAATTCTTAATCCTGTACTTAAATTCTCTCAATTTAAACATGGTTTTAATTTTAAGGAAATGCTTTGCTCCATTGATTCCTAATGATCTAATTAAAACAGTATGATTTTATCCCCATCATTAGAAGTTATATTTTGTTTATACAATTAAATTCCTCTTCATTTTCTGCACAGGACATAACAACATTTATAGAATAATAACCTTTTTCCTCTTGCTAGGTAACACAAAGTAAGCACATCCTTGGGTATTTCGTCAATGTGGAAAGAATACCCAACAATTGCAGCAACTCACCAAATCGCATCTTTCTCAAGGACAGAAAAATTCTTCTAAATCTCTCCATGGCTTACTTTAGAGTTAATATTTCTGCCTATAATGAAGCAGGAGAATCTCCACAAGCCATCTACCTTGTTCCAGAATTCTTTGCAACAGGTACTTACCTTATTCTTCCACTAGAGTGTTGAAGAATTTCCATGTGCAATCTACTAGGCTCCTTTTTGACAGACTTCGGGATAGGTTAAAGCATTCTTCTGAACAATTTTTAGGCTGGTGTTTTGCCA
>VXBX01004728.1:18572-51882 GCA_013400415.1 Scytalopus superciliaris | reverse complement strand
ATTTAATATTCGATTAAGCACTTATGCTTTCTCAAGCTAGAGAAATCACTGTGTGCTAGAACTACAAAGAAAAATGTGTTAGGGACTGTTCTCAACATTAAGTAGGTGCCCGTGGTTTTAAATTTTTTCCAGAACTATGTGCAAACCTAAGTTTTTTGAGCTAGGTAACTATTAGGAGACCTGCTACTGTCCTTCATTTTAGTATTACTCTAACAGGTGCATGGAAGAAGGAATAGGTAGGATGTGCATGTCACATTTTAATGAAGATGTAAAGTTTTGTGATGCCTAAACACACAGTTCTTTCATTTAAACAATTAAACTATATAACAATATTTTCCTCATAATATAAGCTAGTTTCATGAGTTATAATACTGAGGTATAGTTAATTACAATTTTAGAAAAACCTCTTTCTTACACAGTTAGATTTTTTTTTTTAATTAAACTATGGCATTCACAAGTAAAGAAGTGTGTAAGTACCCTTGTTGATCTTCAGATAGCTGCAACTGATGCTTATTCCAAGATTTTCTAACACATTCCCCTCATTCTGTTCTCCCTCTCCCTTCAAAGAGGGAACAACTTGATTTTGCCCTTACATTTCAGTCCCTTAGCTCTTCTCTGATGAAATGTATGCTACCACCTCAAGCCACCTTTGGACTGTTAGTTGTCTACTGTCTTTGTGGCTCTTTTCAGACACTCGTTTCCGTTTGGCTGCACTTATATACAGGTTCTCTGTACCTTTCATGAATTACTGGGAAGACACTTGCATTAAGTGCATTCCCAAGATAAATTCCTTCTCAGTATAGACAACTTTTCCTCCACTAGTAGAGCCATTTTCTTTAATTTACCTTTATTAGCTTGGTTTTCAAACAGAAGATAAAATGGACAATGCTTATGTCTACCACAAGATCCACTTCTTACCCCAAAATGGCAGGTCGCTACTCTCCCTCTTCAGTGTCAGTCAGAAGGTCTTTCCTAGTTTGATAGTCTGTCTTTTAAAATGTCAGAATGTTTAAAATCCTTGCAAAGAAAAGGCAAAGTATATGAATTATGAAATTATATAGCTGTGATTCATTCTTAGCCCCTTCTCCTTGCCTGTCCTGGCAAGCACTATCTCACAGTTTCTCTATGTATAGCAGTTATTAGTGGCTCACAGGAGGTTATTTAGCAACACGGCTTCCTCTTCCTGAGGTTTGGAACAGCTTTTGAATTTTCAGCAACTGGAAACAAGGAGAAGTCATGAACTGCAATCAACACTGGGCCCCCAGACACCATTGCAAAGTACTAAATGCTAAGTTTGCTTTACTGACATACTAGTGGAAATCTTACTGTGATACATAAGTCACTTGCAATGATAATTTGCAATTAATAATCTTCCAAAAAGTGCAAATGGGAGAAAATGAGCAATAGAGGAGAAAACTGCTTTGCTATTTATTGATCTCTGTTTGTTTGTTCACAGACTTACCTGGTCAAATCCATGTCAAACGCCAGGGATCTAATGCAGGTGTCACGTGGACTCCAGAATACAATCCGAAATGTTTTGTGGTTGACTGGGGCACTGGTAAAGGGGATATGCACATGAAAATAGTAACTACAGCTACTGGAAATTTCACACTAGGTAACAGTAACCACTTCAACTCCTGTGGAGGCACCCTTTAATTTATTGGTTATTTTTGGTTGGGGAGGGTAGGATTTTTCATTCTGTTTTTAAGGGCAAGCTGAAGATTCATACAGATAAGCACAACTCTTAACCTTTGACGAGTGCTAAGACATCATCTAGTGTTTAGCAATACCAAGGCAGATAAAAAGCAGAGTTTTCAGTAGGATTCTTCTGATCACATTTGGGCAAGAAATGCAGCTAAGCTGCTGCTACTGGTACAATGTCTCTCCTTGCCCATATTCCAGGCAGACCTATACATTTCTGGCTTTAAAAAAAACTTTAATCTTGTGCCTAGGGAAACTTACCTTTAAATATAAACTGCTCTGTTACAGTGTCCCTAAGATTTTCTTTTTTTAATCTGAACAGCTATTATTGTCAAAGCCTAAGTTCTCAATTCCAGTATTCTGCTTACCAAGCTAGGCATGATGGGGAGCAGTCAGGGGTCGCTTCATGGGACAGGCATTGAAAACCTTGATTAAAATCATGTAGGTGACTCTTGCAGAGACCATTCAGGACAGGCTTTTATGTACAATAGAGAACATTTAACTTCAGAGTTCTGTAAATTAGTGCACTGCCTTCCTTGGTCCTTCTGCAGCATCTGCACTGTCACATTACATCTACTTATTTTGCTTGGCTTTATATAAGCTAGCTAAGTGGGAAATACCTATCCTTGAACTAACATATCTACAGCCATTTTAGTTCCCTATTTCTCCTTCAGCGGCAAATGCCTCCCAGATGGAGACTATAAACAGATCTGTCATCTTTTAAAAGATAACCTGTGTTATGTCTTGTCTTGCTTTTGAAATAGTTTGCATTAAACACTTAGAGATGTTGAAGGAGGATACATGTATTTTGTACTCAGTGTAAAAAATAGTAAACTTACACTATGTTTTGAGTGTCAGAAAGTAAGAACTATCCTGAAAAACTGTAAAGTTTTATCTTTCCTCTTCTTCCCTGTAATCCATAACTTTTCACTTAACAGTGATGTACATTTATTTGTTTTCCAGAGAATTTTAAGCCATATAAATTGTACAAAATTATGGTACATGCATCTGATGTGTGTCAGTGTGAAAATTTCATAAGACATGAAAAGACTTTTGGAGTGACCCACTTTTACTCCGTTGAAGGAGGTATTCCTCTCCTTTGTATAACCCCATCCTTTGTGCTTCTTCTCATTCCTATCTGCAGCCATAACAGGAGGTCTACACAAAATTTCTTTTCCAGGTGACTGAACAGCATTCTTCAGTTAACATTGCCTTTGGTCTTAGCAGTTATATCCTGGCAGTGAATGACCTGAATGCTGTTCCTTACTGACAAGTCCACAGAAGTATTTTTATTACACATGACATCACCAAAAATAACAGAAAGAGGGGCTCAGAACTGCTACTTCATGTAGTTCAGTTTTAGCTGTGGCCAAAGAAAGATTTTGCAGTCCCAGTTTGGTAGTGTTTTATATTGCAAGATTAAAGGAGTACAGCTGTGGCTATTGGAGTAAAATGTTTGTAATGAGAGTCACAATTACTACCTATTTTGGTATTGTTTAGGATAAGTGTTTTTTACTCTATGGGATTTCTTCTTTCTCTTGCACCTTTTACATAGTATTTATGGCATCTAGAATCTGGCAAGGACTTCCCTCTAGGAAGCAGCTAGGTTTCAGTCTTGTATGTCTATTGCAAAAGTATTGATGCAGAACTAAAATAATTATCTGGGTTTTTTAAGTTCCTAGGACAGGTCCCACTAATGTGACAATTCTGAATATCACAAAGCATTCTGCACTTGTGAAGTGGAACAAAATAGCTGCTGAAGACTGTTTGGGTTTTCTCCAGGGATACAGGATCAGCTACACAGATTTATCAACGAAAAAGACTCTGGGTAAGCCACCGTTGCTCAGAACAAAAAGCAGCTCAGAGCCATGAAAGAAAAGCTTCATTCAGACCATTAAGTGCTGCTACAGCACGTGAGTTATTTAGGATTTATGTGCAAACTGAACACTCTCGAAGGTCAACTCCTAGTTAGACCTTTAATACTGTAGATGCTCCCATGAATACTTAGAATTTTCTAGGTAGTGTTTCAAATTAAATATTGCTGTTTCCTTAAAAATCACATTTCTAAGACTACTCCAGAATTCTCTAGTAACACTTAAAGGCAGACAACACTTTCAGTGTTTCTGAAGTATTAAGATTTCAGTTACAATACTTTTATGTTTCATTGCCAATTCATCCAAGATTGAGTCTGAGCCTTTGTATAGGACTTAAGGCATTATATATTTCATATTTCAACTCAATTAACAGGTTTTATTTCTTACCTATTTCCCAAGACACCACTGTTGATTTACTTTTAGAAACAATGTTTTAAATTGATAGCTTTTGTGTTTAATTTTGGACCCAATGAGCTAAAGGTCTTCTCCAACCTTAACAAACTAGAAATGACAAAAATTCTACACATCAAAATAAATGAGTAGTTATGAATTCAAACCACTTGAGTTTTCAACAAAAAAAAAATTCCCATACTTCTTTTGATAAATATTTTCCTTCTGGTCAGTAGTGGAAAGTCTCCCTACCGTAAGGAATAATACATTAACTTTGCATGTACTGACTTTCAAATAAAATTGTAGACATGCTGGAAAGATAAATAGCACCTAAGACATGACAAAAGAGGATAATATGAGTTCTATAATTCTTGTTGACCTAAGCCTTGACAGAATGATAAGAAGTCTTCTGAGGGCTCTATTCCTCTCCAAACACCTGACAGAAAACACAAGAGGCAACAGAATAGGAGCATCCAGGACTGAACTTAACTTCCTTTTTTTTTGCCTCTGCCCTGATCAGTCAATACAACAGTGACATGACACCCAATTGCCATGTTTTCCCGGAAGGAAGTATAATTCTATTGGAGAATTTGAGGGAAGGAAATCTGTAGGCTGCAGTACCACATACACTTCTGTGAAGATCTGAAATCCACAGTGGCAAGCTTGAAAAGTAATTTCTGCTCTGTCAAAGGCATATGACAACATGGTTGGTTGCACATTATTCTGGCCAGGCGAAAAGTCACTGGACCATGAGAAAAGAAAGGTTAAGCTGAAAGCCCCACAGAGCAGGTGATGAGTAACAGCACTAGCATAAGTCAAGGTGAACAACTACTGATTACTGGAGTGAGGGTAAAACATGTGATAGGGCCTAGGCACAGTCAGCATAAAACAATTGTTCAGCATGTTAGATATATTTTCCTCTCATGAAGGGTACACAGCCTTCTGCATTCGTCACCTGTGGTGATTTAACCCTGCCTGGATGCCTCTTGCCCAGCAGAGCCACTTTAGCACTCCCCCCCACAGCTGGACAGGGACAGAAAATATAACAAAAGGCTCATGAGTTAAGATAAGGACTGGGACAGATCACAAACAGACTATGGTCATAGGCAAAACAAACTCAGCTTGGGGAAACCAATTGAATTTATTGACAACTAAATTCAGAGCATGATAATGAGAAGTAAAACAAACCTTTAAAACACTTTTCCCCATCACTCCCTCATTCACAGGCTTTGCCTCCTTCCTCCCAGTAACATAGGGAGGTAGGAATGTGGGTATGGTCAGGTCATCACAGGTTGTTTCTGCCACTGCTCAGAAAGAGAAGTCCTTCCCCAGCTCCAGCATGGGGTCCCTCCCACAGGAGAGAGTCCTCCACGAACTTCTCCAGTGTGAGTCCTTCCCATGGGCTACAGTTCTTCATGAACTGCCCCAGCATGGGTCTCATTCCACAGGCTGCAGTCCTTTAGGAACAGCGTGGATCCCCCATAGAGGGACAGTTTCTATCAGCAAACCTGCTCCAGTGTGGACTCCTCTCTCCATGGGTCTGCAGGTCTCTGCCAGGAGCCTGCTCCAGTGCAGGCTTTCCCACGGGCTCACAGCCCTTTTTTAGGCATCCACATGCTTCAGCATGGAGCTCCTCCATGGACTGCAGGTGGATCTCTGCACCCCCATTGACCTTCATGGTCGCCATGGTCTGCACCACGGGCTTTAGGGGAATCTCAGCCCCAGTGACTGGAGCACCTACTCCCCCCTCCTTTTCCACTGACCTTGGTGTTTGCAGAGCTGCTGCTCTTGCATGTTCTCATGCCTCTCTGTTTTGGCTGCAACTATATCTGCACGATAACTTTTCCCCCCTTTTTAAATATGTTATCATATATTGCTGTCATTTCAGGCTCAGCTTTGGCCAGTGGCAGGTCTGTCCTGGAGGACATTGGGGAATCTTCTGGCAGCTTCTCACTAAAGCCACCCCTGTAGCTCCCCTGCTACCAAAACCTGGCCACACAAACCCAGTACATCCTTGGTGTGTTAAAAGCTCAGGCTTTTTATCTCTGGATTTAAAATGTACATATTTTTGAGAAATCATGTACCAACATCTGCACCATGTGCATTCCTCCAGATGTGGATTTGGGCTTTGAAATTTTCTCTTTTCCCCAGTCTGCTACACTGATACATGCTCAGCCATTAGAGTTCATTTAATCATCTCCTTCCCTGAACCCTCTTGCATTTCAGCTGTTACTCTCAATTCTTCTACCACAAGTTACCACCTGACTGGACTGAAGGAAAAAACCATCTACCGTGTGCAGATTTCAGGATTCACTGATGCTGGAGAGGGACCTCTGACTCTTTCACAACCGTTCAGCACTCCAAAATATGGTATTGTGAAACCTCAATGCATCTCCAGTACACAGCATGAATCCTTGCTTTATGTACTTTACAGGCCATTTGTTCACTACCCTTTCCTGCTTTTCAAGTAGCCAGAGTGCTCACACACGAGATTCATTATTCAGTCCTTGGTTACTGAGAGCAAACACACAAAATTGTTCCTGTTAGAGGTAAACTACTCATCACAGAACAATTCTCCCTGTATTTTACAACCTAACATACTGAGAAGACTTAGCTAGGGTTCCTCAACTCTGAAATATTTTCTGACCTTTTTGTGCTAGCTACATACATATACCTTTATTTATTGATGATTTCTGACATAAATTTCAGCAGTTTAAATTTCTGCCTCTGGCTAGTAAAATTCAGTAGTCTTTGCTCTTGGCAAAATCCTGACCAATTACATAAAACTGGCTTCCTGAGCTATTAACAATAAAAATAAAAAACTGAGTACTTTTCAATTACTCCTATTGTGCATGGCAGATAATCAAAGTATCTTTTGTTTTCTAATAATTTAAGTGTATTTTAAGTAACGGTCCTTCAGTTTCCTTTTCTCAAAGGTGCCTAGACAGGCCACGAAGATCAATGGAGTTACATTTCTAGAGCCTCAAATACTGTAATTATATAGGGTTGGCCAAACCATCTTTCAAATATTTTTAATACCCCCTCAGTGAAACTAAAACTAACACTGCTGTAGACTATTTTTTTGTTTGACCACAGCTTCACTTAACAGAAGCTTTCTAAATAGAAAAAGAAAAGAACAGGCTAAGATAGTATCAGTAACCTGTGAAATTCAGAGACAGAAGTATGCAAATGATTTCTCCCCACAACAGCTTTTTTGTATTAAGCGAAGGAGGTATAAAACCAGATAACAGAATAGTCAAAAGTGTGATGCAGAAAGAAAAAGGAAAGAAATTTAAAATCTTCCTTGCAGTCCCTTCCCCCTTCCCCACCATGAAATCCTTTATCCTGTCAACACAAAATATTAAAGCATCTCCCTGGAGCTTTTCTGCAGGACTTCATTCCACTTCTTCTACCAAATATATATTTCAAGAGCATTCAAATGTTCAGTAAAGTAACAAAATGCAGAGTGAAATTAATGCAACATTTTACAAAATTCAAGTAATTACATTGATTATAAACATTAAATTTAATACTTCTACCCTCCCCAATATTCCACAGGTTACTTAGTCCATTAGAAGAATCCTTCGTTTCTTTGCTATAAAAGCTTTTTTCAGCAGCAAAGAAATTTCCAGCTTTCCAAACAACATTTTAATAAAAATTGGGTAGTTGTTTGGTTTAAAAAACAGACATTTGTGTTGGGGGATGGGTAAGAAAAAAAGAGAAGGTGGCCTTTTTGCAACTATGGTTTGAGAGTATCAGCAACACAATCATGAACTGACCACACTTTCCGGGCACTTTTGATTTACCCATTTATAAAGAAGACCTCAACATCAACTCTCTTAACATCACGGTCTGCTTTGGTTCCTGTATTATGAGCACTACTTTCACTGTCTGAGCACTTTATCAACCTTCATTAACCTTTCATATAGACTGTCTTCTTCTGGCAGGTGGGGTGTTGATGGGAAATATCTTGAGCAGGTGTTAAGAGAGACAATAGGAGACACAGGGTTGCATCAAGGATTGACAAGTGGCTGATTACAGATAAAATTGTCTTCATGTTCTTAACAGGAAACAACCAAATACACAAACCGTATTATTATTATTATCAGGACCAGGTGTTATCTCACAAAAAATCCCAAACCCTATTAGTAAATCTTGAAACAGACTAAAATACACTTTCACTCCAATAATTTCTTATTAGATCAGACATGCATCAGGATCCTGATCTGTTAAACAAGCTGGAGATCACATAACAGCATGGAGTGTTAGAATACTTCTTGTTTTGAGTGTTTATGGTAGATTTAAGGATGCAATACTTGCATCCCTGGAAAGGTGATGGAGCAACTCATCCTGGAGGTCATCTCTAAGCATGTGGAAGGAAAGATTATCAGGAGTAGTCACTATGGATGCACCAAGGGGAAATCATGCTTGACTAATATGATAGTGCTCAGAGATGGCATGACTGCTTGGGTAGATGAGGGGAGGACAGTGCATGTTTCCTACAGTGACACCAGCACATTTTTGGCACTGCCACCCATAACATCCTCATTGACAAGCTGAGGAAGCATAAGAAGAGTGGACAGTGAGGTGAACTGAGAACTCGGAAGGTCATTATCTGTGGCATGGTCTAGTTGGACGCCTGTCACACACTAATGATATCCCACAAGGTTCAATACTAGGGCAGTATTGTTTAACTTGTTCATCCATGACCTACATGAAGGGACAGATGTCTTCTCAGCAAGTTCACTGATGACACAGAGCTGGGAGGAGTGGCCGATACCCCATGAAGGTAATTAGGGGATTGGAACACCTCACTAATGAGGAAAGGCTGAGAGAGCTGGGCCTGTTCATCCTGGAGAAGAGACAACAGAGAGGGGACCCTATAAACATATACAACTATCTTAAGGGCAAGTGTCAAGAGGATGGGGCCAGACTATGTCCAGTGATGCCCAGCAACACAACAAGGGGCAATTGGCACAGACTGAAACACAGGAATTTCCACTTGAACATGAGAGAGTGACAGAGCACTGGAATGGGCTGCTCAGAGAGACTAGGGAGTCTCCTTCCTTGCAGATATCCAAAACCTGCAGGGATGTAATCCTGTGCAACCTGCTCTGGGTGACCCTGCGTTAGATGATCTTTAGAGGTGCCTTCCACTACCAACCATTCTGTTACTCTATGGTACCTAGATATCTTAAAAATACAGACCTGAAAACCTCACACTGTCCCCCAGAATACCCAGTCTAGTTTTGACTAGATTTTACTTACAGGAATTCCAGAATGTGTGTGAAGTTTGCCTTTACTTCTGTTTGAAATATTTCTCTCATGGAGCTAATATGCTCTTTGTGTACTTGATATCACAAGTCTGACTCAATCTTTCTGTTTTTCACCAGATAAAGGAGAATTTGAAGGGTTTGTGACTGGCCTTTGCTTCAGCGTGATATTCATTCTGGTCTTTGCACCTCTCACTGGTTCTCTGGTGCTTAAAAGGTAAGAAGGGAATGCTGGCTGAAGTTGATAACAGCACTCTTTTTGTTTAACTCTGAGTTCCATAGCACTGGGCCTTTTTTGTCATTAAAAGCAATACCACTCAGAAAACACACAACACAAAAGCCACCACAGTAATTTCACAGTGAGAGCAACTACAAGGTTATTAAAATAGTTTATAAAAAATCAGTAATTTTTTGCTTTTGTTGCAGTTATCTGACTACCTTCTGTCTTAAACACCATCAGAAAGAGTCAAGATAATTTCTCACAGTGGGGAATATGCTATATGTATTGAAAAAACATACATTTGATTATTTTCCTCTTTCATTGCCAACAGATAATCATGTGAATTCTATGGAAATACAAAAATAAATTGTAGCAACAATCTAAGTAATTTCTTGCAAGCATCTTTGGATATTAACTATACAAATTATGCACATAAGCACATAATGAGGAGGAGTAATATACAGTTGAGTAGGAAGAAGAGAGAATAATGAGGGTGCCTGTAAGATGTGGATAAGATCCTCTTATTTTAGAAATTATTTTCTGCAATAATAAAGTATTCCCCCCCCCAAATTAATTTGAGGTACAATATCAAAGGCATACGCTACCAATGAAAGAAAATGGCTTGCATAATAATGAATTCTAATATTAATTTTCTGACAAACTGAATTACATACAACTACTTATATTATTATTTTGCTGTCCTAGAACACTACCCTCCCTTTTCCTCCTTTTCACAAAGCACCAGCCTCCAAAGCTGAAAGCATAGCTGCTAAAAGACAGATGGTTCAACCTGTGGCTTGAAAGCCATACAGCATAATATAGCTTGCTTTAGCTTAAACTCCCATCCTTGCCATTGGGAAACATGCCTTAAGTTGTTATATGTCTGATCCAGCATTTTTGACAAGAAACTCTGAGATCCACACAGAAGTTTTGACCTAAAGCAAACTTTATTGTGTTAAATGTAAAAGATCACACTTTATTATCTGGGCCCAATAGGAAAGAATAGAGTCAAGTAGCACACAGGAGCCCTACACACAGGTAACACTACAAAATAGCAATTCAATTTGTACATTTGTAGGAATATTGAACACCTTGAACTGAGATGAAGGGTCCCAGTGATATCCTCATCTCAACTGCCTGCTTGATTTGTAAGAAAGGACTCAACAGCCAGCCAAACACCTCTCTTCACAGGATCAGCAAGAAGCCCAGGAGCAAATATTTACTGAAAAAAACTTTCTCCTATGTGTCCCAGAGCCCTCAAGGAGGATGCAGGTTTTGTGGAAATGATAACAAATTAGGATTATACAATGATTAAATGTATAGAAAGAGACCAAATTACCAGCACCTGTCACAGCTCCTTTGTCATTAAACAAAGATGCTAATGATCACTTAATCAGAATTTCAGTGTAGACTACCATGTTTGGTCTGCAGCTTTTAGTTAGCATTATGCTTAAAAGTCTCTGTAGAACACCTTGTTTTCATGGTCACGAACATACCAATACATTTTGTATAAATGGTAGTTAACTTAAATGCATAGGAAATGTCAGTCATTTAATCTGACAAAAATATTTAGACTATTTCTTTACAGGCTGAAAATGTCATGCTGGCCCAGTGTACCAAACCCAAGTAACAGCAGTGCACTCCAAGAAATGGTAAGTACTCCTCTGATGGTGTGAAAAATTACACAGGGGAGATCAATCAGCAATGCTAGTTAATTAGTCCTTTCACACTTCACCCTAGAAGATGTCTAATATCAACAGCTGGGAAGCAGATTAATAGTCAAAATATAGGATGAAGGAGGACAGTTTAGGCAGACGCAGTATATACTTTTTAATTTAATAAAGGTCTTGTACTTCTTTGAGTACATTATACAGCATTTTTAAAGATACGTTTCTTAAAAGAACAAATCAAAGCTGAATAGGGGGAGAATGAGTCTAAAGAGAGAAATTTTACTTTTTATCCAGTCATGCTTCACCAACTGGAACTGATTATTCAGTACAAGTTACCCAAAATACAAAGTAAAGAATCATGGCCTAATTCTACGGAAGTCTCTTGACAGAGATAATGTACATGGTGTTTTCTGAAGTCTGCTCTTCACCCCTCAGTCTCTACTTGCCTCTGGAGCAATCCAGGGGCTCTGACTGGTCAGCTGGTAGTTGTTTGAGGAGCACCTTCTAGTCAACAGGCACCAAGGTTCAGCAGCATACTCAAAACTTGCCCACAGCTTTCCCATATTCTTCGATAAGTATACCTGAATTTCAGCACTAAAGAAGCACCTGGAAATCAGCTGTTAGAAGAAATTACAGGTGTTAGAAGGAGCTGCTGGAGATCACATTATTGAATCACTATTAGTGGACTTATTTGCATCTTCTTCTTACCTTCCCCCTTTTAAACAAATTCCTGCTCCAGTTTTGCAGACATCTGATACTAAATGTCCTTCTTTTAGAACAACTAAGTTTATCTCTTAAATTTCAGACCACCTCCTGTTACATTTTTGGAGCTTGTACTGCTTTCCTTTTGAAATCTCTTTTTCTGGCAAACCTGAATATAATTTGGCACTTGTAGACGTCATTTCTCAAGCCAACTTGTGAGCTTTTACAAAGCACACTTCTATCTAGTCAAATTTCAGGCATTAGCTTGTAGGTATCTACAAGCCAGACACCGGCCAAAACTGGGACACAGAATTAGGTAATCAGGAACAAAATTTCTGAAGATCCTTATAGTCTGCTGATACTCAAATGTTTTTCTGAACATCAGCATTGTTTCCTGCTACAGCACAAGTATGAACATTCATATTCCGGATCAGGACTTCTTTGCTTGCTTTCTTCCACCTTAATACAGATTAAAATTGGCAAGTTCAGAGCTAGTCAGATAATAATTTTGCCAAAGCCAGATAATGCTGAACAAAACAGTTTCAAAAGTGATGGTGTTCAAAAATTGCAGTTTCACCATTTTGTTCAGTTAAAGAATTTGTTGTACTTTGAGCACCCAACAACTCTGTTTCTCGGTCTGGAATTCAGATACCCCTACTGAGCACTCCAGTAAAAATAATTCCACCTAATCCTCTTGCTTCTTATCCACCATACATTTAGAAAGTTGGAGATCTGCAAATTCCATAGTTGTTTGAAGTTAGACTTCTCAAAGGCAAAAAAAAGAAACCTAGTTTATTCAACATTTGTGGAACTTCTGCCCTAAAGAAAATGCAAGACTTAAAGTTGTTTTGATGTAGTAATGAGCTTAGGTGGAGCTGAATTGCAGCATAGAAGTTCAGCAGGCAAGAAGTAAAACTACCATCCAAAATAATCTAATATGTTCAAAGAATAATTTGCCATTTTGAAGAATTGCAAGTGAAATACATTGAGGCTGCATGTTACAGAAAGGATAAACAAATTTTATGAACCACAGTGCCATTTTGACATTAAATATTTAAAATATAAACATATATGAATTGAAATGCATTTTACTGTTCCTGCAGAGGCAAGGCAACTGTCAGAGAAAATCAAGTCTGTGTTAGCCATATCTCATAGAGAAATACTGCAATGCTGATAACATGGTGCAGAAATAACAGATACCAGATAATGGTTTGGGGGAAAGCAAAAAAAGCACGATGTGAGGATATAGTACAATGAAGAGGTTATGAGATGTATTGTCCAGAAGTAATTTGGTATTCTGAACACTTGATGAACCATGGAGAAGGGTATTCCCCAAATGGGCACTGTGATACAGAGGCACAGAGCAAAGCTTGCTACAATCTGTACACTTGTTCAATTTGTAAGGTGTTTGCAAACTGAACCCCACCAGGTTATTTGAGCAATGTAGCAACTCTCAACACAAATACAGTCCAGATAGGTGGCAAGATGATTTGTACTACAGACAGAGGATTCTTTAATGCAATATAAGTTAGTGATACATCCCGTGGTACACAGCAGGAGGAGCTGGAAACACACTCATTACAGAGGTCAGGAGAATGAACTGTGAAGAATAAAATGCCAGCCAGTTGCCCCATCAGTCTCCTGTTCTTTATGTTTAGACAAAATTTTTCAAAGATGCTTCTTCTTTTTCATCTATTTGTGCCTCTTTCAGAGTCATAGAACTGCTATGGTTGGAAAAAGCTTCTAAGATCATCAAGTCTAACCATTAACCCAGCACCACTATGCTGACCACTAAACCATGTCCCCAAGGGACACATGCACACTTTTTTTGTACGCTTTCAGAGATGGTGATTCCACCACTTTCCTGGGGAGCCTGACCACTCTTTTAGTGAAGAATGTTTTCCTAATACCCAATCTAAACCTCCCCTGGTGCAACCTGAGGACATTTCCTCTCATCTTGTCACTTGTTACCTTGGAGAAGAGACCCACACTTACCTCACTGCAGCTTCCTCTGAGGTAGTTGTAGAGAGCAATAAGGTCACCCCAAGTGTCCTTTTCTCGAGGTTAAACAACCCCAATCCCCTCAGCCTCTCCTCATGAGACTTGTGCCCCAGACCCTTCCTCAGATCTGTTGCCTTCTCTGGATGCCCTCCAGCACCTCAATGTCCTTCTTTTAGTGAGAGGCCCAAAACTGGACACAGGATTTGAAGTGCATTCTCAGCAGTGCTGAATACAGATGGACAATCACTGCACTGGTCCTTCTGGTCACATTGTTTGTGATCCAAGCCAGGATTCCATCAGCCTTCTTGGCCACCTGGGCACACACTGGCTCATGTTCTGCCACTGTTGACCAGCACCCCCAGGTCCTTTTCTGCCAGGCAGTTTTCCGGCCATTCTTCTCCCAGCCTGTAGTGTTGCTGTGGGTTGTTGTGACCCAAGTGCAGGACCTGGCAATTTGCCTTGTTCAAGCTCATGCCATTGTCCTTATACCAAGGATCCAGCCTGTCCAGATCCCTCTGCAGAGCCTTCCTGCCTTCCAGCAGATCAATGTTTTCTGTGAACTTACTGAGAATGCACTCAATCCCCTTGTCCAGATCATCAGCAAAGACATTAAGCAGCCCCAGTGCTGAGCCCTGGGAAACTCCACTGGTGACTGGTCACCAACGAGGTGTAACTCATTCACCACCACTCTCTGGGAATGGCCATCCAGCCAGTTTTTCACCCAGTGAAGAGTGCACAAATCCAAGCAATCAGCTGCCAGTTTCTCCAGGATAAGGCTATGGGAAGTGCTGTCAAAGTCTTTACTAAATTTCAGGTAGACATAGAACCTATTTTAGATTTGGTAGCTGTAGAATTGGGGCTGCTGTTCATAAAAAATATGAAGGTATATATCACACAGGTCTTTATTTAAAACAAGGTAAAAGTTAACCATAAAGTGGTGTCTGTTTATCCCATTGCAAGAGAAAAGTAGAGATATTTTATGTGTGATTGCTGAAATTTCAAAGAACAGCATTCTCATTTCCCAGTCAGGTCACAAATTGTAAGAAGGAAAAAAAAATAAACCCCAATATATGCTAATTTATTTCTTGCAAAAGAACCCTAACAGTATAAACAAATTTAGAGCAACTTAGGGTGGAAAAGTGGGGGAGAAAGGAAATTTAAAAAAAAAAAAAAAAAAAGGCTAATAGCTATACCAGTCTGTTCATAATTTAAAAAAAACTTTGTGGCAAAAGTGGGCAAACCCAGAAGAACAATCTAAGTGGAAAAGAAGAATTATTGGTATTACCAACTGTTCTCCATGTAATCCTCCAGAATTTGCAAAAACTTGTTACCCCGGGTATACTTAGATCACAACATGGCTTTAAATTTTATAACAAACTGCTTGCAGCAGCTGACAGCTTACTCTTGTCTGACTGCTCTTCAAGCTGCTTCCTTTTCATAGTAACACATTTGCTAAACTTTTTGAAAGCTGTGGATCTCAGAACAGCATGTCATAAGACTTACATTTCATCACCAATATATTTGGTCCCAAGTACATACAAAAGCAAAACAAACTTTGCTTAAGTATTATGGGAGAGGAGAAGATGGTCCTTTAAATTAGGGAAATAAGTATTTTCTTTCATTTTCTTTCAAGATGCGATAAAGTGGATTAATTAGTATATTATTCTTTCTCCTTGCTTTGTCTCACAGGCTAACTGGAAACCTGTTTCAAGGTCACTGCTTCAGGCCCTGTCAGACAATGATACGACCAGTCTTTTTGTCATAGAGCATGAGTCAAAGGCTTCTCTGAAACTTGGCCTCTTTGCAAACGGTGGAGAAGACAGCACGTGTGACACTTGCCAGTCAGAAAAACCTAGCAATAACGCAGACATAAGCCTGAGGCATGAAGAAATCCCTGCAGCAGCAGTTACAAGTGAAGAAGGTACCATTTCCTTTACAGTACCATTGCTGAGTGACTACACCAGCATGGAGTTCAGTCAGAAGACCCTGATGAGTCTGACAGTGAAGCTGCCTGAAAGAGCTGCTCATCCTCCTCTGGAAATGGAACTAAGCAGTAAGCCAGCACAAACAGTGCATAAGGTTTTGTTTACTCCCCAGGACTACCTCAAACAAAGCCAGGTAGTACTTTTGCCATCTGGACCAACTTTCATGGGACAAGTCAATCAAACTGAAGCATCTTCATAATTTTCCATACCATAAAACCAAGTCCCAAAACGTCTGATACTTGAATGGATCCTTTAGGACTGTACAGGACAGTGAGCTTGTGACAATAGTTGTCTCTACTTCAGTGAGATTTCCTGGTGAAACAGACTGATTCCACAATTAGATTAGCCATTTCATCACAGTCATTCTGTGGAAGTCCTACCATCTTCACACAGCAAAACTTTTAGGGAACTATATGAAAAACCTTGTAGTAAGATACCTCTTGCTAGATACTTAGTCCCTGAGGACTCAGGAGCCATTCAAGGCTTTCAATCAAACTACAGTGTTTTTGTTGTCATCAACAAAATCCTCTAATCACTATGACCAGTTTAAGATCTGATTTTCAGATCTCTTAAGTTCTTCAGTAAAAAATTTTCAGCACAAGTATCTACCACTTCAAAGAAGGTCTCCAGCTTATCAAAGCTGGCCAGTGCAAACAGTGTAACACTTTGAAATGAGGAATTGAAAATCATGTTTATCAATCTGTTAAGTGCTTTACATCCCAAGATTTATATTATAGATAAATAGTGTTGTGTAAATGAAGATGCTAATAGGTTTCATTAATAGTACTGGAGTTCTTACTTGCATTAAATTAAGGCTATTTCTTCCTACATTTATCTACACATACAGAGAAACCCATACATGATGGGTTCTGAGATGTACTTGCAAATATAATTTCACGCTGCTTGCAATGACAGTATCAGTTGAACTGACTTCAAGAGCTGAATAGATAGTTCAGTCAGCCATCACTCCAAAGATTGGATGGAGGAGGAGTCATTGGAATACAGGGGATAAAAGGGACTTCCTTAACATGTTCTTTCTGACTTCATCCTGTATCTCCACAATACAAGGAGTCTGTACTGTTTTTCTGACTGACAAGAGCTTCTCAGTCACAAACTCTGTAGGTATTAATGGTTTGCAGTTATTGTAGAAAACCTAGTTTATTGTTGTTGTCTCTAGCTTCAGGAGCACTTTATTAAAATTACTTTGTGGAGAAACAAGTTGATTGATTTGTACTGTAAGCACCAGGGTGTCCGTAAATGGACATTTTAAAAAATTCTTTCATTAAAAGTGAAGGACGATACACATTCACACAAGTATTTGCATGCATACTTGGCAGTATGACCTACAGAACAGCCATGCTAGCAAAAACTCAGAGAAATTCCACATCCCCCACTTCACTGATTTAGTGAGGCCCCATAACAAAACCTGGTTTATTCACTTTCCTTTTTTAAATTCACTCTTTCTTTCCTTATATCTCTTTATTTATATTTGTTAGGACTGGCAGGAAGTAACCTGTAATTCACTGTGGGTTATGCACTGGTTTTTTTGGTAGCACTTAAAATTCATTGTTCTCCCACAAAGCAATATACATGTGATCACTCATGTTTGTTAAATCTGGTAATTGAAAGAAGGGATAACAGGAGCCCTCTCCAGAGACTACAAAGGTTTGTACAGTCTTTTAAACACCTTTCTTCTTTTTTTTTAACTTCAGTCTGGTGACTTTGCCTGATTAGAATCTAGGAGAATGCAAAGAATCCTGCTATCAGTGGAGCTTTTGTTACTTGTAGTATCTAGAAGTGGGGTTGAAATAAAATGCTGTTATGGAAAATGAAGTCCTGATATACAATCATTATCAAGCAGTCATAATTTGTTCATTTCCCAAACTTAAGAATTGTCCATGGTCTGTCCTTACAGTATTTCTTTCATTTCTGGTCAGAGCAACTTACTTTCCTGGTGCAGGTGGTACCTTCAGTAGCTTACTCATGGCTTGTAATTATAAAAATCTTTTTTTCTTACTCTGCACCTGCCAAACCAGTACATATCTGCTGTGGATAACATAAGTAAGTAGAATTAAACCAAAGGTTTGCAAACAGTTCCAGTACATGATGCAGCCTTCATACATGAAACTCAATAGACAGTTTAGACTTCTGACCTGGTGAATATTAACTCCATGATAGTGGCCATTGTCTGACACCTTGCTTAAGAAAATTTATGTATCAGGACAGAAGAATTGTCCTAGAAGCACACATGGCTCTTAAATAGCATAGATGTATTTTACTTTTAGTTATAAAGCTCACAGTGTATGTAATTCTTAACTGATCTCAGAGCAATATTTACATAATGGATGTAACCAGTACATTTGGGAGAGTGAGGTGCATGAAAAATCCTGGTGTGAAGACTAAACTAAGAACTCATCCCATCATGATGCATCTTTTAAGAACAAAGAAATAACCTTTTATATGGAGAGAAATAGAAGAGTACACTTGCTAAATAGTTTCATCCAGCCAAAAAGGAGGCTTTGTTGGAATAATATGCCTACTCATGGACACAGGATTAGGAGACACATCGTGCTCAAATCTTCAGGTTCGGGTCAAATAGTTTTCTGTGCTTTGGTCTTTTGGTTGGTTCTTCTATGGGGATTTTTAGTTGTACTGCCTGACATCTTCAGGCAGTTTTAAAAAGTGTGTGTATAAGAGGTGTGACTGTACAGTGGCTGCGGAAGCCTTTCTTGTACTAATAAACATGTAAGATAGCTCATTCCATGTGCTACAGTACTGTTCATGTGGTTTCAGTAGTGTTCTCAGCTTTAATATATGTAATATTAAAACTGCAGATATGAAGGTCCAAACCCAAGGTATTTTATAGTTACTTTTTTCCTTTCTTTTCCCAGTCAAATAGCTCTAGATGACCACTGTTAGCTTTGGTGAGAATTTGGACATGGTAAAAGCTTAGACACTTAACTGTAGACCTGGAGGCATATCAGAATAGTGATGTATAGCATGGGGTAGTATACTGAAAAGCTACAGTGTGTTAGCATTTTATATTTACAGAGAAAGGAAAGAAATAAATATCCAGTCTCTAATCTAGCCTCTAAAAACATGCCCAAAGCAAAGTTAGTGCACACTTGTTTCTTTCTGGTATCCAGAGTAGATGTTTTTTGACTGCATGGGCATAAGGGTATATTTACACATTTTTTCTTTGTTAATGCATAAGGTCAGACTACAGTGCAGTAGTGTTATGGATTTAAAATCGTGGAATTTTTCTTTCATCTACCAACCCTGCACCTCAGAGGGATCANTGGGGTTTTGGGACTGGGAAGGGGGGTTGGATCCAGAGCCTCAGCAGGATTGTGACTGCCACTCTTGACTGGACCGGGACCATCACCCTCACCAACAGGTTTCTCTTTTCCTCTTGCTTTGTACTTAGGAGAGCCAGGTGGTGCTCAGCACAGGGGCAGACAATCACCATTCTGTTCGTGCCCCAGGCTGCTGGGTCACACACTTGGGTTTTTTTGTGGTTAAAGGGACTTTTTCCTCTGTACCCTTGTACTGATTGTGATCTTTTTACTAAATTATAATTCTGATTTATAATCTGTTTGTGAGTTGGATCTATTCCTCCTGCTGGTTTATCTTTAAACCAGCACAAGTATTTAGCACTGAAAATTATTATGGTCTTTCAGAGACAAAATAAACAGGTACTCAGCCTGGAAGAGGAGATTGTTGTAATCACAATATTGCAGAGGGTTTTCTCACTCTGTATTAGTTGCCAGATTAATAATACTAACCACCAAGTATCTACAAATCCCCAAAAAACCTAAGCCTTTGGGGTACTTTGACAACCCTAAAAGCCACCTTTATGGCACAATGTTATCTGCATTTGAGCAGAGTCATCTGGAAAGCAGAAAGCACAGTGGCATCCTGCCAATCTGAGTCAACCCCACTTACTGTTATAAAAATTGCAAAATAATGTAACGCTTCATGAAAGGTCTCTGCTTACAGAAAATACTTGTCTTGGAGCTCTTGACTGTGTCACAGGCTCCTGGTTTGCCTGTTTTTCTCTCTCTCTGGATGGCACTGTGTGCCTGCTACCTAAATGATGTTAACTGTGTCTTGGTACTGCATGGATGGAATCTGTATGAACCTGGATAATAAAACTTGTGACAGGTGACAGCACTCACTTCTGAGCACTGTTTGTAGAAGACTGCTGCTAAGACTAATCACTCCATGTCAGTGGTGGTGAGGTGGGAATAATCTTATCCTCATGTCTATTTCAATTCTACATCAGAAGCACCAGTTTGATTAATAAAATTGAAAACAACCTCTTGTGCTAGCAGCAGAGATCCCTCCAGTACTTCACAGAGTCACAGGATCACTGAGGTTGGAAAAGACCTTTAGGATCGAGGCCAATTGCAAACCTACCACTGCCAAGACCACCCCTAAACCATGTCCTTAAAGTGCCCCCAAGGATAGTGAGTCAATCAGTTCACTTTGCAGCCTGTTCAAAGGCTTGACAATCCCTTCTGCAAATAAATCTTTCCAAATATTTGATCTAAACCTCCCCTGGTGTAACTAGAGGCCATTTTCTCCCATTCTGGTGCTTCTTACCTGTGAGAACATACCAAAGCCCACCTCACTACACCCTCCTTTCAGGCAGCGGTAGAGAGCAATAAGGTCTCCCCTGAGCCTCCTCTTCTCCAGGCCAGACAACCCCAGCTCCCCTCGCTGCTCCTCACAGGACCTGTGCTCTGCCTTGCACAAAGCCTTCTCTGGGCAAAGGCTGAAACTTTACAGAAAAAAATTAACCAAGGAAATAATCAGGATTTGTTGAAGTAGTAGACATAGGCAGGAAAATCCCAAGGGCTGATAGGCAAGCTACAGCCAGCACTGTCAGGGAAGCTGAGATGAGACAGGTTCAGGTCCTTACTTGCCACACTGGAGCCTAGGCAGGCTGGAGAGTAGTAGACATGGCACTTTACCTGAAAAATTACATATTGTGGCCAGTTTTTAATAGATTGTTACCATAGAAATGGATAGCAGAACAATAAAGCTCTTATGGATAGTCTCTGACCTTTCCCAAACAACAAGTGCTACTGTTAAACTTTGATGGTAGTGGTTCCAGCCAAGGTATTCAGCAATCAGCAGTGATCCCTTTCTTGTGAGTTATAATTAAATAACCATTCTGGCATTAATTTCATGTGTGTGGTTACTGCGTATCAACAGCGTTAGGATCCATAAGATTCAATAATGTCCTTTTGGCATGACACCCATGGTTGTGTATTCAATGGTTTGATGGGCTATGCTGCCCTGAAATTAACTTGGCCACTGGGAGTTCTGTGTTATAGTCAAGCTACATACTCACTTTTGGACAAGAGGCTACCTGTATTTCTGCAGTTTTTAATTACCATAGCTGTGTCAAACCAGCTGTAATTGCCAATGCCCATACAACATACACATATGAGCTGTAGCTCATATGACTCTATTGTAGCTTCTCAACACAACCGGGTTCAGTACCTCATAATTAAAAAAGCAATAGCCCATAGTCACACTGAAGTTCTGACTGGTTACACTGGGTCATACAAATGTTCTTCTAATGCTGTAAAGCATTTGTGGGAAAGTTAAGACAAAACTTACATCAGATGTGCCGGCTCAATGACAATTAATATTGCTATTAAAGATCCCACTAGGAAAAAATAAAAATATTTTCACTATTATCATAAGCTTTTTTGTGGATACTGAGAAAATCCCTGGCTCCAAAAACAATTAAAATAATCCAGTGGTATGTGATTCTATTGACTTTGTTTCAAAGTTCATTCAACCTTCATCAGAAGACGCTTGGGGTTTCACAAAAGTAAGAAAGAAAAGTGAAGGGTCAGTACACTTGAATCCACCATATAGAGGCTGTATCTCCATTGAAGTGTTTGAGGAGTCCACAATTCCAAAAAGTGTTGTGTGTGTACTCATAAACTCATTATAAAAATGATGCCATTTGCTCTAAGAACGTTACTTACTCTTACATTTTTTAAGCATCCTCTCTGTTTTCATATTTGTGTATTTGATTGAAGTTGCAGGGTTGCAATGAACTTCAAATCCACCAAATATTTTATTGGCAAATAACCTGGTTTTTCTGTAATACTGTACGGGACTCAACTTCTGCTCTCCAGATTCAATGAAAAGGTATGATGATCCTAGTATGCAGAGAAGCAATGCTAGAGAACCAGTCACAAGCATAACAGAATATTATGTTTTCAACTTCTGAGGACAGTTGTATTTTGTCATGTTGTTTGGGGTTTTTTTTGTTGTTGTTTCATGTGTTTATTTTTGCTGCTGTTTTTGTTGGTTTGTTTACCCAGGCACTGGGTTTTGCACACTGGCATCATGGTACTCTGCTTAATGCCATGTTACAGAATCAAGCCTTTTCGTCACTGGCAAAACTCCCTGCACTGCAGAAAGTACTACAGAGCTCCAATTTCCTTCATTTTCTCTTTATTTAAATAAAAGCACCTTCCTTCTCCCAAACATTTTAATTTACTTTCTATCCTTCAAAATAAACAGCTCAAATACATTTAATCAGCTAATTAAGTGCATTAATAAAATGCAAAGCTCCAACATACATCAGTCTCAGTCCCCTGCTGTTGGTCAACAGAACCAGGTAATGAACTGGGCATAACATCAAAGTCAAAACAAACCAAGTTCAAGTATTCTAAAAAGGCCCTGCAATGTACATGGGCTATCTCCTATTAATGTATATATGGATACATAACATTCCAGTGCCTTTTTGCAGATTACCGCATTACGGCACTAAAATAGCAGTGGTAGAGTACTAAAAATAAAGGTATTTTGCAGTAGGCTTGTGACAAAACCTGTGCAACACTCTATGCCTAAACATGCAGTATTGCAAACATGATCTGAAACATTACTGCAGTAGCTCAGGAGGGTGTGCTCCCACACTGAATTTTATACTACAGTGCAGCATAGCCTAACTTCCAGAAGATGTTCTTCCTACACCAGCTATCACACCTGTACTTTTTGAAATTCCAAGACAGATTCCGGCACACACATTTCTGTTCCTCCACTGCAATTCCTTCAACAAGCCTTCAGGGTTTTGAACCTATCTTGGAGGTTTCTCACTTGGGTCATACAACCAGCCTGTGTTCTCAGCAGTAATGGTAACATTTTCAAAATGAGGTATCACTACAGCAAGTCCAAGTCTGTGATCTGGAACGTCTTGTTAAGTGATACACACAACCATATTTTAAAAGAAAGTTTTCCACCTACTGATTTTATATCGTGCTGCAAAGTATTCTTTTCAAAGCCCCTCCTCCACCCCAACATTGTCACAGCTTCCAATTAACTAAGCACCAAGCAGCAGCAACAGTTTATATGGCATAAATAATCATTGCATCCAGAGATGTTTGATCGCTAATGTTCGGCATTTCATATCTCAAGTGTGCAACTCTAAGTTAGAAGATGACTGAACAGTGCTACCAGCAGCCCTGGACAATTACTCACCTCTTTATGATAGGAGACAGATCAGGAATGATGCCTGACTGCTTTTACAAAGCTCCTGAGAACTATGACGGCTGATACAGCTTCTAAAATAGTAATTTTTGCCTTTATATATCTTAATCTCAATAACGAGCAGAAAGGCAAAATACTCTAATCTTACAGGCAGAAGACGACACAGAAGCCATGAAACATGATCACTTCAAAAGGGATATAATACTCTCCATTTGCAGTTATGAACTACTATTGGAATCGTTACACATCTGACAGAAGAAAGATACTAAATAAAAGTAGTAGGACTTGTATGTTTTATTATCACCTCCTGAATGACTACATTCCTTATAACCATAAATTTCCGTATGTAAAAATGATCAAAGGAATCTGATTTACTAGAATAAATTAACTTATGCAATACCTGCCATCTTTCATGCAGCCATAAAACCATAGCCCATGGCCCTTTCTATTGCACTCAGTGCAATGCAATGACCCAGGTCTAACACTTTCTTTCATCAAGAGTCTGAAGTATACTTCAAGACAATTGATTCGGCACTGACACACTTTGATGGAACAAAGAAAATTATTCTAAGTCCTGATACAAAGTTAGAAGAGCTAAGAACAGAATATTGCAGTGACTTACTGTGTGTCCCACATTATCTGAGAAATGGCCCCTATAAAGCAGCCTCCAGCTCTCCCAAGCTTATACCATAAATGTACAACTGCCATATGTCCATCCTCTTTGGAAATCAGGCAACAAATCAAACATAACAAAGCAAACATATCACAGCTCTGAAGATCTTAGTGAATCAGAGGATCTCCTTGGTGATACAAATGAAACTTGGGTAGATCAAATACACAATCTCCTCTGGCTAGAAACACCAAAACACACCAAAAGCACTGCATGTTTGTTACTGGTTAATATATACCACTTCATAATATCTTTCTATATATCCTCTATTGTATTTCATTCAGAAATACTGATCATTTAGCTTGAGACTGATCTGTGACATGGGTTAGTATGATTTACAGCATGTTTCAGACAAGACTAGTCCTTCTTAGATACCTAGTCTTGACAATTGGGATGTGTAAGAGTTGAATCCTTGTGAGAAAAATGCCATGCTAATAGAAGGACTTAACAACTCAGAGAAGTTATTGAATTACTCAGTAAAATAAGAAGACTATCATCTCCTTAATATTGAAAAAAGCAGAGGAGCAATTGTGGAAAATGTTACCTCACCACAGTAAAACATGAACCCAACAGAAATAGATTATTATCAGTTTAATGTTCGTATTTCATGTGGACCGATGCATTTAACTTCTCAACCCAGTAACCTGAAGCAACCTTTAAAAATGTTGCTTCAATAAAATATAAAGGTTTTCTTTAAGCTCTATCTTTAAAAAGAAATATAATATCCATAGAGAGAAAAACAGGAAAAGCACCATCTTCCCCAGCTCTGATACAGAAGATGCACACAGTAAGTACTAACACTCATGTCTGCTGTTTTCTTGAAACAAGGAGACAAAGCAAGTAAAGTGCACAACTTTGATTTTAAAAGACCATCACTATTTTAGTCAATTTTTAGTCTCCTTCTCTAAAATAATTTCTTTCCAGTAATTATCTAAGTAAATTAGGTAGTATGTAACAGAGAAAAGCAGTACATGTTTTTGAACCTTAGCAAGGTCATCTCAGTGCTTTTCTCAGATCTGTTTTCACATTCAGAGGAGCACCATGGTGAAACAGTTATCCAGACCACAGACATGCTGACTAAATCCCCTGATCACTGGGAACTAAACCTGCCACAAGTCTCTGTACAGACATGACTGATCTCAAAAATCATAAGACCAGATCACTACTAAGCAAGTCAAAGTCTGCTGAGAAGCACATCTCAAACACTTGCTTCTTAACCATTCCTGTTTATTTAGATTCTTACACATTATACAAAGCAATAGAGAAACATAAGCAGTGAAAGGTGAGTTTTACTATGAAAATATCCATGACAATAAACTGGTGTGACTGTTAATGGCAGAAGCTCTGTCTGAACTCTTGATCCTACTTTGACATAGTCTTCTGCACAGTTACATTTATTGATTTACTGTTTGAAAATTACAAGCTCCCTCTGGTGAAACTCTGGTAGTTTTCTCTGCAGAAGAAAATCCCCTGCTCAGACAGGGGATTCAGAGGCCTCTTCTGCAACTAGACTGTTATGATACATTCAATTACTTAACCCCTTATCACGTTTCCTGTAACATTCTTGTCAGTATCAGTACAACGGACTTAAGTTTCAAAGCACTGGACTTTNGAGAGGGGGAGAGAGAGAGAGAGAGAGAGAGAAAGATAATTGCTTCACAGTCATTTGCCATATCTCATCCAAATGTAGTGGAAGTGAGTTTATGACACCATTAAAACTTTGGGACATTGTTTATTTATGAAAATAACAACAACGTAATAGCATTTAACATTTCTTTACATGTACCATTTAATAATTGCTTCATTAATGCAAAAATATACTCTACCAACATGGCACAAGTCACCTGTTAATTGAACTTAGAATACCTACATTATTACTAGAAATATCGAACTTAGAAAAGGAAATAATACTTTTGCTGCTGTGGTACTCAGATTCCCCAGGTGTATCTGAACCCAGATTGTGATAGGTGTGATTTGTGTGTAACAAATAAGGCATGGCTACCATGTCAGTGGGGAAAGTACCATAAAGATGTACTGACAGGCTTCATAAACTGAATGTTAAATTACTCCCCTGGTGTTTCCAGAGCAGATCACTCAATCCTTTGATTAAATTGTATTATGTAAATTATGGTTTTTCAAAGTAGCAATTTCTAAGTGGTCCATGATTTACTCATCAGTGCAGCAGTAGTTCTAAGTCTTTGCACTAGGGAAGGAGTAGAGCAACAACTTCTTCTAAGAGAGCTACTTAACTGGCAGCCTCATTAACAACATCAAGGACTGAGTGAAAGGAAGATGAAATTATTCTTGTACCATTGCTGATACATCTTTCAGCCCAAAAAAGAACACGTGTCCTCTTTAGTGTATGAAGAATAATTTCATTAAAAAGATTAGTAAAGAACACATTTTGTACACCAAAAATCTCTAATTTCACATCAAATTTGGCACTAGAGGAACATAAATTTAAAGAAATTAAAGAAGTTTAAGCTTAAGCTTTCCAGAACAGAACATGTAAACAGCTAAAAATCCACTTTTGCTGTGTTGTCTTCTATTAAGCTCAACAACCTTAAGACTCATGCCATGACAATTTAATTTTTTTTTCCCCTTAGATAGTAAAAGTTCACATATTCAGAAAACACTGAAGTTTGTAGATTGCTTTTCAAATGTAGTATTTACTTAAACAATACAAAATCAAAGTGTTAACAGCTGTATCTCCTCACACCAGTGGGAGAGTAGCTATCTCTCCACATTGTCAGACAAGTTTATTAAGCTGTTTTCCATTGAAGAGAATGCAGAAGAAAGCCACACTCTAACATGCTCAGATCCTGCATTTAGACAGGGCATTTAAACAAGGCATTCTTGAACTTGAAATAAACATAAATACTTCATGCAATGACATTTTTAAAAGTGTAAAATTAAACAATTGAAAGTATTTTTCTCTTACGTAAAAAAAAATCCCCTTTTGTGCTTTTAGTTTTCAATATAATTTTAATTACACTTTTCAACATATAAAAATAAACCTAAAGTACAAGCTGAAAACTTCTGTTTACATATTAGTAAACAAAATTAAATTTTAGATTCTCTTTAGGCACTAACACTGAATGATATCTACATATTTCAACTCCCCACACTCCAATCGCTACTGAGAAAACTACATCTTGCTGAACTAAGTGCCTACTGATTGACATGGTTTTAGCCATTTACAGATCTCAGCATTTACGCCACTAAAACAAATTTTCACTTTTAAAATTATGGTAACACCAAAGGCAATAATCGATTGCTATACAATGGAAAGTACCCCAAGCGGCAGGTGGTACCCATAATATGCCCCAGTTCGTTATTCAGAATTCACATCTTTAAGACTGTTTTACCATTACAATGCAATTATCACACTAATGTTCATAAAATTGAAGATGAGTTTGTTTGGATTCTTTTTCTTCCCCTCTAACAATACATGAACTCTGGTCTTTTTTCATTAAAAACTAACAAAAAGACAGTGATGCAAAGATGTTTCAGACCTAAAAGTAGACAATACACAAACCACTGCTTACAATGGTCATGAACGAAAAAATAACTGAGTAATCAGGACAGGTAAGAACTATACAATCATTTATAACACACAAAAGAAGCCTTTCTTTTGTAGGCCAAACGAAAATGCCTACTCTAATACTATTACAATGTATCAGGACAAGCTAAGGGCAACATAGAGAAGCTACCATGTTTCAGAGTAATTTCAGGTATGGCCTTGGATGCCAGAGAACAGAGCAAAGCACGCTACAGACTGGACAATTTGCCTTCCTTGCAGCAGAGTGAACACACTCAAGTGTCCACAGCTCATTTCAGAATCCCAGCTGTGTATGGGTTGCTGCTGTCAGCCTGCTAATGTAAGGCTAGTTCACATGCATCTGAAAGTGCCACCAAAGAGATCAGCAGGTGATTAATGAGTAGGCTGAACCCACATCTGACTTACCAGGAATTTTTCAGACGTTTCTAGTTTCTAACCCAGTGCTTTTATCCCTACTTCTAGTTCTGAAATGTTCTTTACATACCATACTACTATTTGCAAAGAAAATTCCATCCCTCACACCTGTGTAAATCCACTGACTTTGATGAATTTATCTATGCCACAGCCACCTCTACTTGAGTGTGAAATCCTGTTTCACCCACCAGCAGTTTTCTTCTGCTATCTTCTTCTCCCAAAATCCAAAGAAAACTTCTATCTGTTATCTAGAAACACTGTTGGGAAGTAACTGTGGGCACTAATGGAAGCTTATGCTTGTGCTTACATGGGTTTTGCAAAATGGCACCGTATCATCACTGTTCTGAGCAATTACATTTTGAGATAAAGGCTGATTCAGATGAAATTACATTAGAAAATAGAGCTATTGTGAACTACACCGTTCTCAAAATCTTCACTCGATTTAATCCATAAATCATTCCAAATGATCTGACACATGGAAGCTTGTTAATGACAAGGCAAAGGACTTCCCATGGAAGATGGACATAGTCAATGGATAATGCACGCAATCCTGCAGGAATAAGCTGGAACTTAATTACTGTGCTACACTGCTGGTTGAAAAATGAGTTACCCTCAGCAGAGATACACATTCCATAGAGCAACAGTTCTCTAGGAGTGGTGTTTTTAGGAAGGCAGGGATGGCAAAATACTTGATACAAATAGACAGAACTCAACTACTACAAACATCTGCATAATATTTGCAAAATAAAACCAGACAACACAATATTTGCAAGAAAATGACTTGAGGAGGGGGAGGAAATGTGTGTGTTTGGTGGCTGGCTGTTTTGGTTGCTTTGGTTTTTTCCTATTTAAAACAAAACAAAACAAGAACAAAAAAAGCCTGAACAACTTTTTGTAAGAGAAGCATAAATTCACGTACAATATAAGAATGTGGTGCATATAGCCTGGCACACGTGTAAGTTAGCTAGTAAGGTAAGGCTGTCATCCTTAACTACTGATTTCCAAAATCATGTTTCTCAGTTAAGTGTAACAATTTTTTACATATTCTGTAACTGATACATCATAGGGATATGCAATTTCAGGATAACAAAACTCAGGATAACAAACCAGTATCAGCTAAAACATAATACACTGCAAGAATTCTAAATGCTTCAAGGAGAAACTTAGCTTTTCAAAGATACCATAAATAATACATGTATATTTTCACTAATACCCACATTTTGAATCAAAGAAACTGTGTAAGATCAGATGGTCTAAAAATATTCTTTTAATAAGTATGTACCAGAAGAAATTTCCCTCTAAAATACTTGAATTTATTAGTGAAATGGTACCAAAGATAACAAGTATACAAACAATCTCTTTGCTCTATGCTACTTACACATCATAAATAGGACAGCTGTTGTTGCAAGACACAATCCTTCACAGTCTTCCTGTAAGCACACAGATTTGTTACTCTTTTATCAGAATTAGCTGTTTACCAGCCAACAGCATGTGGCTTAAATATCACAAAAATGGCTGTCTACACTTTACACGGTAAAGCATTTTCTGTAGTCTTAAATGTATGCAGTGGCAAGAACACTAAGTCTTATAAAAATGAAGAGTGATTAAGCAGCTTCACAACCAAACTGGATTTGATTAACTCGGGAACTGGGCAAATTTTTTGTTCCCTGTAATATGCTCCCCTCCCCTCACCCCTCCCACTGAAAGAATTAACTGGGCAAAGGAAAAGTAAAACAAATAGAAAGCAAATAGCCAATACACTATTATTATTTTATTTTAACTGAAAGAAATAACACTTCCCATGAGGTAAGGCAATTAAGTAATTTGATTGCATTAAGTTGTAGTAAAAATAATCTACTCCATTTTAGGTATAATTATGTTTTAGAAGTATGACTTTTCAGAAATCTCCTTTAACCAATTAAGTTAGTTCACAGAACACAAGCCATGTTTTACCTCGACAAAAATACCTGAATTCTTTTCTTACATGCTTTCTCCCCAAAAAATGAAAAAAAAAATCTCTACTATGTAAGCCCTGTGTAAACTTTCTTCCCTAAATTATTTATCCCCCACTTCTTTGCATACAATTCCTTTTATGTCACCCAACAGGTATCAGAGAAGATGATTGAGAGGTAACAGTTAAGGCCATCCAAATGTAGACTCAACGTCTTAAGGGCTTTCTTTGATGCAGGCGATGAGAACACTCTCTTTATATTCAGCTACTACTTTTGAACAGTGGTGGTCCCCAAATTGCATCCTTGCAATTAATTTATAAATGATATTTGCAATCTCATTTATAAATCTCCTTTAAGAATAAAAAATAAAAGTAAAATGGAGCTTTAGTATCTTAACAAGTGAACAAAATAACCATTCTGAAAAATCACTTGCATCTTTGTCTACAGTATGGTGGTGATAAAATAGCAACAGAGATCATATAAGCTTTAGCTGAAAATGTGTAACAGCACATAAACATTTCTAGAAAATACCACATTTTAAGAAGGCACTAAAGCTTCTGCTTGTGCTCCCATACTTTTTTAAAGAAAGAAAAAAGTTTTATTTCCTTAATGGCACCTGTACTATTTGCAGCTTAACAGACACACTGCAGTACATCTCAAAACAAAGCTGTAAGTTCTGACAGTACCATACGGATGTGCTCACTTCTGTAAGGACAAAGAAAACAATAAAACAAAGCAATCCCAAAATAACCCAGCAAGCTAACTTAATGTCTATAACATGGCAACGTTCCTCTTAGGAACAGAAAAAGAGCATGCATTGTTCAAATACTTTAAAAGAAATATTAATTTTAGGGATACTAGTAAGAAATTATTTCAAATAATGAACTCTAAGAATCTCAAGCAGTGAGCAAATGAAAAACATACTAGTTCTTGGGTACTTAACATAAGAAAGTAAAACTGTATTTATGTTTAAACCCCCTTTCCCTACAGTTGTAATTTACAAGGAAAGAAGGTGTGTACATTTATGCACCATTTCCAAGCACATCAAAAATTACACATTGGGATTTTTTAACCCACAGGGCAAAACAATACAAAAGTCATCAACAAGCAGTATTTTAAACAACCTTCAATGCATATCTTCAGCTTTTCTGGGGAAGTAAAGGTTTACATCTTTCAGTTTCTACATATTTGTAACAGCTTATAGCAAAACTTAACATAAATCATTTTACATATAAGCACAGCCATCATGGAAATGCATGGATTTTCAGAGATGAATAGTTCTGATGGCATCTGCCTTTTCATGGTATAACTACTGGTCCGTGCTCTCTTGCTTTACAGCAAGAAGACAACAAAGCTATCACAAGAATTGGAGGAACTACTAGTACTATCAACATGTTCAGGTTGATTGCTTTGACATTTTCTTCCTCATTCTAGGAAATAAAATGCTTTGGATTTCATTCCTTAGTTGAATCACAAGTCCATTTCTTTGCTTTAAACCTCTTCTATTTTAATTGAGAGACTTTCTTCATTTGGTTGACAGTTCCCGTTCTGTTGTAGTTTGACTTCATCTGTCCTTTGTGTATCTCTATTGTCTACCTCCTTGTCGGTTTCTGAATTCTGTTCCTCTTTACTGTTATCCTTCTCCTACCAAAGATAAAATCATTTTACAAAAAAATATTTCTTAGCATTATATGAGATGACTTCCAACCAACTGTTGGTAACTTTATTGTCTCAATTTTTCCATGCCTATCTTCTCTCCAATTTTTAGAACAGAGGTATGAGCTTCTTTCTTCCTTCTTTTAAGTAAGCTTTCTTTTCAATTGGCTGAAGCTAGACACTCATACCAACCCACCACCCAAGATATCACTTCCATAAAATGATTTGTTTTTATAACCTACATTCTGAAAAAAACCAGAACAAGCAGCATCATGGAACCTATGAGAAACAGCTCCAGAAATTCAAATTTTGCCACATTTTTTTAATAAAACAGGACTAAACTTTTTCATTCCTGTTTTTGCAGGTATCTGTTGCACTTTGAGTTCTTGGGCAAGATACTTACACAAGTATTTGTAGAGTGACCTAAACCAGCTGTTTTGTAACAGTTGTGTAATTCCAAGCACAACATACCACTCTTTAAAAGCATGCTGCTATTCAAATTCTAAGATTAAACCATCTGAAGATGTTTCTTTTCTCAAGTGCAGCACCTTCTCTTTTGCAGGGAAAAATCCTGTAGCACTCTTCCCCAACTGTTCAACTTTACTCCTGTGGAACCCAATACACAAAGCAGGACCAAAGCAACAAGGGAGAGGTTGAACTGCACAGTGCAAGTTTATTTAAATCATCTTTTCAGCTTGACAGTCAAGTGGTCCCTGAACACTGCTTCTTAGTTATGCCTGCTCATAAAGATCGGGAGCCAGCCAATTCCTAACATTAGGCACACAACACAGAAGAGAAACAAGATTAAGTGTTTCTGTACACTCCTGCAGGTCCAGTAAAGTTCAAACATGGAGACTTATCAAACTGGCCCACTAACCCCAACTGCAGGTCTCCAACTAGCAAAAACTAAACTCAAATGGTAATAATTTGGTAAGGAAAAAAAGAAGGGAGGAGGAAAAGAAAACGTAGGGAGGGAATTTCAATAATGACTTCACTCTGCTGATCACACAAGCTTACCTTCAATGTAGTGGTACTTTTGTCAGATTTCTCCTTTCCTTCTTTTTCTTTGCTACCTTTTTTCTTGGAGGTGGAGCGTTCTCTTTCTCTTCTTTCATTATTTGTATCTCTTTCTCTTTTTTTTTCTTTCTTATTTCTGCTTCAGAAAATTTTTAGTCAAATTAGGATTTGATCCAACTTCAAACTATTTGACTGCTAACTTAAACTCTGCTAACTTAAAAGCTGTGGATTTTTTAAAAAACATAAAAAGTAATAGAAAAACCCTTCATAAAGACAAGGGGATTTTTTGACTGAAGAGAGCTAAAGAGTGCAAGTGATCAGTACACACTGTATTTGCCAAGTAAAAAGCAAATTAATCACTATCAGACGAAGGGGTTTTATCACTTTGAAGTAAACCTGAATTGCTGCTTTTGGGATGGTTTTAAATTAAAACTGAATCATACTTACCAACTGTAATCACCTGAGATGATTAGAGCAAAGGCAATAAAACAATGAAAACACTATAAATCCTACTGATCACTAACTTTTATGTTTACATCAAACTGACCTTCTGGGAGAAGGAGTTCGTGAAGACTTTCTTTTTGCAGTTTTCGATGTCTTAGGAGACTTGGAAGGACTTCTACTCTTCCTTTTACGCCTTTCTCTACAGGACCAAGAAATTCAGGCTCATCAAAACCCCAAAATAATAAACTCAGGAACCAGGTA
>VXBX01004728.1:3721-18535 GCA_013400415.1 Scytalopus superciliaris | reverse complement strand
TAAAAAGAGAAAGCTCTTAAAATGATCTAACACATCCACAGTGCAAGTATCCCTGAATTTAACATTATATGTCACAAACAATACAAAATAAAAAACATTTTGTATGTGTCAGTTTGGTGGGAAAGGTAAAGGCTAGAAGTAGAAAAAAGGCAAGGTTGTACACATTCAAAGACTATTTTTTTTATAATCACATACTTGATAACAACGGAAACACCCTGAATTCACTAATGCTGTATTAAGAGTTTCTTCAGTCAGGAAAAGAATTTAATTTAATGAAGTGCCATATTAAGACAAAAGGCATAAAATGAGGAACATGAACTTCAGAACATAACATTAGAACCTGAAGATCACTCAAACTCCATGTTAACCTGACTACAATTTAATTCCTAAATACCTGAGCTAGAGTTCCTGTTGGTTTAGACGCAGACAGTTTAAAATTATGCCCAAGTTGTTGTCAGAATCATGAAGAGCTTGTATATTACACAACAGCTATTTTATGTAGCTGGAGTTTGCTGAAGTTGCCATTATGCAGTATGATCCCAAAAAGAATAAAACATTAAAAAACTGCTTGCAAACATACTGAGGCACATGTCAAAGCAAAAACGAGCCAGTAAAGCTTCATTCAACTGAAATGTAGAACCCATCTCTGTCAAATTAGGTGATGTTTTCCCATCAACTCCTCATAGAGCAGGAGAAGCAGAACAGAAGAACCATCAAAAAAACCCAGAGTTAAAAATTAACTCCTAGATATGACACAAAAGCTGTATTTATGCATACCAGCTTTTTCAGTTCACACTGTTAGGTGTGACTATGTAAACTTTCAGAATTTAGAAAAGCCAAGAAATCAAGAGTTATTAGATAAATTACAAAAGGATATTAGGTTATGCCCAGTATCACCATCTGGACAGATACTTGGATGGTATCATCCACCATGACTGTCCTAGTTTTCTATCTAGTAACTGGCAGTGCTGTGTTTTGGATAATGCTGATAATGCACTGAATGCTTTAGTTGCTGCTTACCCTAAATTAAAGACTTTTCAGTTTCCCATGCTTTACCAGCAACCAGGTGCACAGAACTCTACAAGTGAGAATGGCCAGGAGAGCTGACTCACACTGTCAAAGGGATATTCCATAAGGGGGAGTTGCCCAGGAGCTGCTGATTGCCCTGGCGGATGGGCTGGGTGGCAAGTGATTGTGTTGTGCGGTCACTTGTTCGTCTTGGGTTTTATTCTTCTCTCTCCCCCCCCTATCCTTTACAATTATTATTGTTATAAATACTATGCTGTTTCAATTGCTTAAGTGTTCTCTCAACCCCTGAGATACAGAACTGGACACAGTGTGAGGACACTGAGCAAGGAAGGGGTTGGTGAGGAAATAAAGTCCAAATAAAGTGTCACGGTTTAACCCCAGATGAGCTCATTCCCAGCCTCCCTTTATACCCTGGGGAGAAGAATCAGAAAAAAAAAAATGAAAACTCCAGCACTCTACCAGCTGCCAAGAAGACGATTAACTCTTTCCCAGCCAAAACCAAGGCAGTGACCTTCTTAAGCTGCACAGGACCAGATTTCTTAAATATTTTGTTCAGTAATCTGGTCTGATTTGATCTTCGGTAAACAGAAAGTGTCATCAGAATCATGGAGCAAATAACACAATCGATAGTTAATATGCATCTTATTTTGAAAATCAGCTTTATCATCATTTTTATCATCAGCTTTTTCCAAATAAGGGTACTAGAAATTGACTATTCTAACAGTGCTCCTGTTTTGGCTACATTAAGAACATCCCTGCTTTATTTTTCTTTCAAGCATATACATCTGTGAGTAACCAAGTACTTTAGCAATTGTGTTCAAACTAGAAACTGTTTCTTCATGAAATCTCATTTCAATTTCTGCTTTTCTCATTTCAATCTGAAGAACAACTGTGTCTCACTGTATTTGTTCTTATCTCTGTTAAATTTGTCTTCACAAAGATTTTCATGCACCTGCTCAATTAATGCTCTTACACAATACTAATACAGCAAAATTTAAGAAAAAACAGGTATGAATACTTCCAGAGTGATCTTGTGTCTCCTAATCACACAGAAATAATATTCTGCATCTCCTCAAGCACTGTGGCCTCTGCTAGCCTGTAAGATGTCAGTTGGAAAGGGAGCCAGATCCTTCTCTTCATCTTTCTGTGTCTCTTCCCTCAGCTAGGAATCACAAATAACCATCTTATTTCCAGTACTTGCATGCTGTCTGTCAGCAGCGCAATGTCAGTTGTCACTTAGTTCTTAAGAAGTCCTGTATGTCTTATTCTACTTTCACCTCTTCTCCAAAAAGATGCCTATTTGTCCAATATTTTACACTCATCACGTAAATGATCAGCAGTCAGTGCTGTACTGAAAAAATCCAGACAACTGAAATGCTGATTTATTGGATTATCTTCTCCAGAAAGATTTGTAACCATTTCAACTAGGCAATGTCAATCATCAAAACAAACAGATAACCCTAAAAGCAAACTGTGACTCTGTAACCCAACCTAGTCACAACTACTTTTCAGAAAACAACAGCATTACTGAGGTTGGAAGAACCCTTTGAAGATCACTTAGCCCAAACTATCCAATCCCCACCCTACAACAGGGTCAATCAGAGTAGGTTATTCAGGGCCATGTCCGGTCAGATTTTCACTGTCTCCATGGATGAGGAGTTGCCACAATCCCTTGGTTCCAGTTTGACCAGAAAAACCACAATTTAAATATTAGGAAAAAAGCCTTTATTTCCCATACATCAGTATGGGCCTATTGCCTCTTAGTCAGTCATAGGCCTCCACAGAGATGACTGGCTCTGTTTTTTCACACTCTTAACAGGTATTCATGCACATTGGTAAGATGCTCCTCAGCCTTCTCTTTGCCAGGCTAAACAATCCCAGATTCTGCAGTATTCCCTTTTAGGACAGACGCTCCAAGCCCTTCATCAGTCCCATGGTCCCTCACTGGATTCACTCCAGTACATGTGTGTCTCTTGCAATGAGAAGCCCAGAACTGGACACTGGATTCTAGATGTGTCCTCACCAGATGAAAAGAGAATTACCTTCCCTGACCTACCCACAATACTGCTGGGCCTTCTTGCCTGCAAGGACCTGCAGGTCCTCTGCTGCCAGCCAGCAAGCTTTCCAGCCAGTCAGTCTCCATGCTGTACTGGTGTAATGGTCCTATTCTTGCCTGAGTGCAGGACTTGTCCTGTCTCTTTTTTTAACTCCATGAGATTACTATTAGTCCCTTTTTCCCATTAGCTGAGGTTTCTCTAAATGGCAGAAGACTCCTCTGGTGGACAAGCCTCTTCCCACAGTTGGGTCTCTACTGTCTGCAAATTTGCCAAGGATATACTCTGTCCCACTATCTCAGCCACTGAAAATGATGTTCAATAGTACTTGCTTCACTATTGATACTGCAAGGACGATGTTATGTCTGAAGAAAAAATTGTAAATCCATACTAAAAAGTGTATTTTCTCATCCTCCATCTTCAAAAGAAGACTGTCTTTGAGCAGCAATATCTGTATAAAAAATATTAACTTCATACCAAAGTAGGGTTTTGTTCTTTGACTCCACTAGAAGAGATGCACTAATTTGCACGAGAATTCTTTGCTGAATTACATGGCACTGGAGCCCTCCATAGCACTTTCTTAACTAGCAAGATTCTTAAAGGGGGGGCAACATTGCTGCAGACTACAGTATGGAATTTTGGTAACATTCAGCTAACTATACTTACTACTTGATATTAGGAACCTGGTCTTCTGCTAAGGTTTTTATATAATCTACGTACTGTGAAAATCTGAGGCCTGTCGAGAGAAAATATGTTTTCAAAGCTGATAGAAATACCTCTATATAGGTCTTCATTAAAATAGGAAGCTGCATATGCTTAAAGAAATGGTATTTTACCCATAAACCTCCAAAATAACATGGACATGTCAGATAACAAAAAAATAACAATAGTTATATTTCATATGACAAAAACTGCCTTCTATGAATGCTGAATTTGTAAATTCTGGGGATTACAGGAATTCTGCTTTTGTTTACTGCAATTATTATAATACATAAAACTTCCCAATTCATCCAGATTTCATTATCTCAAGGCAACAGATATAACTTGGTATTTAAATCTGACACAATACTACTGAACTCCCTAATTCCTGAGGTATCAGAAAGGACTTCATCCATCAAAGCTTCTGAACTTAGCTGCAATACCTTTAGAATATGCATGAGTTTGACCACTTAGAGAGTCATTGTAAAATCACATCTTCCTTTTGCTGCACTGAATTTAACCAGACTTCTACCCGGTTAAGTCTCCCTCAGAGGGAAAACCAACAGCTGCATTAACTTTATAGTTTCCCTGTTTACTACCAGCACTGTTAAGTTAAGGAATGTTTCTTTTAACTCCTACCTTGCCATCTAGTCAGCTAAACAAGGTATCTGTATCTTCCAACTCAGTGAAACTTCCAATTACCATTCACCTTGTGAAAAGTTAGCCAGCCAAGTGACATGCTTGTTTCCTGCAGTTCAGCCATTCAGCCAAGAAGTGGCAAGTACTATCAAACAACTGTTCACAAGATCTACAGACCAACACCAGGCAGTGCATAAATAAGGAAAGAACTACGTAACAGTGACTCAAACTTTAGTCAGGGTAAAGATGATGTGTGATGCTGGTCAGAACTTTTGCCTGTCTGCAACACACAGAAATGACACAAGAATCATCTAATATACTGTATGATTATGTGAAAGGCAAGCACCACAAGAAACTATGTTCCATCAGGCATCACACAGAGCATTTTGTAATAGATTTTACTTTAAAGGAAAAATCTAAAAAACATAAATAAGACAAATTTAGTGAGAGACATGATGATATCAATACATAAAAGTTAGGATGGTGCCTCACTGAACTGACAAGTAAAAAAAAAAAAAACATGAAAAATTCTAAACAAACCTGCTGGAGCTACGAGATCTTCTTGNCCCTGAACTGACAAGAAAAAAAAAAAAAAACATGAAAAATTCTAAACAAACCTGCTGGAGCTACGAGATCTTCTTGAAGAGCTATAGCTTCTTGGGGGTGTTCTGGATCTCTTATCTTTCTTCTTTTTATCATCTCTCTCTTTTTCTCTTTCTCGCTCCTTCTCCTTATCCCCATCTTTTTCTTTGTCTCTGTCCTTCTCCTTGTCCCCTCCTCTGTCCTTATCTCCCTCTTTGTCCTTACTCTTCTCTCTGTCCTTCTCTCCTTCTTTTTCAGTATCTTCTTTTTCTTTGTTCTGGTCTACCTCTTCCTTGTCTTTTTCCTTCTCTTTATCTTTTTCCTTTTCCCTGTCCCTATCTTTGTCCTTATCCTTGTCCCTGTCCCTATCTCGAGCTCTCTCTCTATCTTTGCTTCGCTCTTTATCTCTCTCCTTGTCCTTATCCCTGTTTCTCTCTTTATCTCGCTCTCTTTCCCTGTCTTTGTCTCGGTCCCTATCCTTCTCCTTGTCTCGGTCTCTTTCTTTTTCTTTGGCCTTTTCTTTTTCCTTGATCTTTTCTTTGTCTCTTTTCTTGTCCCTGTGAAAAGCCAAACACAAACCCATTAATTCATCTTTGAACTTTCCAATTAAAATTACAACTAACTTTTTAGTATACATTCTGACAAAGGTTGTGTCTCTGTTGAAAAACTGTAATTCTTCAGTATTCTGATTTTTCCTTATTCACCATGAGAGAAAGGTTATATAGCTAGGGAAAATTCCAAAACCAAATTGGAGAAGGGGAGGCCAAAATCAAATCAAACCACTATCTTCTGAGTGATGGTATACTTGGAGAGAATATGTCTCTTCACCTCACAGTTACATAATTAAACATACATAAATTTTCTACATTTTGTCAGGAGCAAAACAAACTCTGCAGTCAGTAAACCCACTCTTTACTAAAACTGTACCCACATAAAAAAGACTTCAGATTAACCACTCCCAAATGAATAATGACACCTGACTAGCAGAAGTCTTTAATCTACAGCGTTCTCTTACACAGATATCCTTGAAATGCTTGGAAATTCAACAATAAATATATAGAAACAAAAAGAAAACATGAATAAAATTTCACCAGATTCCCTCAAAAGGCAAACAAAATCAAAACTCAATCAAGACAATTCAACTACCTGTGATGGCACTCAGAATTTGAAAATTATTGAAAAATTGCTATACAGCAGATTAAGCAAAACCAAAAGCAAGGAAAATCGCTTCTTTGGGACAGGCAGAAAGATACACATTCATAAAAGAAATAGTGAGGAAAATCACAACTGATGTTCAAAATCATCAAGTCAAAAATTTATTATTCCACAGCTCTGGCTAGATTACATTTTAGTACAGGATTACTGGAAAGTGCAAGACTCCATCTTTCCTCTCTAGCACAGAGATATTATATGACTAAAGAACAATTTTTCAGAGAATGAAATAAGGGAAAGCATAAGAGAAACTGATTAGCAAGTCTTTACATGTCAAAGAGAACCAGATTGACAGAAGTTGCTCTGTCTACTGATACTGGTACCTCTTCCAGATTCTTACAGATTCTCCTTTACACAAGAAAGGTCCTAAGTGCAGCCCTCACCTTCTCTCAAATTGATGAAGTGTTTGGCTGTATCTATTTCTCAACTACTAACAGAAAGTAAACTGGTATGTGCTCTGTGACCCGACAACTTTGAATCCCATAAAGTTCTGGCAAATACTTCTTTAGGAGTCTCAGAGAAAGAATGCATCATACAGCAGCACATAATCCCTTGCAATACCAGCCTCACAACCTTCCAAGAAGTGCCTTCCGGTTAATTTATCATAGAGATTTCACTGGACTTGCCCCTTTCATTGAGTAGATGTCTCAAGAAGCTCCAGACAACAGCAAGAGAGAATCAAAAGGATCCACCAACAAAAACCAGCTGGCTAAAAAGCCTATTCTTTTTTTCAGAGGTCCACAGATCTGTAGTTCTCTTTCCGACAAAACTTCTTCCCTCAAAGAACAACAGGCAACTGCACAACCTAAGCACAAAGTTCCCTTCAAACGAATCAGGGGAATCACAGAACTAAACCAAGAAAGAAAGTACAGAGACTTCTAGTCATGAAGCTACTTCCACAGGCACTTTTGGTTTGACATTATTCACTACTTCATTCCTCAGAAAATTATGCTATTGTCTTGTTGGAATTTCACAGTTCAGTAACTAGACAATCAGACATAAAAACTAATAGGCTAGTTAAAATACAGAGGTATTACATCCTGAAATATAAATATACCATGTAATGGACACATTCAGTTTTTCCTCCTGTTTGGCATATAAGAAAGCCAGAGGTGAAAGTAAAGCTTGATGCAGAAAAACTTTTTATTTGTTCTCAGAATACAGGATATCAAGGTCAGCCTGAATTCAACTGACAGATACAGCTTGAACAATCATCCTTTTTTTTTGGTGGGTCACACAAGCTACATGGAATATTCCTAATCTCTTGCTTATACTCTGACAATTAAAGTCAACTCTTCAATCAGCTTGGATATTGGTAAAAATATAGACTAGACTATCATCAAAGTTCAGGTGGTCATTTAACTGTAGGCACCATACAGGCTACTAGGAAGAAAATTAACTCTATCCTAGCCAAGATCACTACACTCAGCATTAAAATTTAATTTCTGTCATTTTATCCCACAGATGAGATTTCATCTGGAAGGTCAGATAAAATTTTTTTTCGAAAACTCTGTACTGTGAGCCAACAGTATTATGGTGTGGAACAGAACTCACCGAGAACGAGAGCGACTTCTGGATTTTCGCCTTTCCGAAGATCTAGACCGTTTTTTCAGGGGACTTCTGGATCTGCGTCTGTCCTTGTGTCTTGAGAGAGATCTATTGCCTGATCTACTTCTATATGAAGAATGCCATAAGAAAAGTATTTTAATACTAAAACCTCACAAAAATGGGGTCAACCAGAAAAGAAAGTATGCATAAATCTTGCTACACCGCATAATACTATATAAAGAATCACATCTTAGCAACATACTGCCTACAAGTATTTTTACAAGTATTTTACGCTTCAGCAGATGCACATAGTCTCCTTTGAAACAATGAACTATTTAAGTTATACCCATGCTTCATAATAATCTCCATGACCATACTGGAAAATATAAATTAGTATCATTTACAACAGCTGTCCCTATGAAATGACACTGCATAAAATCTGACTGGCAGTTTCTAGCAGCTTGTAAAAATAATTAGTTACAGTTTATTTCCTTTCCAGCCCCAGTCACTTATTGAAGTCTTCATTACTGAAGAAAAATGGCTTCAGCTGTATCAGTTGCCTTTTGCTTTGTTCTCCACTGTTACAATTTAAATTAATAAAAACTCCAACAATCTGTGGGTCAGCAATTAGTCAAGTTACCTTTTCAGTTAAAAGGATTTGTTAGCATGGATTTCAGTTAGAAGAATTTTTGAAGGAAGAAATTAGCATTTACCACACAATACATAAGGAATGCAAATAAAGTAGAGACACTTATTAAAAAACCCAATTCTTGCACTAAAAAGGTACTTAATATTTTGATGCCATTAGAAAACATGTACTGTGGTGCCTCATTATTGTACTACTAAAGCCTGTATTATATTTATTTCATAGTATAACTGATGATGACTTCCTCTCATCAGCTTTTCAGTAGCTAAAAGAATCCCAGCTGCCTTCTTAAAAGACATGCAAAAAAGGATACAACAGAGCTACTGCTGAAATAAGGACAACACTCACCTATCAAGTGTAATCCAGCCAATACATTCCTAATTTCCTTTTTTTTTAATACTTAACATAGCCAAATATCTTTAGATTGATTACCTAAATGCTCAGAAGACATTTCTGACACTGAAAGAATCTGGACCATTTCAGGAAGCATTTTTAAGTCTCACACAGGAAAACTGTTTCATTCTTAGGGAAAATCCTATTGGGTATACTTCAAAAATAATCTACCAACTCTCTTTCCTCCCATTTCCAAAGCCTGTTTCAGAACTGAAAAAATTTAGCAAAGCAAACAAAATCTGACGAACGAAAAACTGCCCCAAAAGCCTTTTACCTATGCTTTAAAAAACTACAGCTTTGCATTTACGGGATGATAAATAAAAACACTGCATTTGTTAACTCTATGTTTAGAAATTCAGGACACTAGGAATTTTATACTAGCAAAAACAGACAGTCAATCTGCTCAGGGTGTTACCAGTAAATCGAATGCTCAATCCACCAAATGCAAGTTTCTTTTTAAAATACAGGTCACAAAATTATGTTATGCTACATACTGTAATATGTACAAAGAAAAACCATATAAATTGTTATGTTACTTGGCACAAATAGAGCCTCCTAGTGTGTTTTAACTGAAAGTAATCCTGAAAACATTTAGGATTTACAGGCAAAGAGTATCTGTTCAGAGACAAAGTTTCTGGTTACTCTGATCTGCTGAACACAGGCTGGTAATCTCGACAGGGATACTTGTCCTATAACTAAGAAATCTCAGAAACCACCACCATGAAAAAAAAGATCCCAATATGATCTTAGTCTGAAACAAAAAACATACCTACCTGTGTTTTGAGTGTGATCTTTTCCTTCTAGATCGGGATTTTGAACTAGATCTGGATTCTGAACGAGAATGGGAACGAGATCGGCCGCCTTTTCTTTCACTGCTCTTTCCAGACTCTGAGAGGAAAAAACCACTTTGCAGTGTAAGCTCAGAACATTTACAGATCCCAGTTAACAATCTGGCACAAGTGGAATGTACCACATATAGTGCAAGGGGCCTACTCTCTGCACATCTTCCTTCTTTGCAAATATCCTTCAGAAACATCCAAGAAAGTCATTGCATATACTCGTTGAGTGCAGCCATCCTGCAGCAGTACACATAAACCAGATAATTATAAACAGCTAGCTCTACTAAGAACAGGATTTATGTTGCTGCCACAATGCACAAGATCACAACATGTCCTCCTCTTGGTCTATTATTTAATATAATTACTTTTTTTTTAAATAACCTGAGAAGAATGGAGTAAATTTAGAGGGCATAATTTCAAAAACAAGCGTAAAATAGAAATAATAATTAGTACTGTCTACACTTCTAAATATTTCAACCACTATATAAAGCTTTATTCCTCAAACATTGTTTTGTGGAAAGAAGGAATGAGCAGAACAGGGTGAAAAGTCTAATCCAAAGGCTAGGAAGTCAAGAGAAATCTTAACAGTGATCTCACCATGGTTCAGACTCAAGAAGACTTTTATTCTGTTGCTTAACAGTGATAAAATGCTAGAACTATTCTTCTTTCAACCCTAAAATACAACAGAAAACATTCCCACCCCTAAGAGCCCCCGAAGACTCCACATTATCTAATCTACATAAGACAACATCTGGGTTTGTGAGTAAGTAGAGTGGCAAAAAGTTGCTGAAGAAAAGAAGTAGGATCTCAACTGCAAGCTCAGTAAACTGAGTCTTTTCTATGCTGTGGTTTTGCAACCAGTTTAAGCCAACATAAATCAGCACTGGAAAGTCTGTCTAACCTCTCAACAGACGAACACTTGTCAACAGGGAACACTGTATTTGAAAATAACTCATGATGAAATAAAAAAGCTTCATTATGCTACTTTGTTGCACAAACAGAAGTTTGTTCTCTTTTTTTTTTACCACCACACACTGAATACTTTTGCCTTTTCCTGTGTCTGAAAATGCTATTAAAACTGTGTGCCAAGATACACAGAGAACGTGTCTGTGAGGTAATGAACACAATATACCTACCTGGCTCAATAGCGGCAGATATGAAAGACTGGGCTTCTCTTACTCTCTTCATCACTTCTTCCAGTTCCTTGGCAGCAGCTTGTGGTGTCATTTCAGGAGGCTTCACTATTGCATTATTGGAGTGATTTATTCTAAATTGAGAAAAAAATAAAAACATTTAATTCTTAAACACCTGAAAAGGGAAAATGAAAAACAACTAAGAAAGGAAAACATCTTAACTTCCGCATATGACTAAAACCTTAAAAGCTCAGCAAAACTACACCTTTGTGCTAACACTCATCTCTTCCAAGTATCTGAAATATCTTTTATTAATTTCAAATCTTACCACTTTCAAATAAAGGTGGCAAAATATTTGTTACAATATTTTTAATAGAAGTCTAGGAAGCTATTTCTCTATTTCAGATCAAATCTCTACGTTAAAGACCTATTAATTACATGCATATAATACAAAAGACTTCATACTAAGGACTTTGCAGACTCTCACTATTATAGCTTCCACTATTATAGCTTCCACTACCTCAAGACAAACAGAAATAATTTTACTCAGTGCTAGTCATATTCTTCTCACAGAAGTTTATGCTAAATCTTGAAATTGGAATTGATAAAACTGTTCTGGTAAGTTAACAATAGGTTCTCATACTAAAAAAAAAATATTAGTCACAGCATTTTCTGACACATCACAGTCATATATGCATATATAAGCATAAAAAGAAATCTCTCATTCAGTAGTCATATGGATAATTAATTTCTTACTTCAGTGGTCTGTCTCCAAACATAACTCCATTAAAGGCAAGAGCTCGAGGTACAGAATTTTGGTCTGCAAATTCCACAAAAGCAAATCGTGTTGGTTGTGTCTCATCACCTGCCATTCGCACAAATTTGACTTCTCCAACTTGCTTAAAAAATTCAAGCAGCTGATCTGCTGTTGTAGTCTAGAAAGAGTCAAAGAGCTCAACTGAAGTAAAATAAATAATACCAGTATTACCCAAAATATAATATATAACTAATACCAAATATTATCCAATATATCAGGGAGTCTAACAGCTACACATTTTGGAGTGGTATCTCACAATTATCACACAGGTGACATGAATTTAGTACAAAAGACATGTATTTTTTTATTCCACTGATCTAAAGAATATTCAACGATTTACAACAGTGTAGCCACAAGCCCTTAGTCCTTCTTCTAGGTTAAAACAACCACAGTTGCACAGGATTTTGCAGTTTTCAGGTAACTCATCTGAAATAACTTAAGACGAATTTCCTTATACACCTGTATCTAAGCTACTGATTGTAACTTTCGATCAATTAAAACAAAAAAATACAAATAATATTACAAGACTTAGATTAATGTGGCTTTCTGTTAGTTTCCAGTAGTACTATGATGGGTAGTGCCTTTACACTCAGCAGCTACTTGGCCAGTCAAAAAATATCCAAAATGCAATAGTTATATTACTATCAATCAAAAGCAAGTATTTTATTTTTCAATTAATCTAATCAACTGCTGAAAAACCAAGCTGCTGAGTGAAAGGTATTTATGCTAATTTTGCAACTTCCACTAGGGCACATTACTCCATCTTACTGTACCTAAACAAGGCCAAGTGCTGTGGGAGACAGCGACCATGACTGCATGACTTCTGGGACACTGCAAATCTAACACAACCCAACCGGACATTTGATCAGCACACACAACTATACGCATATTTCTGCAATTCAGCTATAGTGTGGTTTCTCTGATGCTCTGACAGAAGGAATTCCAGGGCCTGGTCTGATCTGATTGGCACAAGAGCATTCCAAACATTCCCAGTAAAGAACTAAATTTAGGGGGTTCTGCTTAAATTCATGTTGTCATTATCTCATGTAAAATCTTTTAACAGGTAAGATTAGAATTCATAAATTATGATTTCACACGTCCGTTAGTATTATCACAACACAGAAATCTCAAAAAGCTACCTGAGAATTTAAGTTTCCAACATAGACCGTTCTCCTGATTTCATCAATTTTGGATGGATCCACATTTCCCATAATTGGTGGTTGTGGTATTTCTCCCAGTGCTGTAATGTTAGGGTCCAATGCTGCTGCTGGTATAGCCCCTAAAGTGCCAAGCGAAACACCGAGCTGGAAAACACAAAACCAGAATACACTTTGCAACCAAGCACTGGGGGGGAAATAATTCACTTCTTAATGCCCTGTGCATTTCTGTAAAAACAGATCTAATAAAAACACCCTTAAGGTTGCAGCACTGCAAGTTTTTTTATAGAACAAAATCTACCCATAAATAACCTTCTATAGTTAAGATTTTCTGTGGATTATCAGTGAATATCTTAACAAAGAGACAAGGGGAGATATATATATATACACGCATATAAATATATATATGCAGTACATCAATCACAAAACATATAGGCTTGAATTTTTAGTGCTTTGAGTCAATCAAATTGAGTAAGACACCTTCAGATGCTGCTAATGTTCTTATTTTTTTAACACAGAAAGTATATGTACTAGATGAGAAACAGCTGAGACCTTGCCCAGCAAGGAAAGAAGGGATATTGCAATGTTCAGTGCCGACAAGCTTTGGTCCATCAAAGGGACACATAAGGCACCTTTTGGACAAAGAAATCACGTAAGTCAACATTAATTACAGTTGAAATGCAAAGGATATCCAGTCTAAGTTTTTTTGTCATTTCTAGAGAATGAGGAAAATAAGTCTGTCATGTCTGGAACTGGAAACTGAAATGTCTCCTGGGAAGTGTTAGAGAAAGTCACTTAAAAATCACTACAAAACCAGTCTGAGTTCCTGGTTTGAATTTTTCTCTACCCAAAAAGCAACTGCCCTTCCAAGAAACAAATTCTCTAACAAATGTGAGAAATTCTTAACAAGTCATGAGTAACTCTTTTTATGTAACAAAGGGAAAAACTGTTTTAACTTGAAATTTTCCCTGAATAAACCACAGCAGCTTGCTGATGTCAAGAAAGGCTTACAGAAGCAAAAGGGACCTGAGTAGAAATAACAGCACCAAGCGTCTATATTTTTTGTAGTGAAAACACTGTTAGACAAACAGTCAAAAACCTTGCTGTGGAGGTATCAAATAAAAGCACTCTACTGCAGCATTTTAATATTCTAAAGAACAGTATCGATGTAATATTTTATCAATAGATTTTTAGGAGGTGCCATTGGACCAAAAAAATGGCTTTAGGTAGGTCAGGACAAGAATGAAAATGGACAACAAACAAAACCAGCATTTACCTAATATTATGCAAAATAATAATGTGAAAGAAAAACCCAGAGAACATCTTCTGATCAATTCTCAGCAAACCTTTAGCACCACAGCAAAAGACACTCACTGCAGCATTCGTGGATCAGACAGCCCTTGTTCTTTGAACACAGAAAAGGCTACCAAGTACAGAGGAAACCAGAAATTAGACAGCTACTGAATTTTACTTACTGTAGTCAAAGGGGTTGGTGTAGGTATAGGAAGCAACCCTGCACCAGGCATCAGACTTGTCATAGTAGGAGCAGGCGCCAATAGAGAAAGGGCTTTGGCTTCATCTGGGATTTTACCTGAAGAAGCAAATGAAAGCATTACACAGAGTTGGAACACTTGACAGATGTTACTCTTTCTATGATTTTACAATTACCCTTGCATTTAAAAACATAATAAATAACAATGAATCTATCTACCAGATCCTTACAAAGAAACAAATAAGAACTTAAGTTTTTCCTTTTACCCTGCTCTACTAGGAAAAACAAAAGTGAGAAAAATTTCAAAGACTAGCAATCTCATTAATGGATTATTATTTTAAAAACTGAATAATGTACACAATTATTTAACACTTGGAGCTATGTGTCACCTGTACTGGAAACTTAATGTTCATGAACCAAACGATATCAAGCATGGACGCTTTCCCAGGGCGGTGTTTTCACGGTGATCGAAAGTTGTTTTACACATGACAACCGTTCGTGTTGGCTGCATCACTAATAGCACACAGAACATCAGATACAGAAAAGAAGAACATTTTTTAAAGTTTAATCCCCA
>VXBX01004727.1:57542-71557 GCA_013400415.1 Scytalopus superciliaris | reverse complement strand
GGTATTTTGCATTCTTGCTCCTTTAATTTAATTCCTTGGACAGGAATTTCAATTATAATTTTTTTTTGCCTATTCTCAGTAAGGAATTTTTTTTCCCTTTTGTATTTTCTGTATTTTACATAAACAAGTAAAATCAATCCTGATTTTTTAGATGGCCATTTTTACTGATAAATGTCATAAAGAAGCAACTGAAACTGGTAATATTCTACTGTGAGCTGTATTTTTCTGGAAATCTTATTTCAAGCTTAAAGTTTCAGTGATTCTTGCAATGACTATTTTCAAATGTATAGAACTTGACAGGAGGCAGGAGGACAACAAGTGTGACCAAATTGTTAAAACGTGAAAAAGAAGGTGGTCTTAGTGTAAGTTACTTAAATTATACTTCCTGTGTTTATGTGGTTATCTACATTGAGATTATTTTTAATCCTATTATTTCTCTTCTCCCCTTTCGTAGCTTTTTAAGGAGTTGACTTCATGTTTTGAAACTGTTGAAACAAGTGAAATTCAACTACAGCAAAGCTATGCCTCTCTTGAGGATCAGTTACCGGGAAAAGATAAAAAATCTCAGCTGCATGAGCAACTTCAGGAGGCACATAATGCTTTGAATGCACTACATCAGAATTCTTCTCCAAAATACCAAGTACATGTGAGTGCTTTTCTAGAATAATTAAAGTTGCTTCTTCAGTTAAATTAAGCTTGTGTACCAGACTGTTTTAAAAGAAATTGCAGTTTGGTGGGTTTTAAAAAAAAAAACACCAAACCCTGCTATAGTAGTGTAACAATTTGTGATGTTGTTAATCAAATGTACTTCACAATTAAATCTATCATGGGGGGGAAAAAAAGTAACAGAGTCCCTATTCAACAAGACTCTTATTTATATTCTCTAACAAATACATGAAAAATAAAAATAAAACCAAAGTACTACTGTTACTGAAAGCAAATTCCTTGAAAAAATTCTGAAGTTTCTGAATTTCTTCTGTGAAAATGAAATGTATTGTTTCTAATTTCTTATACTTTTCCTGACCATGCAACTAAATTTGAGATCATAGATCTAAGAAAGTTTTATGGTGGGGATAAGCATTTCTCTAAAAATTTCTAAGCTTTAGTGTGCCATTTGGAACTACTACAATAGATACATCCATCTCACTAGCAGGCCTACAGCTTTACAAATGTGCCAGATCTTACCCCTGACATTTTCCAAAGGCCAATTTATGACTTAAAGAAAGTTTGAAAGGCTTTGAAATTATCTACCCTGTTGCTTAGTTTCTTCCATAGATATGTCAGTGAGGTGTACTTGTGAGCTTGGTTTACTAGCACTCTTTCGCTTGATTAAGTAGAGAAAAGAAAATACCTAAGGCAATAATGGTTGTTAAACATAAAACTTAGTTTAGCATGGTGAGGTAAGGTAGATCTGTAATCAAGGATTATATACATAAGCCCAAAGGAACTTGAATATTAAAAAAAACACATAGTATTTAATTCCTCGTGGTTTGTGTAAGTTTTAGTCTGCTGTAAAATAGAAAACCTACAGACTGCAGTGTCACCTGGATGTGTTCTGATAGTCATTCCAGGGTTAATGTTCTAACTTTATATGTTACAAGATTCTTAACTTGTACTTATATGATTGTAAACGTTCCACTTATTCTAATGATGTGACAATTTTCTTTCACAAATGATAAAATACATTCTTTTAAGTATTGTGAAGTGTTTACTTGTTGTATTCCCGACCTCTTCCTGAGTCTTCAAATTTAGCGTGTTTTCTTTTAGAAAATTTTAGTGATTTTTTTGAGACATTGTAAGTAGAAAATTAGTCTTCACACAGCTTTGGATCATAGTTTTTGAATTCTCATGCTGTATTTCTGAATGCATCATTCAACTTCCATCATCTTGTATTGCTCTGAGGAGTTTTTTGTAGTTTATTTTGTTATCTTGAAAACTTTTATTCTGTCTCTGGATTATATTTCCTAAAGTTAAGGAGGCCTTATTTTTTTTTTGTGAAGTGATTTTAGAATGCTTTCCTCCATCTGCACCATATGTATTGCCAAACCTGGATTTTGTGTGACAGTTTAGTAGGTTCTACCCTTGTACTCTGCTCTTGTTGATACCTTGCCTGGAGTGCTGTGTACAGTTCTCATATCCCCAGCATAACCAAGGACATTGAACTTGAAGCAAGAAGGGGCATGAAGTTGATAAGAGGACTGTAGCACCTCACCTAGAAAGACAGATTGAGAAAGTTGGGTCTGTTAAGCCTGGAGAAGAGAAAGTTGTGTGCAGAACTCATAGCAATCTTTGAGTACCTATACAGGAAAGCTGGAGAGGGACTCTTCATCAGAACTGCAGTGATGGAACAAGGAGTAAGGGGTACAGATTGAAAGAAGGGAAATTTAAGTTAGATATTAGGAAGAAATTCTTTACTTTGCAGGTGGTGAGATACTGGAACAGGTTGCCCAGGGAGGTTGTGGATGCCTCATCCCTGACAGTGCTCAAAGCCAAGTTGGATAAGGCTTGGCAACCTGGTTTAGTAGGAGATCTTCTGGTATTTCTTGAATGTGTGGGACACCATAGGTGACTCCCACTGAGTCAACTAAGGATTTATTGCTATTATTTACTTATAATTAAAACAATTCTATACCTGTAAGATTTTTTTTTCTCCCCTGAAAATACAGCAGCTGTTTCTTTAAGAGCTCCTAGTATAGAACTTTCCTGAAATCCATTTCAAATCCAAGTAGAAAATTTGACTCAGATCAATTTTGGTTGCTTCTTTAAAGAACTTCAGGAAATTTCTGAGGCCAAAAGTAAGACTGTTTTAAAAGCTAGCGACAATCTACGATTGGTGATTCAACTTTATACTTGATTTCCTTGGGGTATTTTAGATTATTTGCATCCAGTGTGTGTGAATTGTAACTATTTTGTTGATTTATTCAATATCTTCTTCCATTGGTGTCTGAAGTTGAAGTGCTTTCACCAGTATGCTCAATGTAAATTAGGATCCAAATGTGAAGCAGTCCTAAATTTCTTAATGGTGAACATGAGTGTAAATAATTATTTTCCTATGACCTTTTGTTGGCTTCCTGCTATATTTCATAGAGAATTTCCTTTTTTTGTTAGTGAATGTAGGTTCAGTCAGACCTTCTGCAGAAATATATTAGTTGAACATTCATGTGATCTGTCATGAGATCAGTCAGGTATTTACCAGTGCTAGTGTAGAAGACAAAGTAGGAAGCAAAAGTAGGTAACTTGTGATAATGTATATAATATAGTAAGCTAAATGCAATGTATGAACCTTCATTTTCCAGATAATTAATCCTAAACCAGGCTGTGATGGGACAAATGCTTAATGCTTAATGCTACTGAAGCAGCCTCATAGTGAAGGAAATGTCTTTCATTAGCATCCATAGCTACTGGGTTTGTATGAGAGCTGAGGTGTTGAAGCAGTATGTGGTTAACATGCTTAATATCTTCTCTTGACAAACATTCTTGCATTCTGTTGTAAGAAGTATCTCAGGTTTTGCTGACGTGCAGACTTGCTCTGACTGAAATACTAGAGTGTATTTGTTGGGTATGTATCATAGTGCTCCTTGATGCCTGCATTTTGATGACAGACAAATTTCCCATCACCAACTTTACTATCTTGTATTCATTTTAGAAAGGTAATTGTTATTGTGTGGTTCCACAGATGAAGTTTCTGCAGGGTAAAAAATGTGATTACCTGTCACTCCTTCTTTGAACTGTTTGGTAACTGGACTTCTGGTTTTGTGAAATTCTGAAGTCAAAGATGAGTAAGAGGTACCTTCTAACTCATTCTGCTGTCTCTTGACTACAACATCAGAACAGAATGAATCTGGAAATAAGGACACCAAAGCAATGTGGACACCTACTACTTTGCCTATTACCATTTGAAACAATCCTTTCTGAAACAAAGAAGTTAATTTAAATGCAGTTTTATTTCTGCTATAAAATACTGGTTTCTTGAGCATGTTCAGGTTCATGACTTGCTGAAAGTTCATCCAGTGGGAGATGCTAAGAGTTTGTTGACCACTAATGTATCTTCTTCAGACATTCAATAGCTAGGAAGATTATACATCAGTATTGCATATATTAACAGAGACTTTTCAGTGGATTTGAACTTTTCTTGCTGTTAAGATTATGTTTTAGTCAAGCAAAAATGAGTTTTATATTATTTGCTTTACTAGCAAGAATATGTCAGTTTTCTTTCATTAAGGGTAAAACATGCCTTTTATAAGTACTGTAATCTTCACCTAGTCAGTGTGGCACTTGTGTTGGTGAGGAAAAACTTTTGCTTGATTTCATTTTCACTATTCTGGTAATGTGTGTGATGAAGAATTTTAATCTTCTTAACAGTAAATTTCTATTTACATCTTAGAGTGTGTGCATTCAGCAGCTATCACATACCTTGTTTCTGATCAGAAGGATTAGTGACCTTTGAATTTGGAAGTTACTTTAGCTTGATCTATGCTTACACTACACAATTAAAAAAAAATAAGTAGTTTTCAAGGCATAAGCTTATGGCACTTGATTAATGTCATCTCATGTAATTGTAGTTTTGGGTCTGTTTCATTATTGATAGTAATTTTTTGCTCTGAAATGTATACCATACCTTTAGTCATACAGATAGTATAGCATGACTGTTACCCTTATGAATAGTTAATATTTAAATATATTTTCTGAACTGAAGCAGTAATTTCTGCCTTGATTCCTATGTTTTATGTGTGTGCCAACATCAAAGACAGTATTAAGAGGTAATGCTTGATCAAAGAACAGTAATTAAAAGCCATGACATTTTTTTTGTTTGTAACTGTAATTTCTGGTAGGTATGGACATTCTACCTGATACAGAATTGCTTGCACTTATTTCTCATTATGAAGTTTTTAAAAATGGTTGAAATAGAAAATACCAATAGAAGGATGACATAGAAATTACACATAGATGTAACTTGAGAGTAGGAAAAAAGTATTAAACTAATTTGTAATCAAAAGAAAAATTTAGATTCATATGAGAAATACATAAAGAAAATATGTCAAGATAAACTGTATCCATTATTGCCACACAAAAATCTATCGAGTCTCATTTTTTTAATACAATTTTTTTTTTAGCATTAATATTTCAGTTTATTAGACTTCTATAACAGTGTTTGAAATACTGATTTTGACTGAAATAGAAATGGTAAAAAAACTTAGCTGGACAGGATAATTATAGGGTTTTTTTTGTTCCAGATTTAGTCCAGCCTACTTAGTAATGCACTGTGAATATTCGAAGTCCATGTTTGAGGCTTAATTTTTTATTTCTTGTTAATGATACAGCCTAAAAAGAGGCAGATATCCTGTTCAAAATATGGTACTGTAAATTTCATTTTATAGCTTGTGATCATTTCAGTTACTAAAAGTAATTCCTAACAGAATGCTTTATAATAATGCTCATTTATTTTCAATAAAATTTTCTTCCCTCTATAGATCAAAACTTGACAGAAATATCTTCCAGTTTTTAGAAATACTCAATGTATTAAAAAAGAACTTAAAATCATCACAAAGATGTCAAAATATAATTTTTTTAAGTAACTGAAAAGTACTGTACTAAAAAGATATTTGTATAGGACAAGATGAGGTGAAATCATAGTGAACATTAGAGCTATGTAAACTGCACATTGAGGAAAGGAAAAGATTTTATCACTGTTTTCTTGAAGGCTCAGGCTTTGAAGAAAGTAATATAGAACTGAAACTGACCGATTTACGTTACACAACTTTATGTATGCATATATAACTTTATATATGAGTAAACAATTAGTCTTTAATAATGGTTTTAATAATTTTTTCAATTTTTTTCAAATGGTTGTATTCCCCTAACTGCAAACTGACTGTTACTTTGAAATTATTAGCCTTGTAATAAGAAGAGGTATAGATTATAGTTTGTAAAGTTGAATTTTTTTGTATGCATAAATATGTGAGAGAAAAGTAACAGTATTTTCTAGTGTTTGAAACACATAGATAAATATAGTTTTAACTTTACATTTGCAACATATGTGATCTTCAGTATTAATGATGACATTTTAATTTTTGCTATTTTTAATAGTAAATTAATTATAGTAGCTTACAGCTAAACACTTTAAAACAACAAACTAGTATGAATACGTGTCTGGTTGTTTCTCAGTCAAAGAAGCAATAATAATTTGTTACTTTCCAAATGTTTTTTCTTATACTAATGTGTTGTGAAACTACGTTTACAGTGTCTTGTATACATATCTTTTAAACAAGATGGAAAGGAGAAAATACAGATCTTTTTTTCAAGTGTTACTGTTTTACTACAAAGTCTTTGTATTTGAGCTGCACATACAAATGACTGTGTACTCAGGAGCTCTTGTCCTAGGAAAAGCTGTGTGGAGTTACATCTTGTCTAACAGAGTCTGTGAAGTCATTGTTGCGATTGGGATCGCAGTATACCAGCACTTGATCACCGTAAAATGCAATCTCAGTTACATCTGGGTGTATTTAACTGTGACAATTTGAGACTCCACCTGCAATGCTGTAGGTGTGCCAGGATGCAGGCATGTGTTGTCTATAAAATAAGAAATAGTGATTTTGTGCAGCTTTTGAAATGATTTTAAAAAAAAGAGAAAAGAATTACAGTGTACTTTAAGAAGGTACTGTAAGTTTTGGAAAGTAATCTACATGCTGTTCTAGAGTGTTAAAAAGACAGAAAGAAAAAAAAAGACCAGCTTTGAAGAACAGATTGATTTTCATTTAGTTTGACATTCCATATATCTATTTTCAATGTACAATAATCAAAAAGGACCAAAAATGTGGGTTTATAATGCAAAGAGCAACTCAACTTTAAGTACTCTATAGTGGCATTATTCATGCTGCTATAATAAAACTTAAGAACGTTTAGTGATTTTTTTTTTCCCCTACAATTATTCAAAATTACATTACCCTTACTGAAAACTGAATGGCTTTTAGTGGATTAATTAAACTGTAGCTGGTTTGCCATCTGGGTGCTGCTTGTTTAGCTGCTTTCTCACAGAAAGATTTTTCAGTGATTAAGGAATATTTTTTATTTTTTACAAGGCAGCTTCCAGACAATAATTTCTAAAATAAAAATGATACATTGACTATTAATTGTTATCAAGTTAAATTTTGGGTTATGAAGAGAAAACTACTTGGATGTTTCTTTTCAATTTTCAGTTTCTTTCCATTTGTCCCCATACAGCCCAACAGCCCCCTCATTCTGTGTTGCAAAATACCCAGGCTCTTAAAAACTAAAATCTGTTTGTAAATGTACAAGAAAATAATTATATTTTAGAGCAAGATCACCCATGACATTATGTTGGAGTCCAGGGTATAGGCTAGATGCAGAAAAGAAAGAAAAGGGAAAGGGGGAATTAACTAAATCTGATTTTTATGGCTCAAGTGGTTTCATTAAATTAGAGTGCTGTGTGCTACTGTTCATTAATGAACTTGTGCCATATGCTTTAACTGTTCTGGTCAATAGCTGATAAAGAAAGGCTTGTGTTTAAAAAAAATGGATAAAAATATCTTTGTGATGGGCTTTTATCAAAGGACTTACTTTGAATTCAGTAACTACTACTGAGGCAATATGGCTCGCAATTTGCGACCCAAAGGTAGTCATACATTATTGGAATACAGCCTACTGCGCTTCACATTACACAGATGTGAAGGCCTGATTATAGCTGCTTCATAATTAACAGTGATCCGATTTGTTTTGTGGCATAAATGGTGCATGTGTAGAACATTAGCCATGGCACTCTCATTCAAATTCAACTCAAGGTCTCAGCGGCAGGAGGGTCACGAGCTTCAGGGAGTAGAAGCACAAGCTCCTCCATATGTTCTTGCTGCATCTTACTATGGCTATGAGTGCAAGATAAGTTCCCTAAAGAACCTAATCGTGTTCTGTAATTACAGCGCGGCTTTCTGCTGGCTAGAAATGAGGGAGAAGCTAAAACACTCCCTCATCAGATAATTTGTAAATTACTTTACATGGCGGATGCCTAACTCAGTTGGTTTTCAACTGCTGAAATTATAAATAATTGTAACAGATGTGGCAATATGGCTGGCCTCCAATAAATGAGGCCCTTGATAATTTGGCCGACCCTTTGACAGGCCAATTTAATAAAATGTGAACAAAATCTTCTTGCTAATAATTTATCATCCCTTTTCCCAATAGAATAAATTTAATTACCCTAGCAGTTAACAAGGTCACACCCAGATGCCAAACTCGGCTACAGTTTTGATAATGCAATCAGGAATTGAGAGGTGATGACAGCGTTGTTGTTTTTTTCATTACCTGGCTTCACATAAACACAGGTGGCGTAGCTTTCTTGTCAGTTTTTAATAATTACAGGCTATTATGGAATGCATAGTTAGCAGATTGAAAACCACACTTTAGTGAATTTGTTTGAGTATGATTGAGGTTCTAATGTACAGAGATGATAATGCATAACAAGCACAGTCCCTAGTTTACACCATTAGTGTACAGGTTTGATTTTCACTTGTGATAATAGTGTAATAGTTCAATAGACAACAAAGTTGCTATTTTTGAAGCCTCCTCACCATCAGCTGAAGGTTTATGTTTTTTGTTTTCTAGTACTGAATGTGTAACTCAGAAAAATGTGCTTTTTTAAACTTACCTGATAACTTCCAATATGAATGTGTGTGTGTATATACACACACAGACATATCTAAAGAAATCTTAAAAGCTTTGAAGAACAGCTCTCTGCATTTGGGTGTATTTCATCAGGTAAGATCTGGTAACTAATAAGCTCTTAAAAAAACTAAACTAAACTAAAATGTTAGGGAAGATGTGATAATAAGTGAAAAAAAAAAGAACAGACATTATACTTAATAGAAACTTTTAAGCCTCAGTTGTAGAAAATTGCTTCAAAGAATATAAATATATTTTAGCAAGTGTTTAATTTGGCTTACGTAGTGTTATGTTTTATTTCTAATGTCTATTCATTGGATTATTAAATGTCTATTAAAATGGATTAGAGCAAATAATACTGATGCTTTCAACTTGCTGAATTTTTGCTTGCTGTGTTCTGATTGGTTTTATGGAAAAAATGCCCAATTTCATTGTGCACTTGCTGCTAAAGAGTTGCCAGTCCAAAAAATACATAAGGAATTTAGTGGCTGGTTCAACAAAAAGGCTTAATGAAATCTGGCCTTGTCTTGACACTTCCAGAGATGATTCTTCTAAAGGTTTTTCTAGACTAAAAGTTTTTTTTATTATCTTATAATTGCATATTTTTCCCAATAATTTGGAGTATTAATTTTATACCAGGATGTCCAATTTCCCTGATGAATAAAATAAGTCATTGATACATAGTTTGGGAAATCTGAGGTAGTGGCTGCATAGTCTTCAAAAAGGAATTGCATCTTCTTTCCACATCCCTGTTCTTCTCTGTAAAATAATCAGTGTGTTCTTTTTCATATGAATTTAACATGAATTTTTCATGTGAATTTTGGAGGATGCCAAATATAAATGTTATGAGGATAAATGGATGGTGGAAAGCCTTTTTCTGTCTTTTAGCACCTTTTGGCAGCTCATGGGGATACATGAGATCAAGGTCCAGACTGGGTAAATTGCTCTTCAAGTGTTTGTTCATGTTGCCCATCCTAGATGTATGTGCAGTGAATAGAGATAAAGCTGTGACAATGGGATTTCCAAGCTACAGAAAGAAGTTTGTGAAGGGTACTGTGGTGAGCATTGCCTCTAATTCAGCTGCCCAGCTGTCTACCTCAGTAACAGAATAAGGAAAAACCTTATTTCTCATATATAAACTGCCTCTTTTTTACATGCACAACCTTACTAATTGTAATATTTCCCTTAGTTCTTAGATTGCAAATTAGAGTTCAGATGTAAAGCTAGAAAGTGAAAAGCCAAGAAAAGGCCACATCTCTTTCTGAGAATCTGATGAAATTGCACTTCATAGAATCATAGGATGGCCTGGGTTAGAAGGAACCTTCAAAATCATCTAGTTCCAACCCTGCTGCCATGGGCAGGGGCAGCTTCCTGTAGACCAGGTTGCTAAAAGCCTCATTCAGCCTGGCCGTGAACAGGTTCCTCAAGGGATGAGGCATCCACAGCTACTCTGCACAACCTGTTCCAGTACCTCACCACCCTCATAGTGAAGAATTTTATCATAATACCTAAACTAAATCAACTCTCTCAGTTTGAAGCCATTACCCCTCATCTTCTTACTGTATGCCCTTGTGAAAATGCCTTTCTTTCCTCATGCATAAATCTTGGAACTCTGGCTTGTTCATAGAGTTGTATTTTATACAGAGGGAATCAAAGTTCTCATGATAGCCACATCTTTTCAGTACATAATATGGGTTCAGTGAATTTTTTTTTTTGCTCTTAAACAAAGATACCTGGAGCACAAAAGTCTAGTAGTATAAAGCCATGTATACACGAATCTAAGCCAAAATACCAGAGAGAGAAATTTCATCCAGCTCTCTGTCTTTGAAAGATTTCTTTTCATGTCATAAAAATCAATGTTTAAAATTCTTATGATGTTTGAGTAAAAAAAGTCTTCTAGGCTAGGAAATTTACAAGAATATGTTCAATTAGTGAAGGATACATTAAATTTAACAGAAAATTATACCAGCCTCTTCTTAAACTGGTGTCTATTGATAAGCAAATTGTCAATTTTAATTGTATCTCATCGGGTTACATCTGGGTTCTAAGAATTTCTGAAACTGAAGAAACTTCACATGTGCATTTAAAAAATTGAACAGGTTTTCAGGATATTGTAGACCCAAATTATATAGCAGGATATGTTTTGGTAACAGTGGTCTATTGAATATTTTGCAGTTAAAAGCATAGGCATTTTTAAGGTGTAAGTTAAGATCTAAGACTCTTATTTGTTTGATTTAGTTTTCCAAGAAATATGTCTTATAGGCATGTGCACAGAGACTGCTGTAAGGGGTTTACTAAAAATTGTGCCTTTATGGTATTCCCAGCATGGCAATTTTTAGAGTTCACTTTTGGAAGAAGAAAAGAGTAGGAAAAATAACCTCAAAACAAATTAAAAATATTGTTCATATATTGGTTCTATTAAAGTCAATAGCAGAACTTACATGACAGAGAGGAGCAGTGTTTTGATGTATTTTGTCACTCTTAAATGGAGTTATGTTTCAAAGCACTCTGCATATCAATACTTAATAAAGAAATTAAACAGTAGTGATACAGTAAGAAATTAGTCATTAGGTAAATTTGTGTCATTCTTATGGTTTTAAAGTCATAAGATTGATGGTTGAAAGGTTGGACTTGGTAATCTTGAAGGTCTTTTTCAACCTAAACAATTGTATGAACACTTAACACTTAGAGACTTTTTAAAATAACAATAATACGAATTTAAATTATTGTAACAGGTTGAAGTTGTTTCTATTTTGAGTTCTTATAGAATTGTAAAGGTTATGTTACACGGGGAAGTTTTCTTTGCATGCTACTGAGAAATCAATAAGATATGTCTAGTTGGTAGGTGTATTTATCTTTCTTAAAATGAAAGTATTACGTTCAGGTGAAAAAACAATTAACTTGAGCATAGCTACGTTTCACTTATGTACTGGCACTATTTCTGTCTTCTAGGTTTTGTTGGATTTTTTTCCTTTTCATGCAGTGCTCAAGTTTTGGTCAAATGAACATGAAGTTCAGTTTTCTTTAAAGCATTCTTTTGGATGCCTGGCTTTTCTAATCCTCATTTTCCCATTTTCCTTCCCCCCCACCCCCTACCTCTCCACATGGAGTTTTAATAAACTAATTGTTATAAACAGGCCTTTTGCTGATCATAGGTGGAAATGACATCTGTTTGCAAAATGGCCTATACTGCAAAATGAGGAGCCGAATTTATCTAAGGAGCAGTCAGCAAAAGCATGGGCAACTTTTACTCTCTGACAAATTTCTTACGCTTCTTTGCTGTGTGAAGAGTTGTGTTTTTTCTAAAACAAGTGCTTGGTATTCTTAATTTGTGATTTATTTGCTGAAAATGCGAGTTTATAGTAGGCTTTATGAAAGGCTTCATATTCTGCATAGAAAGAAATAAAATGGATATGCCCATTAGTCTGTTTCTGTCAAATACTAAGCTTACTACGATGTTTTCTTGCTTGATTTTATTCAACTTTGGACCATCTCATTTCTTGATTGGCATTAACTGTCTTTTTCACAATGCCTTTTCAGGTTTTTGTCAGTATACCTGACTTATTTTATCTGTTTTACCCTCTCAAATATTGGGACAATACAAATATTTGAAATGGTAGGTACAAGTGATAATTTCACCAAATCCTGACTTCTCTTATGAAGCAAGTATTCGTCTTAAGAATATATGCTCAAACAGTTAGTAGCAAGTAAGGTTGTCCGAACTTTGCTAATTAGGGAAAATATGTATACAATAAAACTTTAACTTAATCTTGAGAAAGTTGTCTTCTGGATCAAGTTTTGGTGATTAAAGACTTGATTGCTTTCTAGCTGCTTGTCATTGCTCTCAGAGCACCACTGACAATAGAGTTTCATGAGTTTACCCTCATCAATCCAATACAAGGTCAGCTGGGTGAGCTCAAGCTACTTGCATTGACTTTTTAAACTAACCTGCCCTTTAATTTATGCAATCAATTAGAGAGGCAGTTTGTATCATGCCTTCTTCCAGCAACAGCATTGCAGCACTAACCTCCAGCTGCCTGGATGCATTGACCACCTGGGAGTTGTATTATCGTTATCTGGCACAACTCTTTGAAGATCGATGTCTGTCACCTGCCTTAAAGCACTGTGGAGCAGGTTTGATGTAAAGCATTTCGCTTTGTGATTGCCATAGTCTGACACAACAGGCATATTGCTGAGTGGTTGTAATGCAGTGGGGTGTGATCACAGTCAGTTCATAAAAACTCAGCTGACAAGGAGACAGTCATCAAACCGTGGTAACTTCACCACTCTTGGTCATGTGTATACATAAGTTTGCTATCGGACACCAGGGATATAACTTACAGTAGCTGGTACCAGTGAAAGGTGTCTTGTCTGAAAAGGTTTTGTGACTAGGCCAAATTGATCAATGTGTGGCAGTGTTGTATTATGGCAAGGAATTTGCTGTGTGTGGATTGATAGCTAGAAAAGGTTCTGGAATTTAATGGTGTAATAAAATTACATACCTGCCTTGAGTAAGACTGTGATCTAGAACTACCATCTATTTCTTCTGTAAGTCTCAGTTTGACCGCAGCATTTGTGCTGACTGAGTTTAAGGATGTATCAGATACATGTTGTAGATAGGTACTTTTCTGGGGCAGTTGTTAACTAAGAATATACTTACTGACAGAATATGCAGTTAAGGGTTTGGGTTTTTTTACCCCACAATGTTTATTAGGCCAGTGATACTTACCAACTGGAAATTTTGCCAGAAAATATTTCACCAGAAACAAATCTAGGAGGTAAAATATTTTATCAAGAAATTTTGATACCGTGTGATATACAAAATAGTAGAATAAGTTGCTGCAGAAGAAACATCTGTATAAAATAACCATGTAAATTTGGATGTGGAAAATATGCTGGTGGTTTGAACACGTTTAGTTACTATTTTGTGGTCTGATTTTGGGTATGGAATCATGAGTCATTTACAAAAGCAGAACTGTTTACAGATTTTGCATGTTGCTGTAATATTGTTAATGATGTATTTCTCTAGGCAATTTTATGTAAATGGTATGTTGTGATTCTGATTTTTTGTTACCAGTATAATATACCTATACAATTATTTTCTAGGTATTTCAACAGCCTTCTTTAAGTGAGGTAGTGTCATATTACAGTGCAAAAATCTGAAATGGAGCTTTTACAGGAAAAATTGAAAAACTCGTGTTTTAACCTAGCACAGCATAATTTGTACGCTACAGATACACTGGAAAGCAACAGTATAAGGAGTGGAGGTGTGATGGGTTTGATAAACCCCCAAAACTTAGATTAAGGCCTTAGTTTAGTTAGGCCTGAAACCAAATTTAGCA
>VXBX01004727.1:23874-46252 GCA_013400415.1 Scytalopus superciliaris | reverse complement strand
TTGAACAAAAAGACAGTGTCAACAATCCTGTTTCGGTTTAAGTATTTTTAGATGTGGTAGTCCAGTGCATTCACTAGATGAAAGCTGATAATTTGGTAGCAAATTTTTAAAATTTCTCAACAGCATGAAAAAGTATTTAAGTTAATTTTGCCATAGTAACGAAATTTTGCAAAGTAGTAATAAGAAAACTTTGACCTCAAGAACTGTGGCTCTTGATCTTTCTGTTTAGATTTCTGACTTTCTTAATAGTTGCTCAAAGAGAATTTTTGTTTCATATGATCTGTGTGACAGTTGCTTGCATTTTGTCCAACTCTAATTTAATTTTTCCGGTTTCATACAGACTCAAGAAACTGATGAGCTAAGAGCAGCCTATGAAAAGCACAAAGAAAGGCTGCAGATGTTACAGACCAACTACAGAGCACTAAAAGAGCAATTAAAGCAGTGGGAAGAGGGTGATAGCAGGTAAGTTATATAGCTCATTAAAAGCATCTCCCTTACACAAGAAATCTGAACAGAAGTGTTATATAGGTATTCAAAAGAGAATTTGATTTGAAGGAAGAAGCTACTATGACGATGACCAAGACTTTATCCCTTCTTAAAGCAAAATACGTGACTTATCCCTGTAGGAGAAAAATTGTACTTGAAACCAAAAGGAGATGTATTGAGCTGACACCTTGACTTATCTTATTTAGATCTCATTGTGAGCCCGAGTACTGGACAAAGGTCTGCTAGGGCTGCTTACTTATGTTTGTCTAATTCCCTAGTCAATTATTTTGTTGACTGTGTTTTTTTCATTTTCTGTAACACAACAATTGTTGATTATGTTTCAGATAGTTCTAAAAAATAGTTTTATTCACTAGAAGTATAGAAATATTAATATTAGCCTCTTTAACATTTAGTGATCCAAATATTAATTGAATCCAATCCTGAAATCTCCTTCCTAATAGGGGGAAAAATAATATGTGCATGAAAGCAGTCTGGTTTTATCTGTTAAATTATTTTTAAATAAATTATTTCTGATAATTTTACAAAAAAATTTGTGTTAAATATTTTTGTTAGTGAAAGGACGTAAGACTGTACTACATAAAAATTTATATAATGAACATTCTATATGTAGTTCTCACTTAAGTTCTATACAGAAGTGTGAAAATAGTGAAAACGTTAAGCAGAAGTTTTTGGGGGTGTTTTGTTTGGTGTGGGGTTTTTTTTTGTTTTTTTTTGGTTTTTGGAAGTCCTTAACAGACAGAATTTTTGGTAAACAGCTGAATATGGAGGCATGAAAACAGTTCAGTTATCTGACGCTGCTGTTTTTCAGGAACTGGTTTGAGAAAATAATTTCCTTGTAGCTCTAGCCAGACTTAAGCATGCACCTACAGCTCAGTATACACATATGCATTTTACATCCAAGCAATTATTTTTGCAATTAGAACAATACTGTCTAATCTCAACACAAACTTTGTAACTCCCTCTGAACAAAAAAGAGAGTCATGGAAAATGCTGCAAAACTGGTAGCTGTTCAGAGTCCAGGGTGACATAAAGCATCCTACTGGGAATGATAAACTGTCCCTCATGTATGTTCTGGCCTATCTGAGTAAATTTGCATTGCTTTGAAATACTGTGGCATTTACTTAAGAACAGTTTGTCTTTTGAAAAGAAAAAAAAAACGTGGATGAAAATAACAGTAAAGTACAAAACTGCTACAGGCATTGGTGGTAGCACAGGAGGATTTTTTGGTATATCCAAGCATAATGACAAATAAATTTGTTTAAATTGTAATGAAGAGTTGTTGTTTATTTAGGAAAAAAGTGGATGATTTTTTCTTGTATCTCACAGTTTTAATTTCGGTGCAATCTGGAAGTGACTACAGGATGATGGTTACTATATTCAAACAATTATTTAATTCTGTGTCTATAGCTAAATAGACATTCATGGTGCACTGAGAGGCCAAGACTGAAAGATATAAAATTCAATCAAGGTAAAGACAGTAAAATCAAGCTTGATATACAGTGAAACACTGAGTCTTCTGGTTCTGATAGTTTAAAAAAAATAAAAAAGAAAGAGAAGAGACAAAAGTGATTTCTGTTTCTCTTTGAAGTAAATGAGACCAGCTTGTGTTTGGGAAAAGTAGATATTGGGTAAAATGTAATGCTAACTCTTCATTGATCTGATTTTTTCGTCTTTATTTAAGATGAGCAGAAAATAGCAAGGTTTTGTTAATTTTTTCCATCAGTATAAAGCCACACTAAAAGAGGTTTGTTTTTTTCTTTTTAGTACACTTAAACAAAGGAAAATAGCCCAGACACAGATAAAAACAGTCTGTAACAATAACACTGTTATTTTGGTATCTCAAAAAACTATATAGTGGCAGTGTAATGTAAATTGTGCATTAAGAACTCAGTGTCAGGTACTTATGTGACACTTCTGATCCTTTTTAAGTGTTGGAGGACCCCATCCTCCTTATTCATCATAGATTAGTATCTGTTACTGAGATGGCAGATGATGGGACCTAATCCACCTGTCAGTGTACATACAACTTGCAGTGATGTACGTGACTGCAAAGATGATGGGGGTCTTAGGAGGTTGCCACATTCTCTAAGAGCTTCTTCTATGCCCAGTAGGAATTTAGATTGCAGAGAATTTTGAATTGATTTCACAAAGAATTTTTCATATCATTTTTATCCTTTGCATTATTAAAGTACATAAAGATATTTTAATAACGGAAAAACTGTTAAATATTTTAATTTTATTTTTTCTGTGCTTTTAAGTTCAGTATTATTCTTTCTTATACATCATCTTTTCCATGGACAGTTTATTCTTCCATTAAGCTGTAGAATAACAGTTTGCTTCAAAGTGTGCATTAGTGCAACTTCCAGATTGATTTGCCAGGGCATTAGGGAAGCTGGTGCCTGGTGTCAGCTTCTGCTTTCTCATACCAATATCTTAAGTAATGTTGACAGAATGTGGGTGACTAGTCTGCCACATGTCAGGAGAGAGGCATGGTACTGTGTCAGCACAGTATCTGTCTGAAACTACATTATTGGACTTCTCTGTATTACCATAGTTAAGGTTTCATGCCTCACAGAACATATACTTCATACAAAATTTAGATTCAGTAGATGCTGTACTTAAAAATGTTTATTTTCTAAAAGCAAGGATGCTTTTATTCTTGTCCTCCTAAAACATGTAGGTATTTGAAAACAATCAGTCTATTTTTTTTTTCATAAACAGGTTTGAAAACAGTAAAAGCAGATACCAGCATGCAGACTCGTGTCAGCTTTGTCAAGAGCATCCTGATGTGGTATGGAATGAACTGGCTTTTTTCAAAAGGGAGCACAAAAAGCTGTTGATTGAAAAGTGAGTTTGCTTCTTAAATGGTGTTTAAGTGAAGAAAAATACTGGGTTGTTCTGAAGATAGTGTTTTGCAGGCCATATAAGAGGAATTACTTGCAAAATTTCAAGACAAAAACATCTACTGAAAGCAGAAAAGGAAAACATCAGCTCTCTTTTTTCTTTCTTAACACCCACCCCCCACCTTCTTAAATCAGTGACAAGTTACAAGTTTGCTAGCACTAACAGAAACTGTATTCCATGATCTAGGGATTGTGTTAATTAATGTGGCTCTCATCTGTTGGAGGTGTCGCTCTTCATTAGCCTGTATTTTACACACTGCCGTGCTTCATTTTTGGAATGAGGTGGTGAGGGGATAACCTAGGCAGCCATCCTTGTTTGATCTCTGTGATACATACGCAATGCAGAATGCCTCAGCTCTCTTGGTTCCCTGCCCTGTCCTGCTAATCCCAGCTGAGCTCATTATGGTGTAGCCTTGCTGCTACTCCTGGAGCCAGAGCTGTCCAAGCTAATTACTGGTAGCAGCAGAGCTGCCTGTTAAGGGTCTGGTGTGGATCTGCTAACATGGTCCTTGGTAGTGACCTGCAAAAAGCACGAGGGAGTTGCTCTCTTTCTTGCTGTGCACAGCCTGTCCTTTGGGTTTAGTGCTGATCCCTTCACACAGCTCTTTCAGCTGTAGTAAGTGTAAAACTTGGTGAAGGAAACTCTTACTTTAGAAAACATACAGTTTGCTGCTTTGATCTCATAATTCATAGGCTATTATACTCAGCCAGGCAAAGTAAGAAAATGTCCTTTTATACTAGACAAAAGGAAGTTAGTATGGTATAATCAGCCCTTTCTATAAGTCAAGTTGATTTTTTTGTTTATTTTAATTTAAGAATCAAGACATCCTAGAAAGTTTTATTCAGACTTTGTTTTTTTCAGCATTAAGGAAAATATGTTTTCCCAATGGGTCACAATGTAAATCGATTTTGTGGCGATACCATAAAGGCTGCTATCATAGAATTTCAAGAGCAGCAAATTGTTTTGTACTGTGTAAAGTCCTTGTGTTGCCCATAAGTTGCCTTAGTGTAGTACAGACAGTATTGCCAGTAGCTGTGTTACGTGGGGTATTCTTATATCTGCCAGTTACAATTGTATGCCTGTTAATGTCACTTCATTGTTGTATCTTTCCTGTTTTGAACCTATAGCAGCAAATTATCACATGTAATTGTTTTGTAGGTTTTGTTTTTGTATTTTTATGTAAGAAAGAACACTTTCTTGCTATAAATGTAATTGCAGTTGTAATTCTCCTTCCATCACTAATGAACACATGAACCACAGGCAAAGTAACTGAAGAGCAATAACGTAAGCCCTCTTTTTAACACAAAGCCATGCAAGAGAGATTATTTGTGTATTGTACACACCCTGAAGGTTGGTACAATTGGATTGGTTTTTTAGCGCTCCTGTGCAGTTGTATTTATGGGCAACACCCTTATATCTTGTACATTGCAGATCAGTGGCCTTGATTAGATTTTGGCAAGGTGGCATGAGCAAACAGAATACAGAATTTATAAGACAAAATGAGATGGTGAAATTCTGCACAGTACTTAGTAAAAAGCCAGTCCAACATCATGTTCATTAAGGTGAACTCCTTGTGTGGGTTTAGGAGCTTTTTATTCTTTATGGGCAATGTTGCTTGTTGTTGACTAAAGTAAGGAAGAAATAAATATATAACTGCTCTGGCGTTTATATGTGTCTTTCACTAATAATGACTGTCTTTAATCTGTTGAAACAAGTCACTATTTCAAGATCTGAGCTCATTTTTTTAAGAAAGTAAATTCTAAATTTAGTGTCCTTTTTAGATTTGTGGATAAGACCTCTTTATATTGCATGTATTCTTTTTTAAGCTCTGTGAATAAAGGATATGGCCTACTGAGTTGTACCAATTACTTGTATGTATAATTTTACAAGCAGTATAAGTAAATCATGTTAACCCATAGTTTTTGTGGATGCACCTCCTTTGATAAACCCTACTGGTTGGTATAGAACATTTATATGCCATATGCGTGTCTGTGTAGGGATTTCCTTTTGGTTTACATAGTTTTGACTTTAAATGTGTTATTTCTGTTTCTAAGTAAGCTAAAAAGTAAGTGTTAGGAAAATAGGATTGTTTTTGTTTGTTTTTGTGTTTAACCTGTAAGAAAGATTTTCTCTCCCACCCTCTGATGATGTAAAATGTCTTTAATCTTCACATACATGGATAATAAATGCAGTATAGGGTAAAGATAGGGAAAGCCCATTCATGCTCCCAGGTTCCAAAGTGGTCATTACCAATATTAACAAGCTGTAAATAGTCAGTTTATAAGTTACAAAATCCGTTTTTAAGCCAGGAAAAACTGAAGTTGCTTGGGAATTCACATGTTCTGGTGGTACCTAATTCCAAATCTTGTTGAAATCAGTGAAAAGACTTTGTGTCAGCCACTGCTTTCTGTTAGGTCCTTTCTTTTATAAAGTCTTCTTCTCATCATAGGCAAGGATTGCTGTGACCTTAATGTAAGCTATTAAATACTATCCATCTTTCAAAGTGAATACTGACACACAAAAGAATATAGGCTTTAGGACTTTAAGCACCTGAAGTTTTGAATTTTTGTGAAGTTCAGAATGCCTAATGTCAGAGTTAATTTTTTGGAAAGTGTTGATTCAGAATGTGTGGTAGTTTTACCACTTTTTTTGCGTTTTGATTAGTTGTATTGCTTTGCAATTAATAATGAAATATATTTCAGAGTCCTGGGCTGCATACTTTCCATGAATTATTATAAACTCAAGCCATTTGTGCATATAGAAGAAAGTATTTCTATAGTGTTACAGTCCCATACTAGATTAGTAAAATATAATAATTAGGAAACTGGAATTATTCAGTGTTTGCTTAATGCTTTGTGCATATATTTTTCTTGAATTTCCCATTATTCCACCTGAAATCAATGACTCACAAAATTGGGTCAGATTGAAGGGAACCACAGTGGGTCATCTTGTCCAACCTCCCTGCTCAACCAGTGCCATCCTAGAGCACGTGGCATAGAATTGCATCTAGGCAGTTCTTGAATATCTCCAGTGAGGGAGACTGCACAACCTCTCTGGGCAGTCTGTTCCAGTGTATCCACACAGTAAAGAATTTCTTCCTCATGTTCTGTAGATTGTCTGAGTCATTTAGAAATGAACTGTTGTACTTTTGCTAAATACACTAGCAACAAAAGAGCTGTAATTTTCTTATCTCCATGGCCTAGAAAAAGGGTCATCAGCATTTAGATAGTAATTTCTGATCTGCCAGTTGGCAGATAGATATGTATGTATAAAAATAAAATATAGAAGTATAAGTGTGTCATGTTAAATTGTACTGAAGGTTTATAGAAGAAGCCCATAAACCTGAAGACTGTAACATCAAAATTTCAGACTGCTGTATTATGAGAATAAGGAGGGAGAAATGAATTTAAGTTTCTCTGCAACACCTTCTATGGAGTTCCTGGAAATTCTGGTAAAGGTAGCAGTGCTTGGTACTTTCTGGCAAGATGAATTTAACATATAGTGCTAGTTTTCTGCTTTCCTTTGCGCAGTACTGATTTTTGAAGGAAAATCTCAAATTTTAATGATCACGTCTTTCTCAGTTTAGCTAATCCCATATGGAACTTCAACAACTCAATTTTGCAAAGATAGGGCAACATTTCAAATAGTATTTTAGAATGAAAATCATTAATAATTTTTGATGTATTATTGCCTTATTTCCTGGAGTCTTTTCCCTAAAGTGTACCATATTGGAATTCTAGAAATTCAGATGTGGAGCTAAGTAGACCTTTATTATGATCTTTGTGATAAACAACTTAGGTCTCTTTTGTTGGATGAGGCAGAATATGCATATATGTGCAAAAGTTTAACCTATCTTAATGCTTTTGGAGCTTTTTCTAATTTGTAAGGAGTTCAGAATGCATCTTCAAAAAAAGTATTCTTGTATTTGCTTTTTTCAAACACAGTCACACAACAATAAACACAGAATCATGCATATTTTCTGAAAACTCAAATATTTCAGTGTAAGAAATAATTTAAGACATCAATTTGCATCCTTACTTTGCATTACTGGAAATCAGCTCCATACTAGCAACAGGTATAGACAATAGAGACTTTAGTGCATTGTCATCTGAGGTTTATTTAAAGGCTAAAAGCACTGATGCAACAATAAAATTGTCTTGGTATTCACACAATGGAGTCCTCATTCTCTGTACTTCTCTGAGTTGGTTGCAGTTGTACCTCAGTGTTGGCCCTTGAGTTTGAATCTGTTTTTAATTAATTACAGGTAAACATTGTTTATGAAGCTTTAAGGATGGTCTTGTTACAAAGGAATGAAAAAATGCAAATCAAAATAATGAGTATAATTCACACAATGTAACATATTTTCTTTAAACACTTCTGGATCAATCAGCTGGATTTTGTGCTACAGTGAAACAAATTAAAGATTATTAAATGGTATAAAAAATTTTAGACATGATTTTTTACCATCCTTTTGTAAACTAAAGGTTGTGCTGCATGTGGAAACTATCTTAGTTGCTGGTCACTAGTGCTTCTTTGGTTTTGGAGTAACTATTAATTTGAATTATATATCAAAACTCGCTCTTGACAACTATGNTTTTTTGCTCCTGAATGTGGGTTGTAAATCAGAGAGACTTTACTTATCACCAACAGATAGCTCTCTCTGCAATTTTCATCCATCCTACAAGTGACTGAATTGGGAAACAAGAATGATGAAGACATATTTCTGGAAAGTGAATGGACAAGTAAGATGGATAACTCAAAGACTATGCAGTCAGAGGCTTCATTTCCTTGCTTAATTAAGACTATACATTTCTGAGTGTAAACTCTAAGTTTACAATTTTCTTCTTGTAAAGGAATTGCAGTAAATCATTCTGAATAGTTTGAAAAATGGAAGTAATGCTAGTACTTTTTGCTTTACTCTTACTTTGGCAGACATATGTAATGGTTTCTGCTCTTGCACAGTCTGTATCAAACACCTACTCCCAGGTTGGCTCTCACCTCCCAAGGCTGTCAGTTGACACATAAATATACAGACCCATGAAAAGAACCTAGCTGGTACTGCAGACAAATGAATTGTAATGCTGTAGGAAAAAAGTGAAGAATTTCTATCAGAGTAGTATTTCACATGTAGAAGTTGGATAAAGTTTCTGCCTAGCTTGGTTCTCCTGACACTAAACAAGTTTGGGGTAGTAGAAAATTAATATGAGTATTTGCACTATGATGTATCAATCCTAATTTATTAATGCCTTTTCCTATATTTTCTGTATGGACATTTTACAAAAGTACATGTAATGTGCACGTGCATTCTACTGTGGTTTTGCAGAGCAGAGTTTCTACTCTGTGAAGATTCAAGAATAGAAAGTACAATTCAGCTTTGCTTGCCTAGCAGATGTTTCAATGTTGATGTGCTCTCTTTCTTCTCTAGCAGTTTCTTTTCTGAGAGAAAGAAAACAAAGCTGCTTCTACTGTCCCATTTTACTTGCAAGGATTATTAGGCTGTTTGTCTCAAGCTCTGGATAAGAAAAAATTCTCTGACACTACCTTGACCCAGTGTCTTTAAAACTTACTTTTTTCAGGTACTGTATTAAGCAGTGCTACTGTCCCTTTTTAAGGACCCTGATAAAAAGCATGCAAAACTTGCTTGGCAGTCTTTTTCTGTCTGATTTTATTTTTAATTTGGCTTAGCAGTCTTTTTCTGTCTGATTTTTTTCTTAATTTTGCTTTTCAGTCTTTAACAGTCTTCCATGACTCTGGAGGAAAACATTTGAACATTCAAAAAGACAATAGTTAACCCCTTGGACTCAGATTCCCTGACTGCAGCAGCTTCTGGACTAGCCCCCCTGATATCTGTCCACACCAGCAACAATATGCATTAGGAGATTATGGTTGGTTATGCTTATTTCTCCAAAGAGTCATCCTGCTGCAGTCTCTACAATATATAATCCTTGGGAACAAATCAGTTTCCTCAGTGGGTTATTCCATCTTATGTATTCAGCTCTCTTAGAAATTAGATTCTCTGCATGGTTTTATTTTCCAGATAAAACTCCCTGGGACAAGTAAAAAAAAAAGTCTTATTGTTTGTTTGGATGTTTATTTTAGACTGCCATGAGCCTCCTCGCTTAATTCCTTTTATCTGTATGCAGGGGAATGTAGGAGTCTCCTGCTTGCCTTACCTATAAATGCTGAAAGCTGCTGATGAGCAATGGCTGACTTATGGGATGTGTATTACTCAGGAGGCAGTGGTTTGGTAGAGGACTAACTAGAGTCTTCTGGCAATGGGTTAACCCAGGGTCAGCAAATCTGGAGGGAAGGAGCCCTTTAAACTCGTAAGTGCAGAGAGAAAGTTCATGCTATAGTTCAGGCTGTCTTTCTAAATTACCTTTTCTTTAATGCTTTGAGACCCAAGTGCACATGTGTATATGTATCTTAGATTTGAAGCTATGTGAGAGCTCCTGATATTATCTTTAGAACTGCTGACAATTAAAAATGGTGAGTACTAGGATATTTTGTTCTAGCAAGAAGGTATATTTTGCAGAAGCCCTGTTTATATGCAGATGGTAGGAGCATTTCTCTTAACTTGATAAGTAAGCAACTATTGCAAAGATTTCTTGCTGATGTCTAGCTATAATCTGAAAGCAATCAGAAGTAATTCCTTTAACATAATTGATTCTATAGCACACTTTTTAATATACTACCTCTTCCTATATTTCAAATGGGTGAGTGTTAAAAAAAATAACTAAAAGAGGACTAATCAAAAGTATTATATTGCGAAAAATAGGGTTCAAAATATTGTATGATACTGGTAACAGCAGATGCTGTAACTGTGGATCAAGATCAGCACCTTAAAAATGTATTCAGTACCATCATAAACTATTATCTGGGTAGATTTGTTCTCTCTTGATTTCTTAAAATCCTTGCTTTAACATTACCAAGTGAGACTGTAGCAATCATGGTTGAATAAAAATGAAGTGCTGGTACATAAAACAGAATGCTGCACTCTTTCCTGTTCCTTATGGTCCATTTTGTATATATATGTTACAAGTAAGAAGAATGATTTTCTTATGAAGTTATTTGTAGTAAACAACTTTGAAGTTGTTCTCAGGATGTAAAAACAAAATAGATGATTCTAGGTCTGACATGCCATATTAGAAGTTCTGACACTCTTCTAGGAAGTGCCAGTAGATTCCTGCTAATTTAGGGTGCTGATTCCTGTTATTTCAGGACTCAGTGGTCCTCCTTGGAGTTGGAAGGTATTCTCTGACTGTCTAGTCTAGAGCATCTAAGACTGCTGCTGCCCTGGACTGTTTCTTGTCAACAGAGTAATCTTTAAAAATACTTTGGAGTAGATTATATTGTCAGAAGGTCAGCTCTTTTTGGAATAAGAAAATGCTTTTTGTTGACAAAGACTTACTGAAGACAGTAAAATCTACCACATAGAGTTACAATCAGCATAACCTCTTTATGCACAAGACTCAAGACCATTTAGCAGTTTCAGGTCTGCATAAACCTGGAAAACAGCTAATTTCTAAGCTTTGTATTGCTCTAAGTCACTTTTCTTGCATCTGATGGGCTATCATTTAAACTTAGCAAAATTACTAGAAAATACAACATGTGAGTATAAATAAGAGCAAGGCATGTTTTTCTGGACAGAATTGCAAATTCTTGATTTTTTGGGGGGGTGGGCTGGCTTTTATTGCTCCTTCAACCACTTTGGAAATCCAATCTCTATTTTTTTGGCCCCTCTTTTTAATAGCAGAAAAGTCTGTGTGGGAGCTAAATAGTTACTTTAAAGACTCTTTTCAGTTCATCTAATAGACAGATATAGGATTAGTGTATTCTTAAAATTAGAAATACCAATCATATATGTCACTCAGTTATGTAACTTTCATTATCGGCAAATCTGGTAGGTTGATACTGTAAATTTTCAGGGTACATTTTACAGTTATACAGTCTTCTTTAGGACACTCTAAACTTTTACTATAAACTAACTAGAACTGTAAAGAGTCTCACAGTGTCATCAGAAAAGAGTTGTTTGCTATGTTTTGAAAATGTTTTATACTGCACTGTGTTGGCATTATCATTGCAATATGAGTTTCGACTTTTGAGTTTAAAGACACTTTATAAAGTTTTACAGAGTGGTTATGTGTTTTCTTTTGTTCTGAATTGCTGGTATGTATTTCTGGTAGTGAATTTCTTTTGCCTAAGGTTATTTATGTATACAGCTAGAAGGTGTTTTATGCAAATTTTCAGGGAAAATTCTGAACAGTTTTTGTATTGCTTTCAAAACACATTCAAATTTAGTTATGATTTATTTCTATTATTTTCCATCAATTTATTACTTGATATGAGCTTATTTACAGAAGTCTGGAATTTCAACAACCTACAAAGTTTTGCCTCTGATAGATACTCCCCATATCTATATAAAAGATTATGTAAGTTGCCGGAGTACTTCACAGTATTTGATAAACATTTGCACAAAAGTCGTGTCTGTTATCTGTCTGTTGTTTTCAATATATCCCAGGAACTTTGCTTTTTAAAAGTTGAGTTAAATAATAGAATGAATACACAGCAGAAATGCGACAGAGACAGTAAAATGCAGTAGTAGCCTTTGACTTTGGCAAGAGACAAGGTGCACAGATGTGATTTTATCATAAGCTGGAANTAAAAAGGTGGGGTTTTTTTCTATTGTGATAACCACAGACATTCGAGTTCTACATTGCTGTGTTTATGTCAGTTTTGAACCTTAATCTTTTCTTGATGTTTACTATGGTTTCCTTTGCACCACTTGGTTATGTACATGTGGCATATTCTTCCTTTTCATCTCTAAATGAACTTCAGATTCTAAATCTTCCTCATTTCTTGCAAAATGCTTAGGAGTTAGAGGGGGTTTAATAGCTTGACCTATTAGAGAGATTGTGTTTATGAGATGATGACAAAAATAAAATACAAACTTAAATATACAACCATATGACAGTAGAATTTTCAAAATTCCAATTTTAAAAAGACAGAGTTTGTTTACCTCAAAAAATACTGATTTATAAATTTTGTATGCTTCATTTTATTTCCTTCCTCAAGCAAAAAGACATAGTATGAAAAAGAGAACTATGAAGCACCTTACTTGTCAAGCTATGTATTATCATTAGGTAACTTGTGAAAGAGTGAAGTGAAAGTGTCCTCCATGGTTGATGTTAGTGTTGCCCAAAGTAGACATTTCCAAATTTTTGTAGGTCTATGCTCCTCCTGCAGTACCTTTATACACTTATGGCTGAATTTCCCTACTAGGAAAAACAGTTGTGCTCAAATGCTTGTGCCACTTAGTGTTATAATCTACTATGTAAACTTGTAGTTTCTTTCACTTTGTTTAGTAGCTACTGGATTTATTATGAAAAAAATATTTTATATCAAATACAAAAGGTTTAAAATATACTTTTTTTTTTTCTGTTTTAAATCAAGCTTGGAGTTGTAGTAATTGTAAAATGTGCAATCCATGGAAAATCCTAAAAGAAAAAAAATTGTAGAAATACAGTTAGATGGAGATTAATATAAGGCATTTCTTGCCTAATCTTGAAACATCTTCACCTCCCAGTGTTTCTATTGTCAAAAGATCAAGAAGACAAGTACTTATATTCAAAGATTTCTTTTCAATTTTCATGCCTTAAGTCTGCCCAATCAGCTTAGGAACCCTTTACACATAAGCTACCTTTTCACTGTTGAAATATCTTAAAAGATTTCATCTCTCAGCCTCAGTTTGTGTCTTGGATAGTTTCAGATGAAATAAACACGGTGCCCTTTGCTCAGCACTTGCTAAATCAAACGCAACTGTTTCACTGCACAGAGAAATCCCCTTTCAGTTAGGATCAAAACCTGGCACGTTTCTTCTTTCCGTTGTTTGATGTGTTAATTGAAACTGAACGATGCAAAAACTGATGCAGTAAATCCAGTGAGCATATGCTTAAGATAATTACAGCAAATATTAGCCTAATCTGCTAAAATAACGTTGGAAGCTCTTGTTCATGATATCTGAAATTTGACACTGCTGTTCTGACTCGATAGTTCCAGTAGGTTGGTGTTCTTCATTACCACACACAGAGTTTATTTTTAATCCTATGAGCTGTAGGACTGCAGAGGCAATCCTTCTTTCACCCTCAGTAAGTGAGGGAAACATCTCATGTCCCTAGAATCTGTGCAACTGGATCACAGGTCTATAAGTACCTGTTTGATAAAAGTGTTGTATGTGAACTTTTTAAAAGACTCATAGGGTAGACACAGTCTGTTAAAGACAGTCCAACTTTTGATTGAAAAAACACACTGAGATGTTTATCTTCAGGCTTACTTGCATTACCTTCTGTAGAGGGGAGAGTTCCATAAAAATAAAACAATTCTTACTTATTAAGTTGGCACATCTGTGTGAGACAGTGAGGGAGATAATGGTGTAAATGAATGGCTGAAATGCAAGTGTTTCTCCTAACCTTTTTGTCACTAATTCTTTCAGGTTGAGTAATTTTCTTCAGTGTTGCGTTATACTTCAGCAGTTTTCTGTGACTTCTTCAGTTACCGTGAATTCTATGGAGTCCCTTCTTGCTCCTTAGAAAGGTCATGCATGAACTTTCTTTGATACTTCTTCCAACTGATCTTGTTCACTTGTTGTTGGGGAAAGTAGCAATTTCACAGTCTCTGCAAAGAGCTGTACTCTTCAAGAAGACAACATTACATTCTTTCTTCAATTTTGTTGAGTGGCACTCTTATAACAAAAAGTGAAGGCTACAGTACTTTTGTTACAGTACTTTTGTTTAAGTTCTAGCTAGAGTGGTTTAAAAAAAATGCTTGAGTAGAACTCAGCATAGAAACTCTTCAAATGAGTTAAATACATAGAAATTTGCTTAGTGCAAATGTTTTGGCCATGAGTGGCCTAATATTTGCATTCAGAACTTAAAAAGTTAGTGAACAGAAGATTGCCAGGATTTAGATATTAGAAATTATTAAAATAACCAGGAAACCAACTAAGTCATTAGGATAGGATAGGATAGTATACGATAGCGAGGCAGTAATTGGTTCAGAAAGAGAGGCTATACCTATATTAGCTTCCCAAGCTTGCAAAAAAATTAAATACATGATGCAGGTAGCAGTCCTGCCACTGGCATGCAATTTATTTAGTTTGTTTTAGTGTGACATGTATGACTTTCTACATACAAGACATTTTATATGTGCAGCTATATATACAAAGAGTATAACTCATGCGAAAAAGAAATTTCCAGGAGGAATCTAGTCTCTTAGATGAGACCATAAATATGAGACTTACTGTCTAGCTGATGTAATAATGTCCTCTTACACCAAGAGTGGTCCTCCAGTAAAGGAACTCTTTTAAGGATAGGAAAAATGGGTGTTGGTATTGGGAGGTTTTCTTTCACCCTGTCATCATAAGTCATGTGCCCAATCCCTGACCATTGTGGTACCCCTTTGCTGGACTTAATCTATTGAGTTTAGTGTCTATCTTGAAAGGATCTAAAACAAGACACAGCCACATGTGCCTTCTCAGCAGAGCTGAATAGAATCAATTCTTTAAATTGACTGACTCTTGCCTATGCAGCTAGCATGTTGTTAACCTTCACCACAAAGACATGTCACTACCTAATGTTCAATATGTTGCTCTGAAGGATCCCATTTTATCTGCAAAGCTGCTCTCTAGCCTGTTGGTCTTCCAGTATGTTACAAGCTGTTGCAAGTGACTATTCTCACAGAACTTTGCCTTAAGTGAACTTTGTTAAGTTCCAATGACCCCATATTTTTCCTTCCTATAAAGTCTCTGTGAGCAGCAGTCCAGCCCTCTAGTGAGCCCTCAGTCACTTCCCTCAATTTTATATAATTTGTGAACTTTCTGTGAGGCACTCTAACACATCTTTGAAATTGTTACTAAAGACAGTAAACAGTATTGACTTTGTTATGGATCCCTGAGGAATGCTTATAATTGCTAGCTGCCAGTTGTTCTCCACATGACAGACCCCTTCAGCTTCACAGTCCAGCCAATTTTCCAAACACCTTATCTAATTTTCAATTCAGATCTCAACTCTTTGGCAGTAAGAGGATGGGAGACTATCTCAAATACCTTGCCACATTCACGGTATACACCCTTGACTGCTCTCGCTTTATTCTTATGACCAGTCATCTCTTACAGAAGCAGTGAGGTTCATAAAGAAAGATTTTTCCCTTGGTAAATACATGCTAGCTGTTTTCAATCACCTTGTCCATTCAGTGCCTAGACATATTTCCAAGATCATTTGCTCTTTACTAGGAAAAAAAAAGATGGCCTGTATTTGGTTTATGTGATTTTTTTGGTTTTGTTTTAATTAATTTAAATTGTATCAGAAGAGAGTGGACCAAACCAATTGGATGGGGGATACTGACTTTCCAGAAAGGAAACCACATAAAAATGAAGCAACTGATCAAAAAGTCTCCAACTCCTAACACTAGAAGAAGCAGTACAGAAACCTATAGACATCCGGAGATTGTTAAGAAAGATACTGAAAGAAACCTACCTGAAATATGTGCTACAATTTAAAAAAAATGAAATTAAAATACCAGAATCACAGAATATGCCGTATTGGAAGGAACCCAAAACAATCAGTGAGTCTGACCCTTAACCCTACACAGGACCATCCCCAAGAGTCACACTATATGCCAGAGGGTATCATCCAAACACTTCTTGAACTCCACCAGTCTTGGTGCTGTGACCTGGGGAACCTCTCCCAGAGCCCATCCACCCTCCGAGGGAAGAACTTTTTCTAATATCCAACCTAAACCTCTCCTGACACAACTTCAGGCCATTCCCTCAGGTCTTGTCACTGGTCACGAGTGAACAGGTCAGTGCCTGCACCTCCTCTGCCCCTCACAAAGAAGTTGTAATTGCAATGAGGTCTCCCCTCAGTCTGCTCTTCTCCAGGCTAAACACGCCAAGTGCCCTCAAACTCTCCTCATATGTCTTCCCCTCAAGGCCCTTCACTGTCTTCGTTCCCTTCCTTGGGACACTCTCTAAGAGCTTAGTATCTTTCTTATATTTTGTTGCCCAAGACTGCCCACAATATCCAAGATGAGGCTGCCCCAGTGCAGAGCAGAGCAGGACAATCCCCTCTCTCGCCTGGCTGGCGATGCTGTGCCTGATGCCCCCCAGGACAGGGTTGGCCCTCCTGGCTGCCAGGGCACTGCTGACTCACATTCAACTTGCCATCCACCAGCACCCCCAGGGCCCTTTCCATGGCACTGCTTTCCAGCATCTCATTCCCCAGTCTGTACGAACATCCAGGGTTGCCCCATCCCAGGGGCAGAATCTGGCACTTTCCCTTGTTGAACTTCTTACGGTCTCTCATTTGTCCAGGTCTCCCTGCAGGGCCTCCCTGCCTTTGAGGGACTCAGCAGCTCCTCCCAGTTTGGTGTCATCTGCAAACTTGCTCAGTATCCCTTCCAGTCCTGCATCCAAGTCATTGATGAAGATGTTGAAGAGCACAGGGTGCAGGACGGAGCCCTGTGGAACCCCCCTAGTGACAGGTCACCGGTCTGATGTCACCCCGTTCACTATTGCCCTCTGTGCTTGACCCATGAGCCAATTGTTCACCCATTACATGATGTGTTTATCCATTTGTGTGCTGGACATTTTGTCCAGAAGGATCCTGTGAAAGACAGTATTAAACAACAAAAAAGGGCAGGACTTTCCTCTCATGAAGCTGTGCTGGCTCTGACTAATGACTGAATTGTCTTTCAGTTATTTTTCAATACCTCCCAGAATAATCTTCTCCGTAACTTTACCAGGAACTGAAGTAAAACTGACAGGCCAATGGTTGTCCTTCATGAAAAATGGGGCAAGATTGACCACTTTCCAGTCAGGTGGGACCTCTCCAGATTCCCAAAAATCATTGAGAGAGCTTTTGTGATAACATCAGGTAGCTCTGAGGATTCTGGGATGAATCCTTCCATAGATTTGTAGGGATCTAGCTGGAGCAGCAGATCCTGCACAATTTCAAGGTTCACTGGGAGTTGATCGTTCTCTCAGTCATGGTCCTCCGGCTCTGAGGGCACTGAGACACCCTTGGTCCATCATCCATGTTGAAGAGAGAGGCAAAGAAATGTTAAACACCTCTGCCTTGTCTCTGTCCCTGTTTGTGAGGTGACCATCCTCATCCTGTAACAGAACAATGATATTTCTATACTGTCTAGTGCCATAAATATAGTTGAAAAAACACTTTTCATTGTGCCCCACATTTCTCATCAGCTGCAACTCCAGTTAAGCTTTGGTTGCATGAATTTTTCCCCTACAATGGCGAGCAGCATCTCTGAATTCTTCCCATACCATTTGACCTTGTTTCCACTGGCCATACACCTTCTTTTTCCACCTTATTTCCAAGAGAAGATCCCTGCTCAGCCAAGCCAGCCTTCTGCCTCACCTGCTTGACTTCCAACATTTGAGAATTTCCTTCTCCTGTGCCCTTAGGAGATGGTGTTTAAAAAGTGATCAGCATTGATAATAGCCCCAAAGCAACACAAATAACCAATCCAAATAACACCAAACCAACTCCTGCCACAAAATAGTCTTAAGTAGCTCTCTCTAGAGACACAGTTGTGACATTTTTATTGCCCTCACAGAGAAAAGGTCAGTATTTAAAACTTAAACTTACATTGCTGAGAAAAAGTAGGACCAACAAAAATGGCAGTGTAAATTTAAGTGGGAAGATGAGAACCTTACACAAGCTCTTGAAGAGTAGTTTTCAAAGGTGCTTAAGCTGTAACAGTAAAATTTTGCTTAAATAAAGTGTAAAAGAAGACAGTAAGGAAATTTATGGGTTTTGTTAATGATAACAGTGTAAAATCATACACTGTGTTTACAAGGTCATACAAGAACTATCTTTTGCTTTGTCAGACTTTGCTACTATATGATCTTCCAACCCAAACTGTTCTATGATTGTATGATTCCCTGCTTATGATGCTTAGAACATGCCAACAAGTCATGTATTCTTCATAACAGATCAAAGGTATTAGACCTTTTTGAAGCAATTATGAGGTCAAGTAGACTAGTTCTTAATATCTTGATGTTAATATTCTTCACATGCTGAGGTGTGAAGAAACTGAAGTATGCTCACACCCTGGGGATGTGAAGAAACCAAAGTATGAAATCACTGAATTGTAATCTTGTTGTTAACTGCGACTGTGCCAGCAGACTGGCACATAGCCACTGCAACTCCCATCTACAGAATGGGCTCCAGAGGGAGATGCAGACCAGTGAGCCTGACTGTTTCCCTACTTAGGAAGATGGCAATCAGTCTTTAGGAAACAGACAGTGTGTGGGGGGAAGTAAAAAAATCAACCAAAAAAAAAACAACCAGCCAAAAAAACCACCAGAGAGAGAAATCACTAAGCACAGATCAACACAGTTTTGTTGGGGAAGCATTAGTGTGGCTCTTGTAAAGGAAAATCCTGCTTTATTAACCTGCTGGAATTGCAGAAGGGTGACAGTAACTATGTGGCAAGAATAATCTGATCTGTATTTTTCAATTGCCTTTGACAAGGCTCAACATGAAAGGTTGTAAAGAAATTCCATTGCTGTGGGATTGGAGTAAAGATCCTTTTCGCAACAGGGAACCAGTTAAAGCAGAAGAAACAGAATAGTGCTTACATGCCACTTCTAGGGTGGAAAATTGGAATGAGACTGCAGAAACTGTTAGGATTGCACTCTTTCTGAGTAGCATCTGCTTTTGCCTCTGCTGGAGACAGGGCACTTATGATGGATGGACCCAGCTCTGGGCTAACCCAGCTAGGCATTTCTAACATTCATGCAATCCGATCATTGACTTGTATGGGTTGGATCTTGTATTGTACGTTGTAATTTGTTGTCCAGATGACTGAAATTTTTCCAGCTTGGATGTATCGTAACTTCATTTGGAGACTATTTCACAGACAAATGATTTTTTTGGAGGCACTTGAGATATTCATGCTGTAAACCTACCCCCTCACTTATTTAATTTAATTTAGTGACTTCTGCATGTGTTTCATCAGCCTAAAGAAAAATCTTTGTGAAAAGTTTACTTTTAAAAATCTTACACAATCGCTATTTTGTATTTGTCAGTTAGTGTTTAGAGAGGCAGTATATACGTTCATAAACATATATTCATTCAAATAATGTTTTTGAAGTTGAAAACTAACTTGTTCAGAAGATAGAGGTTCAAGCAGGAAGCATGTCATGTTAAAGTCAGTCTTTGGTTATGTAAACAATGTTTTTTCAAGAATATATTTTGCCATTCAATGCAAAAAGTTAACATGCTGTGAGGAGTTAGGACACTGTGGAGACAAAGGCCACTGTAGTCTATATAATAGAAATTGATGACGACTGAGTCTTGGGAGGATGAAAGAAGAGCAAGGAAAGTCAGCCAACGAAGGTGGCTTAGTGATCCTGAAAAAAACAGCTGGATTTTTATGTGTCATGCAAAGCAAGTTAGTTTAACTTTTCATGTTTATAATTTTCTTTGTAATTCGTGTTTTACAGCTGAGTCAGAGGTGCATATGACGTAAAATGTACATACATACTGTGTATACTGAAAGACCTTTTTTTTTAAGTCCTTTCCTTAAGTTAGCAGATATTTTGGCCAGATTTTTTTTTCTGCCTTATCTCGGAGGGCAAAGTAGGGTAAAGCATAAATTTCCTGTGAAACAGGTGCTGCTGTTCAGAGTATTGTAGAAATAACTGTGAGAAAATTAGCAGTCCAACTTTCACAATGGAGCTAGAATAACGTGTATTTGCATAGGATATGTGTTTATATTTTAAGCAAAAGCTGCAAATTAAATGACTGTACTCTGTCCTGTGTAGGATCTTTAGCTAAAACAGATGGGGATTTTATTGCTGAAATAGTGTGCAACTATGTAGTTAGAGATTGTGTCAGACAATACAAATATAAAAGAACAGTTTAAATTAATGTCTTTCATTCTAGTGTTTTCCAATTTGACTTTGAAACTTTAGCATTGGTATCCTGGCAACTTTATTTGTATGTAATTTTAATAAGTTGAAAAAGAGTAATTCAAGTATTTTGTTCTATTGGTTGATATTACAGAGTAAACTATAGTAGTAATATAGCAGTGGATCAGGGCTGGAAAAGGGGACAAAAGCTTCTCTTAGTAAGTTTCTGAAATGGTTGCAAACTGCCAAGATACATCTGCACAAGTTTGGCTGGTTGTTTTCCCTGAGATGGAGTACTTACTCCCCTCATAACAGGATTCTACCTCCTACTGGTCTCTTTTTTATCTCAGGCATTTCTTAGCTGAAACATCTTGGTGTATGTTACAATCAACATTGTATCTGAATTTTGGAAATTCAGATGATTTATAAATTTAAAAAAACCATTGAACAAAAGACTCCTTGTGTTTGAAGAATGCTAAGTGTTATCAGATTAGAACTCATTCCTGAGTGTTGACAACTTTTTCCCAGTACTGGTATGGTTTTGGTTTAATTTTTTTAAAAATTATTTTAGTGGTGGCATCCATGTGATTGTTCTGTGGTTCTTATTTTTTTATTTCCTCTTTTTAGACTGAATCTTGAAGAAGAATTGGATCAGGTGAAAATGCACCAATCTGTGCGTAAGTTCACAATACAAGATCTTAACTACTTTTACAACAAAAAAGGGAAGGTATAGTATTTTATATGTATGTATGTTGTAGTGGGTTGACCCTGGCACCCACCAAACCTCCCTGCTGCAACTGAACAGGGGAGAGAAAACATAGCAAAAGGTTCATGAGTTGCAATAAAGAGTGGAAGACATCACTCCTGAAATACCATCACAGGCAAAACAGATTCAACTTGGGGATATAATTTAATTTATTGCTAGAAAACTTTGAATAGGATAATGAGAATTAAAACCGAGTCTTAAAAACACCTTCCCCCCCACCCTTCCCTCCTTCTCAGCTCTATCTCCTCCCCACCTCAGCAATGCAGGGAGACTGGGAATGGGGGTTACAGTCCATTCATCACAAGTTTCTCCTGCCACTGCTCAGAGAGAGGAATACTTCCCTTGCTCCCCATGGAGTACCTCTGTATGTAGGAGGTAGTAGGAGATAGTTCTCCACAAAATTCTCCAGCATGAGGTCATTCCATTGGCAACAGTTCTCAGCAAACTGCTGTAATGTGAGTCACTCTTGCACAGAATGAGTCCTTCAAGCACATCCTACTCCAGGGTGGGTTCTCCACNTTGCACAGAATGAGTCCTTCAAGCACATCCTACTCCAGGGTGGGTTCTCCACAGGGTCAGAAGTCCTACCAGTAAACCTGTTCCACCACAGGATCCTCTCTCCACAGGTCTGCAGGTCCCTCCAGGGCCTTGCCTCAGGATGGGTTTCCTACAGGTTCACAGTTTCGGGCATCCACCTGCTCCAGCATGGGCTCCTCCATGAGGTGCAGGTGGAACTCTGCACCCCTGTGGTCCTCCATGGGCTGCAGGGGCACAGCTGCCTCATCATGATCTCCACCAGGGGCTGCAGGGGAACCTCAGCTCCGGCACCTGGAGCATCTCCTCCCGCTCCGTCTCCACTGACCTTGGTGTCTGCAGAGTTGTTCCTCTCCCATATTTTCACTCCACTCTTCTCTAAGCACAGTTACCTCTGCACAGTAACTTTTTTACTTCTTAGATATGTTATCACAGAGGTGTTGCCATTAACTCTAATTGGTTCAGTCTTGGCCATCAGTATGTCCCTCGTATAGCTGGCTGGCATTGGCTCTGCCACACATGGGGAAAGTTTCTGACAGCTGCTTATAGGAGCCTCCCCTGTAGCACTTTGGCTACCAGAACATGGCCATGCAAACCCAATACATTTGTCTGTAAGTAATACTAATTGTGAGGTTATTTTGTCTCCAAAGGTTGATTTCTTTTTCTTAAATGTGTATTTTATAAGCATAAGGCCATACATGTGATTTGAAAATGTTTGCCCATTAGCTCTCCAC
>VXBX01004726.1:642460-727708 GCA_013400415.1 Scytalopus superciliaris | reverse complement strand
GCTGAGGGAGCGGGGGCGGGCCGGAAGGGGACACACAGAGGGACAGACACAGTGATACAGGGTGGGTCAGGGTGCGAGGGATGGCAGGGAATCATCCGGCCCAACATACCTGATCAAGCTGGGGCGTCCCAGGCAATCCATGCGGTTGTTAAATATCTCCGGTGAGGGAGACTCCAGCGCCTCTCTGGGCCACCCGCGCAGTGAAGAGACTGTTCCTCATGCTCCGGTGGAACTTCCCGTGCATCAGTCTGTGCCTGTTGCCTCCTGTGCAGAGCCTGGCTCCGTGCCCTGGGACACCCCCTTGAGCTGTCTCTGCACAGCGCTGGCCTCTCTGCTCGGGCCCGAGCAGGCCCGGCTCCCTCAGCCTCCCCCCAGGCCCCCCGCTGCCCTCAGGGGGCTCCCTCTCTGCGGGAGAGCAGCGGGACATCCCGGGCACATGGAAACATGCCATCTGCAGCCCAGGAGAGGGCACAGTCCCATGGCGAGCTGTTCCCCTCCTCTCGCCCATCTAGTGGTCAGTTACAGGTGGAAACGCCGTGTTAGTTTTTCCTTAGGTAGGTGCATAGACTAAGGTGTTAGGAAACAGCAGCCTTTCCTGGCATAGAATTCAACTAAATGGGACTCTATTTAGGGGGGAAATAAAGAAACAAAACCAAAGAAAAAAAAAGAAAAAGAAAAAAGAAGTGTGTACTCATCCCTCGTTAGCCATCTGCACCACAAAATAAAGCACATTGTAATACTGGTGGGTTTAATATTACATTAACTTAATGGGAGTGCTAAGAGAAGCCTGTGAATCACTGGGATCTACTAACACAGAATTTCAAATGTCATTTTCTCTTTAATTGCCATTAAAACTTACTGCATGTTAGTCACTGCTTTGCAAAAATGATGAAAAGTTATCACATGTTAATATGCTAATCATAAAAAGCAAAAATGAGTTTTGTTTCTGAAATGGTTTTGCTGTCTTTATCACATTTGGGGAATGGCTGGAAAAACTGGTGAGTCCACGGGAATTTGTGATACCAAATTGCTTAGGAAAACCAAGAGCAGGCTGTGAGGAACTAGAAGAAACTAAGAAAGTGACTACACCAGATTTGCAAGTAAAATCTGTTCAGTTGCAAACTAAATTTAGCGTTCAAAATTCCATGATAATGCATAAGGAAAGGGGTAGCTTTTATTCCTCAGGAAATAGCTGGTATGTTTTAAAACACGGATGGCTACTTTGGAAACGCAGTGGGCAGTTCTCCCTGAGCTGCCTGCAATGCTTGAGGACGGCACTGAAGATGAGGTTGGAAATATCACTAAATCTATTATGACATCCCTTTTGTGAAGCACGGTGATGTCCTCGCCCCGAACACATTTTCAGATTCGGGCCATTTTGGAGTACACCCCCATGCAATCCCGTTTCAGGTGGCACTGCCCCCCTGCAGGCTGTGCCCGGTGCCACTGCAGCCCTGGGCAGCGTGTGGGTGGCCCCGGGTGTGGGAGCACGGCTGTCTGTCTGTCTGTCTGTCCATCCGGCCCTGCACTGGCATGGTAGCCAGGCTCCAGTCTCCGTGGGCTTCAGCTCAGCTGCAGCAGAGTAGGTAACACCTAACCTGTGTCAAGTCTGCCAGGACAGAATTACTCTTCAGAAAATGTTTTGACCAAATTTGAAGTAAGGGAGTTTATTCATCCCGTGGTTTTCACCATGAGGCTTTGAGCCTAGTACCTGGAAATAGGAAGGCTTGCCATTGCAGAAAGACAAGAGCATGAGGTGCCTCCCTGTGCAGGCACTGGGGAGGAGGGAGTCCTCTGCTAGGCACTCCACAGTATTTTAATTAGACACCAATTAACTTTTTTTCCTTGGCTGCAAAGGAGGTTTGGGAGTCCAGCCAGCCAGATCAGATTTCTAAAATCTGAAGAAAATACTTAGGGAAAGGATACCTGTGTGACAGGAGACTGAAAAATTACCTTGTTTATCAAAGGGGTGGGTGGGGGTAGCAAAACAACTAATGGGTGCAAAATGAGGAAGGATACAGATACTGTAAATCTTGCTTTCCATTTTTTTTAGTAAATGGCAGGTGAATGATAGATGAAGGCAATGCATTTAAAATTCTTTTCAAATGAAGATTTGTTTCTATGGTGCTAACAGACATGTGATATCCAGTGTCATTAGATAATTTTGAGGCAAAAAAGATGAGAACATTTATGTGAATAATGAAAAGAGTAATATTTGTGCTTTTTTCCCTACAAGGTCCTTAGTATTTTGCTTAATGGATTTTTTTTTTTTTTTTAGTATATGTAATTTTCTATTCCATAATTGGGTTTTATGAACTCACCTTCTCACAGATGAGGGCTAGGAAGGAAATTCCCATATGAAGAATTTGTTCTGTAATTATCAACAGTTAGTTTGATTTTCTTCTGTGGTATCTTGCTCTGAGCACTGACAGAGATAAAACACCTGACAGAATCCAGATCTCTGTAGTAGCTCTTATGTAATGTTAAGTATTTCCATGATTGTTCCCTTTTTCACAATCCATTAGCTATACTGAACATGGGTATTTGTGATTCTGACTGGCCTCACTTTGTGTCTGTCCCTGGCTTGACTGCTGCTCATAATCTTATAATGTGCTTAAAGACTAATTTGGAGTGTCACATAATGTAAAGGTAGCTGCTGTTTTTATTTAAGGCTGTGTTGCACCTGCTTATAACTAAGTTTGTAAAAGACTTCCATGGTTTCTTCTAGTTTCTAAGGGCAGCATGAAGTTTTGGTTTTAAGCTATAAAATCCTTTGTGGCTTTAGGGTCAGGTTAGCTTTGCAGTAATTTCCATCTTTCTGTCAGCTTTCATCCAGGAGCTGACACCTCTTTGGATGCTTGAGCTAATAGTTTTTAGATTCCTGCATCTGGTGGCTCACTGGAGGCCTTGTTAGTAGAAGCTACTTGTCTCCTGCTCTAAAGAGCACTTAATGATCTTTACAATAAGCTGAAGCTTTATTTGAGTTGTTTTGATGAGGATTTTTCAGTTGAAGACAGAACATACGCAGCTGGTTTTAGACTGCCATTTTATGTCTGACTCAAAACATACACTTTTACCATTTCTATATACTCAGAAATGTTACTCATATTTACAGGCAATCAAGAAAAAAGTCAATTGTGTGCTTAGCTCCTTAGAAGATGAAACCAGTGAACCTTTAGGAATACACAAATACCACAAATGTCAGTGCAACAGTTGGATCAAGTAACCTTTGGGAAAAGTAGTGCATTTCTTGGACAACTGAGAGCCATTCTAGCTGAATTAAAGCACAATTTGCCTAGACCAAAACAAGTAAGATTTCAGTAAAGACAGATTAGTGCTGCATCAGAGAGAGCTGCCAGCAATTGCAGTAATGTCTTGCCTTTGAAAGAAAAAGTGATCTCAGATTTTAATTTTTTTTAAACGTAATTCATCCTAGGTAAGCAATAAAGTAGCTCAGAAAGGAAAAATTGGGACACATGAGGTTAATTTTTATAAAACTAAATATATAGTAAGATGCTGGAAAAGGTGTGCATGTGCTTATGTTTCTGTGTCTGGTTGTGCGTGTTTGTTGATTTTCTAGGATACATAGGGTGTTGAGAAAAACACTTGCAAACATACAAACTAGAAACCAATGTTGCTAATTTTCTGTATTTAATATACAATACTTACTGCATTTGTATTCATTTTACATTTTTAGATAAAAGAAAAATATAGCTAGAAGGGTGAAGCAGTTTTAAATACAAAACTAATTTTTTTACCTTTTTACTTTTCAATAATTTGGGAAAACTAAAGAGAATTCGACACTGTGAAAAATTTTATTATATTGATTTTCATACTGAACCCTCAGCACCCAACAATAAATACACAACTTTGCTTTTCTTGCACTGCCAGCAGCAAAACGTTCAGTTCCAAACGACTGTAATTCTGATATAATACATTATTGATAACTTTCTGTGTGCCTTAATTTAATTCTGCTGTATTGACACATGATTAGTTTTGCAGTCAACCATCTTTACAAACTTGTAAAAGCTAAAGAATATGTTATACGGTAAGGTGCATGCTCCGATGAACTTCAATGCAGTCAACGTAAAGTATCCCCAGCTGAGGGTGTTCTTAAAGCAGAAAGCCCCACAGGCTGAAATTTGGGACACAGAGCAGGCATGCAGTTAGATCAAAGGGCTTTGTTTGAAAGCTTGCAAAGGGAGCTCTAGAGTTTCTAAAGTGTCTGTGTTACTTCCCAGCCATTCTGTACAGCAGAAACATACTTTTTCCCAATGTGTATATGGTAATCAGCAGCTGTGCAAGAAGAGGAGAGAGGCTGCAGGATTTCCTGTACAGCAATGGTGCAAGACTTGTATATACCACAGTTCGCATGTTGTAGCCCCTTGATGGCATACTGATGACTAAAAGGTAAACCAGTATATTTGAGTAACAATTCCAGAAATCGCCGTTACATTTTTTGTACCTCTGCAGGTGATATTGTATTTCACACATAGGTGATTTTAATGCTGAATGCAAAGAATGTAAAGAACACTGACTAGGAACTATTAACTACATAGAATAAAAAACTAAATGATGCACCTTTAAAAGAAACAGTAACACACGCACCTTTTCATGTTTGTACCCTGATTAAAAGAACATCATGAATTTCAAGTATGAAGTGATACAGTGAAATCATGTCCTGTGAATAGGTATCAATGGTAGTCTAGGTAGTACAGTTTGCACTGTAGGTAACTTTCCATCTTGCAAAACAGAATCCTACTGCAAATGTAGGTAAAGTGACTTGAAATGCTAAAACCCGACATGCCAACTGTCACACCGGTATAAACTGATACAATGCTGTAGAAGTCAACAGGACTATGCTGATTTTCACCAGCTGAGTATATGCCCTTAGGTGGAGAAAAGTATTCCTAACTGCTTTGCATGTTTTCCTTATCAAATCCTAGACACCTCCAGAGCAAATTATATTTTATGACAAAAAAGGTGAAAAAAGAGGGAAGAAAAAGCACCGAACAGCATTAGAAGCTGTTTTAATTTTCTGAATGTTTTTCATGTTATTTTTGTTTTGTAAAATTATACTGAGAAATTAAGGTACTGAGAGAGATTTTGATTTACTAATAGATGTTGGTCTGGTGTAATATCTATTAATAAAGTTACTCTGGATGTGTCTCAGAAGCTGTTATCACTATTCACAGTCTTCTGTAAACATGAAACCACAAGTTTTAATAATGCCTTTTGAGAACGTAACTTATCTTGCAGATTCTGAAACCAGGATCCTGTGAGAGTTTACAAACAGGCTTAGCTTTATACATGCCTTCAGTTAACTTCAGTGGGATTTGTAACATGTAAGGTAGGCACACATGGAGCAGTAAGAACTGAATCTTTTTCTGATAACACTTCTGTACCAGCATCCTGCTTTTCTCCACATACCTAAATGCCACTAGGAAGTGCATTCTGAACTTTTGTATAAAAAACACAATGAAAAAAGATTTCGAGAGAAAAAATGTTACTAGAGTTAAGATTTTTATCACACATCGCCATTTATATAGTATTCTCGCTCACTTACTAAACTTAAGTATCCTTATATAGACCTGAGCTGCCTGACATTGAAATTTGTAGACTTACAAGGCCAAATTCTTGGTTTAATTTAACTGTAATCAGTGGAGTTAGAATAAAAGTAAATAATGCTAAATGATTTAAAATACTTTGAAACCCCAATCCTGTTTCATGCAATTATCCATGCACAAAAAACCCCCTCTAAATTTGCTGCCTTTATGCTTTTGTTTAGGCAGCAGTCTTACTTCAAGCCCAGATAGGAAATTTTATCACTGCAAAAAACTTTCTTCAGTTACAAGATGCTGCACAAATATGGCCTCTGGCTTAAAGCATCTGGAATCGACAGATACCTGCTGGACCTCCTACAAACTAACTAAAGCTAAAGGCAGCCTATGTAATGTTTTCTAATTTTAACTTTCAGACAATATTCTCCCACTATGTGTAAAATTAGTTCTACAATAGCATTTCAAAGTAATCTGCTTATTCCTTTACATATTAAACAAAAAATGCTCTAAAGCATAAAAAATACTAAATCTGAACACACATACTACTTTAGTTGCAAAACTCAATGTACAGTATGAAGCTTATTAATATTTTTTTTCTGACTGAGATATCTTTCTGCCTCTCTAAGAAGCTAGCTTCACTTCAACCACCAAAACTGTATACTAAATGCAAATAAACAATAAAGCAGCAAGACTCAACACTTTTTTGCAACTACCCTTTCACAGGACTAATGTGTTTTCATAAGAAATAATATACTGAATTATAATAGCAATAATTTAGATTAATGTCAAATAACTTGAAGATAAATGTGTTCATGTCTTCAATAAAAAGTGACCCCATTTACTGGTGTCTTGGTGCTGTTATTAACCATGTGTCCTCACAACTACAGTCAGTTACTAAAGGAAAGCCTTTTTCTGCAAATACTGTTTGTAACTGTACTAACAGGAGTAACCCCACTCTGCTCTGTGGGACTGCTCGGGTGAGGCACAATATTCACGTGTTTGCAGATTTAGGCATTCAGACTGAAGAGTATCAAGCTAGTGAGGAGTACAAATACATAGTTACACAGAAAGTAAAAGAGACATACCAACAAAGCACCCTTTGATGCCTTTGGGAGTCATAATATAAACATTGTTTCCAAGGTATACAGTTCCAACTTCTAAGACATTATTTTGAGGGTATAATTTTTTTTTTTTTTAAAACTAAGGCATTCGAAGACATACTTTTAAAGCTGTTCAAAGTAATGCAGCAAAATATTACATTAACAATAAAACCCATATGAAATTCCAAGACAGATACAGACCACTTAAATGAACTGGAACGAAACGGATTATAAATACATTAATCTGAATGCTTGTAAAGAATTTGCATGGAAATTAAAGACTGCAAGGAGAGAATGAATGGTGATCTGTGGGCTTGGTTTCAGTGTCAAAATCATACAGCTTTGTGTAGAAAACAGGTTCTATCAGAAAAATAATTTGCACCTTTATATTTTCCCTATATTAAGTATTTTAAAATGTGTTTCTTGCTTTAACAGAAGTAATTGCCTTGCCTGTGAAAGGTGCCTGGCTAAGAGTCCTTGAGATTCTTTCAGTCCCTGTTTCAATTGGAACTGGCTCTCATTCCTTACCAAAAAGCACTGTCATAATGTAAACTTCTTTTGCTCACATTGCTGTGACTCCAAGTGGGTTGTAGGAGAGAAGTTCAATCTGCAGGCAAAGAGATTTTTGAACGCTGTGGAGAATGACAGCAAGGTTGTTTAACAGTGCTGAATGCAAGTCAGGTGTCATGGATACTGAATTCTATTTGTTGGAATCTAAACAGAGACAACTTCATTCTCAGGAAATGGCACGAAGCTGAGTCAGGGGAGGTTTAGGTAGGTATGTTTTCCACACAGAGGGTGGCTGAGCACTGGAACAGGCTCCTCAGGGAAGTGGTCACAGCACCAAGACTGACAGAGTTCAAAATGTGCCTGGACAATGTTCTCAGGCACATGGTGTGATTCTTGGGGTGTCCTGCCAGGAGCTGGACTCAATGATCATCATGGGTTCCTTCCAACTCAGCATATTCTATGATTATATGATTCCCTTAATATTGACCACCAGAGAGTGGTCAAAATTTTTAGAAAGTGCTGGCCTGCTCTGTTTTTGAGCTGGTAAACTACAGGGTAATACTTTTCTATCCAACTTATGCACAATAGAAAGGAGAATGGCAGTTGTGGAGGTGAAATAGAAGAAATCAAATCAAAAGAAAGGAAAGCTGGAAAACCACTGGGCTGCTACACATCTGGGGATAAAAAGCCTCTAATCTCATGATGCTGCAGTCCTATCATGTTTTAATGGGTAGCTTCAGTCCAAAATGTGCATGGCAACCAAAACTTTCACATAAGCACATCCCCACTGAGCTTACGTAAGTCACCTAGTACAGTGTCACATCCACAAACTTCTAGCCAGCATGCAATTTCTCATGTATAGCTTGTTTTAACTGCAAACCACGGTGACACCCACTTTTCTTAAAAGGGCCTCCAAGATAGAGTCCGTGCAAGAAATCACAATGCGTTTTGGGTCTTGTTGGAAAAAGATTTGACAAGCACTAATTTAGCTAGCTCTCTGCAAATCCAGGGTACATTCTGAACCCAGTTTGCTGGGTTTTTTTCTATCACAGATGAAGGATGATTGTTTCAGATACATTATCATCTACCTAGAATACAACGTTTTGCCTTTTCCCACAGAATATTCAGAAGTCAATATAATCTTTTTTGTGTAGTGGGAGTCTCCTTAGGGAAGTTCTTCACACACTGCTGTTTAAAAAGCAAAAAAAAAAAAAAAAAGTCAACTGTTATAGAAATAGTAAGCATACTGTCCCATCTAGATCCTGGAAAGACTTTCCCTCAGGAGAGTATTTTGGGGGTTAAGGTCTGCTTGTGTCTAGCAATTGTGGCATGGCTCTGTACTCTAAACTGCCATAGCCAAAAGGAAAGAAATGAACTTTGCCTACATGAACACAAGTTACCTTGGGAGCTGGGGACTGTTTCATAGATGCTTTACCTCATGCTGGGAGGAAGCCTCTCCCTGGAAACAGTGATCCAGAGGAAGGGGAGAGGAAGCGGGGTAAGCAGGAGGAGGCTGGCATTGCTAGGTTTTTTGCATCCAGTAAAAATTTCTGTATAACAGAAGCATCACTGGGTGTGCTTGTAAATGTGTGCATCACAGACAGTCACCCAGGGATCTTCTGTACTTAATAAATGATCCTCTGAATCAAAAATTGATCATATACTTTATGTTCAATCTAATCTATTCTAGCCCATTGCTTTAACAAAAAAATGTAACAGTGGCACATACTTTGCCATATTCTACTGTACTATTTCCCACTTCCTAATGAGAAGCAAGTTAAAACCAGAGTATAAATCACTGGCTGCCTGCAGCCTGAGGGGGTTGCAGAATCACAAGGCAGTAATTCAGCTTACAGCTTCTTCAGTGGCAGTAGAAGTACCAGCAGGGTCAGATACAAGTGATAGGTAACTCTTGCTGCAGTGAGAGGAAGCAGCATGTTGGAAGACTGTTGAGGAACAGACTCACCAGGGTTTCTTTCACAGTCAAAGAATGATGATCCAGGATAAGGAAAGGACAGCTTGAGTGCCTGGGTTATCTATCACTATACACATTTAACAAATGCCAGAGAATTACTTTGTAGAATTAGAGGTTTCCCAGCCCTGGAACTGTAAAATTTGTGTCAAGCCTTGTTGCTCATGCTTAATGCAAAGAGCAAAATTAGCCACTCTGTGCCAACACTTACCCTGCCACCCACACACACAGACTCAACACAAGAAAATGCTACACAGGCCTCATATTCTGTATTTTTGGAGGTTACATAACAATAGTTAACAGTAGGTCTCAGATTGGCACAGCAGCTCAGAAAGCTCCCTTCCTGCTGTACAACCTACAAAAAGACTTTTCCCATGGCAGATGATTTTGCATTATTACTTACACTGACTGTTGGACAGACTTTCTAAGTTCTCAGACCTGCTCCTGTAAGATGGTCAACCACCTGGACTGATCCAGCAAAACTTCCATGCGGATAATCTTATCAAAACCCAAGTGTGCAAAGTCGTGCTATTTTGGATTGACAAAGGATTTGCAGTTTACAGCAGGAGTCAGCTTGTAATGCACAGCACTGCACACTAATTAGACTGTTAGTGGCTCTCCTGCAGTAGAGCTGTACATTCTCCATGTCTGCAGCTGAACTACAGGCACTGTCTCTGGCCAGTTTAATCTGTGCTCAAGCTGTCTCGAAAGACTTTTAAAATATATATGTATCTACCCAGAAAAAGCTCTAGTTTCTACAAAATCTGATTTAAAAAGTAGAGCTGTTGCTGTGTTGAAAAATTGCTCTGGAACTCATCACTTGAATTGGCATAATAAGTATCTGGCACTAAAATCCAGAGCAAGAGTCTTGCTTTATCATCTTATGTTTAGGAAAGTAGGTGACAGGAGAAAACAAAACAAATGGGAAAAAAGTCTTCCCCCTAACTTTTCCACATAGTCAAATACTTGCCAATTCTCCTACTCTGTCCGTTTTTCCTACCTCTGCATCACAATTTTCCTCCTTCATCTAGCCACTCAAAATCGATCCTAATATTTAAGAACTGCTTTTCTTTTTTTTTTTTTTGTTTAAAAAAAAAAGACTGAGAATTCAAATAACATGATGTATGCGTGAAACATGGAATAAGAGGAAGGCCTCTGTGTTGCTGAACATTAATTACACACTCTTTATGAATAATCGTACAAAGCAAGCTGACAGTCTGTGAAAATTCATCTTCCATTCAGTGGTAGAGACAGTGATCTTTGGCTGGATGTAAGATGAGCATGTCAGTGGGATAGAGTATCCATGTAAACACTAGGAAACGTGTTTTTTTCTGGCATGTGAATGGACTTAAGGAGCAGAGAGCTAACAGTGTGAATGTAAATTTGGCTTGCTCAAAAATGGACAGTGAGCTTGAGAGCTTTACAACATATCCATGCAGACACCACCAAAGTAAATCACAAGTTTAACATGACGTGTTTTCCTGTCTCCTTTCAGTCAAACACTGTAGCTTTCTTTAGTGCAAATGAACATTTAAGTGGTAGCTAGAATAAGATAATACTTAGGTGTTTTTCTTCCATAAAGCGCTATCAACTTTGCAACGCCAGTGAAAAAGCATCAGTTTCAATGTGTATTAATACACGTTGTTTGCATTTACATTTTTCAAATTAAAAATATGCTCCTTTTCCACTCATCCTGACAATATTTTCCCAATATTTCCTTAAAATCTCCTTTATAGTATTTACTAAGTGTCAGCTGTTTGTGTTTTTTGTTGTTTTTTTTTTGTTGTTGTTGTTTTTTTTTTTTTTTTTTAAGAAGGCAGTATCTTTTATCTGATCTTTTTTGGAAACAAAAAAATCTCCTCTATCACCATCACCCAGACTCAAAATATCCATAACGGAAGTTCTTTTTACTTTCTCTAGCCTTGCAAAAGTCTCATTAACATTGGGCGGGATGAAGCCCACCAATAAAACAGATAAAATATTTAATGTGAAGGATAAAATACCATATGGTTAAGGAGTTTTGATCTATCTTTGCAGTTTTGCACAGTTTTTCAATGAACGCTGGAAATCTGAATATTGCAGAAGCTCTCACAGACCTTTAAGTCAAAGCAAATTTTCCGCTAACTCTACTCACAGCAACCTTGGGATTTTTCTGCCCAGAAAGCAAAAGGCTCATCTCAGAGTGGTGCTGGTTAATTTTAGCTTCTGCTGAGTACATAAAGAACTGGTCATATCTACTTGGCCTGGAAGAATCATTTATGAAAACAACTTCCTACTCAATTCAGTTCCATTTGGGTGCCTAACACTGAATTAAAAACATACACATAATTTTTCAGGAATATTTTTTAATGGAAAAATATGTGACTTGGAAAATTTTGAGTGTTAAGAGCTAAAAGAATCATTTTCAGCTGGTTTGTTCAAGAACTTAATGAGCCATTTTTCATATTATCTGTCTTTATGGTTCTTATATTGTATATATATTGCATATCAGTATGCAATACTTGCTAAGCTTCAAACTAAAGGGAAGAAACAACACTTGGCAAAAGTATATTTGTCAGTTTGTATGTCCACATCTTTCTTCCTTTAATGGCCTAGTTCATTTAAATTGATGAGAAAGCATCTTACTGTTTTACATAAATTATTGGGATTTGATGGTTACAGAGTCTAGTCCAGGAACTAGAATTATATTACAGTCATTATCTAATAATTTGCAAAACAGAGAGATATAATAAACAGCTCACAAAAAAAACCCTACTATTTGAGTTGTACAGCCTATTAGACTGTTAAAATTGTAGTCATGTTTTTGTACATCTGAATTGTACTTGCACAAAGAAAATGGATATGAAAATGAAACTTGGAAGGTTGAACATATAAAATTCCATTTGCTTTTCCAGAGATTGTTTCTGAATTTTTTCTTCATCAAAAGTAAGCTGTATACTCAAGGCTTAGTAATCAAAAGGAAGTAAAATTGATTGCTTATTGACAGTCAGTTACTTAAGGTTTCATCTCTCTGTGAAAGTAAAAATATAATTCTTAAATTTTTCCCCACCACTGCTGTTCAGAAAAATGCTTTTTCTAACATACTAGTTTAAAATAATTTACATAGTAAAGAAGTGTGAAATCCTGTTAACATCAAAGAAGACCTTGATATTTAGAAGCAGTTTTGTAGCAATAAAATAAATATGTTAGGTTCCTAACCTTGCAATCAATTCAAGCTTCAAGCATAACACAACAAAATCACTCAAATAGCCTAGAATCTTCTAATTCACATTGTATATAAAAGTCAATCTATTCCTGAAACTACTGTATATGAAAAATACTAGTGAAGTGGTTCTATAAAACAGAGTTCTTCGAATAAACTTCCTCATTATTCAAATGTTGGAACATAATTAATGTGGCCTTTTAAACCAAACTGTGTGGTTTCTGATTCATATACATATTTGATAACTGATGTGTTTTCAGTTTTGAGTCAGATAAGTGCTCCAAGTTTGTTGGCTAAAAGACCAAAACAGCGTGTTTTCTCTTTATTTTCCATATTCAAGTTGGTCTAATACCTGACAGCAGAGAGAATTATATGTATAATAAAACACACTTCTCAAAGACAGTGAGTGAACCTGTGAAAAGTAGCATGGCACAATATTTTCTTCTTATTCACCAAAACAATCATTGAGTGTAAAAACCAAGTACGAGTTAGGATGCTGGATACCATCTCCCATGCAAAAGATGTTTAAATGCTTCAAGCTAGTGATTCCTTCCATGAAAAAGGCTCTGTACACATAGCACTGAATTTTATTATTTTGCAAACATGATGTCCTCATTTTTTATGTTTTAGGACAGAAACAGCAGGAAAACATGGTCTAACATTTGCCATTGTGGACTAATAGGCTGAAAATACCTGGAGTGTGGGCACAACCTACACAGAAATATGCACAAACCCTATTTTTAGAATTTTACTAGGCACACAGCAGGCAACACAGGTGTATGCAAAACCAAGGCTAAGCAAGGAGGTGCACAAACAGATTCTTTTCTAATCACTGCTTCTAGGCTATGGGACTCAAAGAAGCAACACTTGGTAAGAGGGATGATGTAAGGGACATCGACAATGTGCAGCTACCTAAAATTTGGAAGAACCTTGCTGGAAATAGCACCTGTGAGTATCACTGAAACCTGTTTCCATAAGGAAGTTGAAGGAGAAGAACTGGAAGGCTAGTGCGAGTGGGTACAGGGTGAAGTAGAGAAAAGGGCTGCTCCATATGGATTTCTATGGTGCAGCAATTAGCACTTAACTAGCTGGCTTTGGTGATTTTTTTACTTGGCTATTGGGTCTGTTTTTTCTGCAGAATTATGTAGTAGTGATTAAAAAAAAAAAGTTGGTGGGAGATAAAAATTGCTTAATTGCTCCTTCCATTACTTAGAACACCCTGTTCTCTACTGAGAAGAGCACAGTGTCTGGTTGTGGGTGCTCTAGGAGCTATATTTAATATATCTTTTGTTATTCAGTATTTTTTAGCTGCTGTTGAACCACCCTTGTGGAACACATACAGGCTTAGCTATCGCTGAGAAAAACTGCACTCTGAAATCTAATTTAAAGAGTGTACAAAGAGTTTTCATTACAGCGCTTTCTTTTTCACATACACAATTGCTACATCCTACACACAGAGCAGTAGTGAGTAAAGGCACTACAATACTAGAGATATACCAGTAAAATAAGAAGAGCAAGGGCATGGGTTTGAGCACAGTCCCACAGTTGTCTGTGCTGTCTAATTATAAACATGATTCCTGGCATGATTTTAGCCAATGACAGTGCTTTGCCCAGTCAGAGAACAGGTTTTCTCAGTTTACTAGTGTAAGTGAAGCTCCATGGTTTGGCAGGGAAGACTGGAATAAGAGTAAACCTATGGCATGTCAAATGGAATTTCTTCTTAGAGATTTGGAAAAGGAGGTAATTTGAAAAATTATCGGTCTTTTGAATCTAGGCCCTTGTTACCATAAGGACTCCATTAGAGAAATAATTTCCCTAACCCTGCCAAAACAACTTAGATTTCTTGTTCCTGTTCCTGCCATTCACGCTGGAAGAATGTTCCAGGATGTGACCATTAATGCAGCCCTTTGCAAGCTGTTCTCCTGAATAACCTCATTTATAACCTGATCCTACTACATTAGACAACATACAGCACCACGTTACAGAAGCTCTGCTTTTGATTCCATAAGCCAACCTCTATTTTTCTCTGCTGCTCTCTGAGCTCTGCCTGATACTGCTCCAGTAGTTAACTTCCTTGTGATTTCCACATTCTCATTAGTTTTTGGGCCAACACTAACCTTTGGCTTAAAGTGTTCTCTCCATTTTGTTTTACTCTAATAATGTACCTACATTCAGCAATCATATTCTCTTCTAGTCGCCTTCTTACATGGAACAAATGCACATTTCTACCTGTGAGTTTTAAGCCTAATTTCAAAATATTGTCTCCTCCCCTACATTTTCACCCTGCATTAGTTGGTGGAGAGCTCTGGGGAGAGTTCCCTGAACAGTTGCTGGGAAGCCACACCAGCTGAATGCCCTGATAAGGTATGTATGAGAGATAGCTCAGCGCTAGGTAAAATGTGGAATGTTTTTGAAAGTGCTAAACTCTGTAGAAAACTTTTGTATTTGCCACTGTTGCAAGAGTCTCCTGAATTCTGGCTCTGTTTGTTGTTCTAATTAGTGTTTAAAAATCGTTAGCAAAAATTTCACTCTGGCACATCCTTTTCTTTGAATGTTAAAAATTATTCACACTCGGGTTCACTGACCCGTGGAGAAATAGGGTTGGGAGAACACCAGTACAGTGGGTTCATAGTTCCCCTTTGACATAGGAACAGAGAGGAACGACAAAGGCAAGGCCAGCATTGGAGGGTTAGCTGCTGTGACTGCTCCCTGGCCTTCAGCTTGCTGCTCACAGAGCTTCCAAAATTCTTTTGCTATGCATCTGTGGTATCTCTGTGTGCAGATGCCTTGTGCATGCGCTTGCCAGGCCTAATTTGCAACTTGCCTGTTCATGCTGGGAAGTTTTGCATAGGCTCATTCTGGGCATGAAGAAAAGGACAGGCCATGCATGCAAGCATGCAAGGGGTCCTTTTAAAACCTGGCTTCTCTAAAGCAGACCTAATTTAGCCCTGTATCACATACTTACTTGTCTAACAGTAACAAAAAGCTTTATCCAAGAGACAGGTAAGATTCACTCACTATCCTAGCAGTGGACCATGTCCCAGACAGTGCAGATACTTGAAACAGAGTTAACAGCGAAGTTTGCCGCATCAGCCAGTCTCTCACAAGAGTGAGAGACCTGCCAGGGAGACAGCTACAAGTTCCTCTCTCACAACTGGAAAAATGATACTGCTCAACTCACTGCTAAGGACCTGCTTCTGCCAACCATGCTGTGGATGAGGATATAATGCTGGTTCACTACCTAGGCAAGATCAAATACAGATGAGGAAGAGAGAAGCCTAAGGGACTGTCACAGGAGTAAGCAAAGCTGGCTGCCTCACTTAGCATCAGTTATACTCGTTGGACCAATGTTTTCCCCCAAGTCATATCCAGGTAAATGCACTAAATTCATGCTAGGGAACAGCTTTAATGGATTTAAAGTATTTCTTTTTCCCCAGTACAGTATTAAAAAAATAAAAGTTTCTTTTCAAAATACTGAAAATATATTTTAGTTAAGGTAAAAATACTAAATATAAAAATTTCACGTAATATTTAAAATAACTGTGCTATAAAGACATGTGAATTGCTTAATTATTTCGACATTCAAGAATAGCACATTAACTCTAGTGGAGAGGCATGTGCCAGTATACCCACATGGTGGTTTAGGAGAGAAGGTCATGCATTTCTGCATAGAAAACAAGTCTGCTTAATAAGTGACATCTGAGGGATTTTGAGAGAGTAATGTTCATGCACTTGTGATGCATGGGGGGTGTTGCAGGTAAGGCAGCGCCAGTATACAGCATACAATGCAGCACACATACTTATCTGTGCTTATTACAGGTATAGGATTCTCTGCATCTGAACCAGAAAAATTTTTTCTCTTTTCTTTTTTAGCTGATAATCTGACTAGGTTGAAGGTGAAAATTTGTATTGATTTTCATTGGCTCTGCTCATTTCTTTCAGCTGCATATCAGAAAATTTTTAATGAGATAAAGAAAAGAACCTTGCAGCTGTTTCCAGGGGGGAATGATGGGTTAGATGATGGGTAGAATGTGCCTGCATTTCAGCACAAACCAACCATTTGGAAACTGAAAGAGTCTTTAAGAACATGACAGTTTTTTGAAATGTGCACACAAACACAGCTAGATAATAACTCGTGTGTGTATGAAAAAAACCTAAAAGTTGATACATTTTTTTATGATCACCATCATCACTGTTATTTTTATAGAGCAATGAAACAAAGTTTTCAAGTGGGGAAGCACCTGCATATATGCTACCAATGAACAGTAGCTGGATGTATTAACACGTGTATCAGTTAACTGCAGGTTGCAGAGATCTGGTATTTCAATGCCATTCTTTAAATATCACTGTAAGAGATCACAAAATAATAATAAAAAAAGTACCAAATCATGCTTCAGCAGCTAGAGAGAGAGAGAGAGAGAGAGAGAGATTGCATCATGTTTTGGCAGTGACTCGATCATCAAACTCCACACTGGCAGCATTCAATATTAGAAAAATAAAATGGCAGCAAAACCGATCAGCAGCTTCTCTTCATCTGGAGTTTTCCCAGGTAGATAAACAAAACAAAAACAAAACAAACATAAAGCTGCAATGGGAGCAGGTCAAAGCCCTGGCCCTTGCATTGCTCTGATAAAAGTAAACTAGATTGATTTCCATGGATAAGCACATCACAATCCCAAAATAAAAGATAAGTGCATAAAACCTCCAAATAATGATCTTCACTAGGACAGCTATGTGGTTTGTACTGGACAGTGGCCTTGCCAGCTACATGTCTTGTTCATTTATGGTTTATCTTCAGTCAGCACTTATGATGCATTCACCTCACTGGAGTTTTGGCTGGATGACATGTGACAGTCCAGATTCTCCTTGAATTTCTCCAGATCATGGAAATATGGGTGAGAGAGGGCAACATAGGCAGATATTCTCTTGGCTGGATTGAATGCTAAACATTTCTGAAAGTATGAAAAGAAGTTGTTTTTAACTAAAATGTACAGTTAACAGTGCTATCATTGCATACATACATTAATGCATACTAACTTCTGTTTATGATCAGGAGACACAACGGAGTCTCCATAGGTGGTGCATGATGACCATTCATATTAAAATGAACAGTCACAGTCTAAGAACACCCCCAAAACTAGAAGAAAATTACATGCTAGAAAATTACATAGTTTAGGAAATCCCAGAATACAGGTTTTCCTGAATTCACATGTCAATGTTCTGTGTTCAGTTTCTCCCTCTTCTTCCTAGTTGCTCTCTGATGGCCTTCTTCCCAGATCTGTATCCCAGCCTTTGTCCAGCCAGCACTGAAATCTCTCATACAGCCCTGTGGGTTATACCTGGTTCTTCTCTTTTCACCTCCAAATAATGTTCTTCCTACTATCCTTATCTAACCGCTTTCTACACCCAACTTTCTTTTCTTGTATCATAATTTGCATCACTTAACTTCTGAAATATAATTCAGTGACTTTCAGTCCTACTCTCCCCCCTTGCATCTCTGGCTCCCAGTTATCATCTCTTTGCTTAGCAGAAACAGATTCCCTTCCCACATCACCTTCCAGGCATAGCTATTTGTCTTCTTCTTCCCTCCCATCATGCCTCACAATCTCTGAGCTCTCTGCCATTTATTATTTCCTGTTGCTCCCAGAATCTAATTTTTGTCCCATGTGTAGCTTCCACTCCAGGCTGCCTGCCAGCACAACGGATGTGTTTCTCCCTTGTTATTTCAAGTGTCTATATGCAGTCTAGCTTTCTGTAGCTGGGAGCTGCAGTCATAAGGACAATGGAGGACGACCTGCTGTTCAGATAAAGTTGGATAGACACAGCAGTTCCTGAAGGGATGCAGAGTCTTTCAAGAATTGCACTCAGCCCACTCTAGCCCATGTGAATCAAGACCTTTTAAAGATTTCCAGAGAACAAATTTAACTAGAGTGCAACAAGCACTGCAAGAGTCAAACTGAGGCAAGGTCATTCCTTATATTCCATTTCAAGATTGAACTCAAGGACTGGGGTTTCTAACATATCTATAAAAATGATGGAAATAGCTGTACCAGCCCAGTTTGTTTGCTTCTGTTCAGTCTTGCCATTTGTAAGAAGCAACAGCTGGTGAATTCCAAGTCTCAAGTTTTCAGCTTTCAATAGAAGGCATGCATATTTCCTGCTTTATACTGGATTCAGTATACCACAAAAAATGGTAGACCCATTTTTGTGCTCACATCAGGCCTATACTATAAAAATGGCTGAATCACTGACACTGCAGTGGTCAGTAATGAGCATCTAATGACAAGGTCTAAGGACAGGTCAAACAGATACTTCCCTCACCCAGTGTCCTAATCTTGAACTATTCTCGGCTCTGATGGCTGTTGAGCCAAAGGCAGTGTCTTTGTGCTGGTCTTTTTTCATAGATTTACAAGAATCTGGCTACCTACTTCTGAACTTTTCTTTAATAACTCCGTGAAATGGAAACTTAATTGTTTCTCAGCACGTTGCATGCACAGTGGGAACTATCAGTCACACGACTTGGGGAACAACAAACAGAAACTCACAAGAAGCAAGTCTTTGCCTAGTTCATCAATATCTGGTACAAATTTTTCAATAGGTTGTGCAGGTCTGGAAGTAAAAGCATTTCTTGGAAGGGCAACGTCATTAGGCCAGTCCTCTTCTTCTGGGAGTCCAATTACACTGTGAAATGAAAAACATAATATTAGGTCTGAAGATTTATGCAGTGTCCCCTTTATATTGGCAGTTTAGAATGTTTTGGTTTAAATGAGCTTAAATATTTAATTGTACAGTAGGGCACTGATCTCTGTGAATAGAAGTTGATGGTCCTCAGTGTGCTTGGTAGAAATCATTTTGTGGCCAGCACAATTTTCTGGCCTAGGTCTCAGTTTTCTGAGTCTTTTTGTTGAAAAAAGGCTCAGTGCTTTGGAAGAAAGTGGCTCAGCTCTTGACTGGATGGTGCAACATATGTCTCTCCAGAATGATTAAAAGCAGTAAGTTTCAAAGGGGAATTGCATGCAAGGATCTTTATTCAGAAGAATAGGGACTGAGAGAAGAGTGTGGGTCAAGATGAGGGTAAGGCAATAAAAGGGATGTTTCATAATGCTTCAAAGCTATGTGCAGTAATTGTCCAAATTTAAACAATTTATTTGCTTCACAATACAGGTTTTAAAGTCTCAATTTAGAAGAGGCAAGGCACTTGAGCATCTTTGTGGTTTTGTTTTCAATTGTATTTTAGTTTACTCTTCAATATAATGCTTTAATTTACTTCAATAATTTATTTATTCTTTAAATTATAGGAGATAGTTTTACTTATTAAATAAACATGCTGTTGTCTAAAACACAAATAAATGAAACAGTAGGTAAACCTCCAATGATGGCTTAATGTCTCACATATTCCATATTTTAGTCTGATGCTAGTATTTGTGGGATTGAAACACGAGTTTCTGATGGAAATTCTGGAAAAGATCACACATTACTTGTCAGGTTTCAGGGAAAATAAATTTTTATAGCCTGTAAAATCTAGATTTTTAATGGGAATGCTGACAGGGTAAGACAAGAAAGGACATCATAATGTCGTGGAATACTTGGGCCTGCACAAAGCCCAATGCCACTAGAGAGCAGCATTGACCTTCCTTCTTGCCGAGGCTGTAAGACTGGCTTGAGACCATGGGCCAAACACACTGAGGTAAATCACAGGGTTACCTCAGCGAACAGAGTGGAGTTACCCAGCTCTGCCTACATGGATTTGGCTCACCTAAAATACCTCTGCAAATTACTATGTCCTCAAAATAACAGCACGGCTGGAAGGGCAAAGCAATTACAATCTCAGGACAATTAAATTTTACTACATCTGAACATATCACAGTTTTTGGAAAATGTTAAATTTAATCTATATGAAAACCTGAATTTGACTTTTATCACCAGGTATGGTGTGGATATGGGGCAGCCCTGTTGGCCACTGTAATTAAAGCCATGTGATTACAGAGGATCTGGACCCACATTGAGTATAATACAAACAGCATCACAGGAAGATGGGGGAGTTACGTATTATAAATAACAATGACATTTAACCTGTCATGTCATTGTGTTTGGTTAGTCCCATTTCTTTTACCATTTGGATGACAGCACGAACAGCGCAGAATGAGCACAGGCACAGGCAAAGCTAATGATGAGAAACCAGAAGGCAACCTGTCAGACAGGGGTAGGTTGGACAAGACTGAGAGCGGAGAGACATTTTTAGTTACACACTCATGAAGTACACAAAACTCTTAATAATGAATGTCTGAGTAGATGCTCTCACTCTAGTCTGGCAGCACTATCATTTCATTGACTAATTTCAGAGTATCTTGGATGAGTTTCACCTCTTGCCAAATGTTCAGGACTGGTCTTGAGAAACACTTTCCACTCCCATTGATCACAGTGTGAGACAAGTCTGCTCAAACCACTGCAGTGTTTAGCCTGAAACCTGTGAGGATATGCCACATGCCAACAGTGTCCTGCAAAAGCAGGAGAATGTTTCAGGCCACGTGTGAGGGATTTACCCTCATGCACACTGGAATTTTACCTGACACAAATCAGAATGCCCATGCAAAGCAAAGGCAGACCACAGCCACTTTATCTGAAATAATGCATCAGTCCAGCTTCCATGAAAATCTCAAAACTACTTTCTGTCCAAATTAATCTGCAGAATGAGTCACTACTGTAGAAAGAAACAACCCTCCTACATAAAGAGCTATGCCTAACTCGAGGGGGTTCTCCAGCTGTGAAAACACAAAATAAACATTATTTGGCATTACCCCTCAGAACCCAAGACAGAAACTTTTGAACTATTTAAGAAGAACTGCACAAAAGAAGCAAACCCAAACTTTCTCTTTAAGCAGATGTGCAACAAGGAATTTCTTCTAAATTTAGCACAGCATTTTCTTTTCTTGGTGAATTCTTTTCTGCACAGGTAATCTCAGCCCCTAAGGATGGAAAGATGCCTGTTGGAGGCTGCCATTAGCAGCTATGCATTTAATCCTAGCCCAGTTCATTTTCGTTTTCCCCTTAAATGTCACAAATGAATTAAAATCCTTTAAGAAAATCACAGCTATGTCTTTTTTAATTACAAAGTATGTTACATGTATCAAAGCTGTCTTCCTTTAATAACGCAGAACAATGTAGGACTAAAGGAGTAGCTTTGGCAGAAGAATAAAAAGTAAACTTTAAGGACTGATTTTTCTGGATTGGGCAGGAAGAGCTATTCAGCGCATGACAAATTAACCACACAAGTGAGTCACATACACTGGTATGGTATGCAGGAAAGGGAAGTCAACTGTGTGAAATCAAGACCTGCAATTTAGGAACCCCATATTAAATAAGCAAAATGCTTAAAAACAGATCTGTTATGATTTGAAAACTGGAAAAATAGTGAAACAGATAAATTATTTATTTGTTCTGTTTGAGCTTTTCTTAGAATTTTTACCCTCTTATCTTTGGAATATCTTCAAGACAATAATATTTCAGAATAATGCTTCTCTCTTTCTCTGTGTGCTATTTCTTATTTCATCCAGATCCCTGGATCCCTGCAGCCCCTCCATACAGAAAGGGAAGACAGAGGTGCAGAGGCAAACAGGCATTAATTCTCTGAGTTGGTACCAGCCAGATTTGTCTGTGATTTCCTAACTACATGCTACATACATCAGATTTTAAATTTACATGGTTCTTAAAAAAACAGAAATACTCCTAGCTTTGAAGAGTTTTTATGAGAAAAAGTATACATAATCCTACTTAATGATCATATTGGTAATATCAATAATTTAATTTTGAAAGAGAATTATTCTACCTCAGAGAGTTTAGAGTCTACCCACCTCCTTACCGTATTTGATATATCTGAAAAAGAGAAACACAAACTCCTAGAATTGTAAAGCCAATTCCTCCCTGACAAAGCCCTGGTAAAATGGTGACACTTCTTCCATTCTCACAGTTACCCTTCTTGGTCACAATATGGACTGTTAACAGGCTACATGGTATATTTTAAACGCTAATATAGTTTGTTAAGTACCAAAGTCTTTCCTGCAAAAATGCTGTTGGTAATTACCTTGGAGATTTCAGGTTAGTAACAGTTTTAAAGTATTCTAATGCTGTTTTCTGAAATGCACAGAGAGACAACTGAAAAATAAAACCTCTGTGTTTATGTGAAGAGAATCCCCTGGACTTACCTGTTTAGGAATATGTATGAATGGTATATGCACAATATGTTTAAGAGAATTAAAAAGCCTGAAACAGAAGTCTTTTAACTTCCTGATGATGGATATTAGTTTTGCAGAACTATATTCCATGTTTCTTCCCCCTCCCACTCTGACAGAGTACATGGAAATATCATGTTGCACATGGTAGCAATAGGAAATATGTTTTGGGAATACTCTGTTCTAGTCACATTATTGCATAAGAACATGGCAAAAAAACTCACACAGTTTCAATGTTAAATAGATATTGACATAATGCAACTAGTTATTACTTACTCAAAGATTTTTCCTAGTTGATCAACATCTGAATTTCCACGGAAGAGTGGTCTGAAAGAATAAAAAAAATTATTTTAGGATGTGATTTGCTGTAATTAACGTGAATTTATATTTGTCATTCACAGTTGACAAAGTAGGGCGAAAGTGAGTTATTTTTTTGCGACTTCACTTCTTCTGCTTCCGTGTGTTATCCAGTATGTGAGTGTACCTTTCAGGTTTCTACTAAAACTGATAACAAAAGGGGACAGATTACATATATTTTTGAATAAACTACTTCTGAAAATTTAATCGTGTCCTTTAGCACAAATGAAACAACCTTTTCTCAGCTAATACTATCCTATGAATTTTATCATTAACAAAATAGTTTTCACTATAAAGACACACTTAAATAGCTGCTAAGACAAAAACAAAGTGAGTACCATGCAATTCATTAAAACATAATACAAACACTAATTATTATGAATAAAAATTCAAAATTAAATTTCTTGCATACTGCATATTGGAAATGTGTTCCTATGTTTAAGAGGTCAAATAAATGACAATGGATTCATGAAGGTCTGTAAAGAATGGGGTGTGAAACAGTACAGAATTTACCTTGAAGTAGAGGAATACTTCTGCTGCATAAATAAAGATATGTTCAGGAAAGAAACAAATTATTAGGCTGAATGTCCAAAGGCTTTCAGAAAAAACAGTGACTAAAAATACTTTCAGAGAGTGGTACACACTTTTTCTTTTCAAAGTGCAATGTAAAATACTTTCACTCATCATGTATAAAATACTACCACCCCACAGTTCCTAAGTAAAATATGAAATTCTCATTTGTATGGCAGTATGGCAGTACTGCCCACCTTTGTGTTCCATTTGGTAAGGTGTGAACAACAGCACAACTTTATGTGGAAACTCCCAAGATATTCCAGCATTTTATTGACAGATGATTAAGGATCCAGCCAAGAATGAGGGCATCTGTGAAGATCAAGCCATGTATGTCATGGACCATTTTGGATCAACAAATGGTAGATTACTCCAAGAAACACAATTCACACACATGCTGCAAACTGAGATAGTGATTTGGGTTGACTGATAGCCAGGCTGCCTCTCTCTTCTGGAGCACAGCTCTCCAAGTACAGTGCATGATGGAAAGTTATGGTTACAGTTTCCAGAACTGTTCAACTGAGACACAGTGACTTGTCAACAATGTATATTCCCATGCTTTTACTGGCAGCTTTTGGTTATGGAGAAACACCCATTCCCCTGCCTCTCTCTGTATACTCCTATTCTATCTGATACAGGACCTTAATACCAGTGATAGCCAAAAACATTGTTTCACTGTTGCTTTTCACAGAAGACCTCTCCCATCTACTTGGAGAAAAAGGAGTAGTCAGCTATAGTCCTTCCCCTCTCATTATTCTTATGCAGGAGCAGGTGTACGACCTCCAGCTCTATTTGCTAACCATGAGTTATTACTGAAAAATGGTGCTTTACATCTTGACACTGCCACATAGACAGCACAACTCTGTGTCACTGCCTGTCCTATGGGTCCATACCAAATACAGTAAACAGGCCCAGAGCACGGTGACATTTCTTGCTTAGACAACAATCTCTGCAGAAATCTGTGCTACCAATAAAAAGCAGTAACTGGCAGAGACATGCTGACCAGCTCTGACGAACTGAACATGCCTCTTGTCTCCTTCATGGTTGCTGCCATTCAGGTCACGTTGTATCACCTTGTATTCCAAACTACTTTGTGCAGGGACATTGAGAGAACAATTTCATCAAGTCTGATTTGAAACCATATGACATGAGATTTGATCCAATGGAGTAAAATGTGGTAGCCTGTTAGTTGTCAATAAAGGGCTTTATTTCATTCTGAATAAATCATAAATAACAGATGTTTTGCTTCCGGGATACACATGATATTTATTAACTGCAGCCACTTTGACAAGACCATTGCAACTCAGGGATTTCTGTATTTTTTTAATCCTTAAGGGATACAGCAATACTGGCTTCTACAAAAACTCAAAGCTTAACTCAGACAGGAGCAGCTACTTCTGCCCTAAGTTTTGGGCCTGATTTTCAAAAGGTTCAGTAGCTGCAATCTTAGTATTGTTTGTGGCAGCAGACACACTCTGTATCTTCCAAAGTCAAGCGATATGACAACCTTAGATATTTTTTTGAACTACTGCTTGAAATTATTAACATACAGTTACTCTGACTATTTAATTTTGGCTTGAACACTAGAATATTGGGGCCCTTTAAACTAACAAAATCTACACATTCAAAAAATCATATCCATGCAAATGGAAAGCTGATTTAATGCTTTGAAATGTATGCTGAATCTCCCATTAGTGTGAAAGCTTGGCCAAGTCAGCATTGTTAGCAAATCACCCTAGGCAGTGTCATGCCAAAACAAGTATGATTCTTGGGATTTTTAAGGGAGGTTTTTCCCATCACTGCTGCAGTCTCAGATTCACTAAGGGTTGAAGCAAGAATTTAAATTCTTTTGAATATATAATTATACAACACAAGGTGACCTTCCAACATACTGTGATATTTCATCATAACGAAGTGTTATTAATTCATCTTTCAACCTCCCACCATCATGACTACCACAAGATGCCAACTCCAGGTTAGGCATCACTAATGTAATGAAATTTGCCTCATGAATTTTTGCTGGAGGCTCAATTAGACTATCGGGCAGATGACTGGGGAAATAGATCCACTTAATCAGCAGCTGTATGAAGATCTCATCTCAGCTCACATTTTGGCACTATTTACTCTTTGGTAACGACTTGCCAGCTCTGCAAGTCCAGTACACACTAAAACTTTCACTTTTGATTTTTTTTTAAAAAATTCTATTCTTAAAGATGGACATCGGCTCTCTCACTGCCTCTGAAGTGAAAGCATACTCTGCAGTCACAGAAAAGTAACATTCCACCTTTGTTCTTGGTATCTTTCACTTGACTCATTCACCCACTCAGTCCCTGAGGTTTATTTATGCAACCTTGATCCAAAGGTCCTTACTGGGGGATACGTTCTCCTCTCTGTGATCATAATCTGGTAAGACTCTGAGAGTCTGACTTTGTAATATTTCTTCTTTTTTTCCTCAGGAAAGGCATGGAGCTGGGTTTGTATCCTGTGGCAAAAGATGTGAGTCTGTCCTCTGGCTTCAAAGAACTCCTAAAATCTGTGTGTGTATGTACCTCAGGAAAGGGGAATATTCCGATGGATAAAAGTGCTATCCATGGGGATACACTTCCCTTTTGTGTGACTTCTCAGTCCTCTCAAATTTCCCTGACTTTGCTTGCTACAAAATCCATGCTCTGAAGGCTCCAACACTATTGCTGTTACAAAACACACATTGAGTAGAGAAGAAGGTGGGAAAAAAAGATTTAGAGTGCACCTACATTTAATTTCCATTTGCTCAAGAAGTCTCAGATGTTTCCTATTTCTGTTTGTTGTTGCTTCTTTGATTTTTTTAGGGAGAGGGAAGGAGGAAAATGTAACAGGGAATATACAGCTGTCCATCTTTTTTGACTACTCTTTCTCCAGGCCTTGGAGCTAGGCCATTATCCACTGCCTCTGGATTAATGCCTACTGAATGGAGCAAACGCTCTTTCATGTCTAATGTGGGACCAGAATGCCCTTAGCCTACAGATATGAAGATATGTTGGGAGCATTGTATTTACCACCCTGTCCTGCTAAAATAAACTCCTCCTGAGCCAATAAGCACGCTCCATAGTTTCTGAGGTACAAGACGTGCAGCTGAACAATTAAATGGATACCGGGTATGAGTCTGCATTGTGACTATTGCCAGAGGATAAATCCCTCTACCTTTCTATATGGTAGCCCAGCACAAAGATGCACGTAACTCCTGGGCTGCATGAAGAACAGCACTGCCAGACGGTCGAGGGAGGTGGTCCTTCCCCTCTGCTCAGCACTGGTGATGCCACACCTGGAGTGCTGGAGTCCTGTTCTGAGTTCTGCAGTACAAGAAACACACGACATACTGGAGAGTGACCAGTAAAGGGCCACAAAGATGGTTAAGAGACTGGAGCATCTCACATATGAGGAACAGCTGAGAGAGCTGGAACTGTTTAGGCTTGAGAAGAGAAAGCTCAGTGGGGATCTTTGTAAGTATAAAAACCAAAGGGAGGGTGCAAAAAACCCAGTCAGGCTCTTTTCAGCGGTGTCCAGTGACAGGACCAGAGGCAGGGGACACAAACAGAAGCACAGGAGCTTTCCTATTAACATATGGAAACAACTTTTTACTGTGGGAGTGACCAAGCACTGGCATAGTTGCCCAAAGAGCCTCCCACCTTGGGAATACTCAAAAACTATCTGGAGATGATCCTGAGTAACCAGTTCTAGGTGGCCCTGCCTGAGCTAGAGGGCTTGGACCAGATGATATCCTGAGGTCCTTCCAATCTCAACCATTCTGTGATTCTGTGATAATGCAGAAATAAAAATACAGATCATAAGGTTGCATTGTAAAACATCAGAAGTCCAGAAAAAGTTACCATCTGCTTACTGTTTAGAAGGACTTGCACCACTAGTTTTCTGGCCAAAAGGCTCTCATGCTTGTATGTGGCTGAACAAACTAGATTTAACCATTTACCAACTTCAGGGTCTTCTCTTGTCCATGTCTCAGCTCATGTTTTTGTTTCATGCTGAATTTCACCTTCACTGAATATTCTTTCTCTCTGAACTGGATATTGGTGAATGAAAAGTTGAGTACTTCATTTTACAGACATCATGTTTCATGTCTGTGCTACTCAGTAAAAACTGAGATATAAACATTTCCTAAGAAAGCCTCCATGAAAGAATTTTCCCTGGTGCAATTCTATTGACATGCCAAGCCAATTCTCAAAGTATTGTATACAATGACAGTGCAATGACACCCAAGAGATAAATGAAGTTTAACTGTAGACTGGTCACATTACTTCTAGACTTTACTTTCAGTCTTTGGGTCTAAAAAGCGAAGAGTCTGTAACTTTTTGTAAGAGAAGTTAGAATTTTCATAAAGATTGGAATTAAAGCTATTGATAAGCACTGCTCTACTGTATACTACAATACAGACACAAGGCCAAAAAAAAAATCTAATAAACCCACATGCATTGAGGCACCAGAAAAGATTTCTGCTGACTTCTTAACAGTGACTGACATTGTGAACTAATTACTGACATTCTGATTGAAAACTATCTTTCAATTTCTGACATTGGCTTGCTGAACTACAGGTAAAATGGACACATGGAATAAAGTTCATGTGAAGAAAAATAGTACTGAAGAGAAAAAAAACCCAAACAAACCAAAAAACTAAGAAATTCTCTTTCTAACCAAAACATATTACTGAGCTACTATGACAGTTCTGGACTTGCCAATACAAGTGCTTCCAAGACTAGACAAGCCCAGCATCTTTCCAGGTATGTAGGACATAACTTCCAAGGTAACTACCTGGACTCTTTCTGCTAGTCCATTTGCTCAGTGTGGTGACAACAGCAGTTGGGAATTCCAGCCCCTTCCTTGTTATCACAGAAAAACAAGGATAAACTCTTAGTTACTGACTTGAATATATACAATATTCACAGTGAAAAGTCTATATATTGATGATCCATATGTACTCAGTGAAGTCCTACAAGAACTCCCTAAAATGAAAAGAACAATGTGGGTGGGAAATGTACAACTTGATTTTTGGGCAAGTGGGGCTTAGACAGTCTGGCTGAAGAGATGCCAAGGAAAAGTGCTGGGAAGAAGAGCAGTGAATTCGGAACAGGTAGCTGCTGCCTTGAGGGCATTAGTCAAGATGGCAGAGGTGTTGGAAGTCCACGATTATTTGACACAGTGAAGAAAAAAATGTAAAGGAAAATGATATAGCAACAGTTCATGGAAATTGTACATGGAATTTTAGAATCTGGTAGTGTTGTAGCAGTTAAGTCTAGGAGATTTTACATTTGCGTGTATAGGAGAAACAAAGTGATGGTGAAGAAACTAAAAAGGCTGAAGCCAAAAACCATTTGCCAAGGAATCCTGCCTCATGCCATGGGAAACCTGCCAAGCTATATAGTCAGAGATATTATTTAAAGGATGGGCTTTTTTTTTTTTTCTTTTCATACTACAAAATGTGGATAGCTGGTAAAAAGTTTGTCAGATTCTTAGTTAAGAGTTATGAAAGGAATATTTTCATTTTAAGAATCAAAACTAAATATGACCTAAACCTAAAATTATGAGATGACTAGAAATAACATGATCTGGACTGTCCTGTGGAAACCTTTATTCAGAGGGATTATTTCTGAGCTGATTCCTCACTCTTGTTCCTACCACTGTTTGACAGATTGCCTAGACAAGTCTGTACTGCAGGCATGAAAACAGAAAGTAAGGCAACAAAAAAAAATGTATCACCACTGAAGGATGAAGATCATTGGCCCTTCTGATATGTAAAATGAATAAGGTACAATGTAAAACTTTACTCTGAAAACAGGCCAGGCCGACAACATTGCATGCTCTGGAGAGTTACCCACTTCCAGTCACAAGTGACTTGCCTCAGCTGTTGTGTAATTCAGAGTTCTCATTTTAAACTTAACATTTTCTTGTACTTCTCCCTCTCCTTTCCCTTTAATAATATCTTTGTGTGGGCTGGTGCCAGACGCTGCATAGGAAGAAGCTACTTCATGAAGAGGTTATTATACTTCATCATAGACTGCTTGAAACTTTTAAGAAACTTATCTTCTCTACTCCTATATATAAGAAGAAAGATGACACAGATAAACATTACTATTGAGGAAATACTCTTCAGCTAAAATCTGACAGAAAACAAATCAGCCATCTTGAGTTTCTCATTTTAGTCTTTAACAGCGCCATTTTTTTCACTCAAAAATCTATCATTCCTCAAGTAGGATAGTACCAGAATCATGAAGAGTATCTCTAAGATGGGGCTATGTCTGTATTGAACTATTATTAGAACCAGATCTAATGCATCAAAACCTGCAATAATTATTCTTTTCTCTGGAGTTTCTTATGTCATGCAGTAGACAGAAGCAGATAAAAGAAAACAGGCAGTTTCTGAAAAATTACTGCAAACTTCCATTTCTATAGCGTGTTGAGTTTACTCTCCACTGCTATTTAAAATGAAGTAAATGAATTCTAAAAGCAAAGATAATATTCTGACCCCCAAATGCACATATAGGCTAGATCCGAAGAAACATACGGGATTTCTTTCTTGAACTGAGAAAGCAAAGGGCTTCTGAGCTGGGTGCAGATCCAAGCAACAAGGCAAAGACCTGATTTGGAGGCGGACATGCATGTTCCCTTTGCAGGCACAACTGAAAGGGAAATGTCAGTAAAAGGGAAACCAAGCAGAGGCACCATGTAGTTTTATGACCAAGCAGGGCCAGGCTACTCTGTAGAGTGAAGTCGATCCAATATACAGCCAAAAAGCAAGAAAAAGACCATAAATGAGAAAAAATATAACCACCCTCAAGGCTTCCTCAGGAACTGGCAAAGGAGGGCCTTTCTTTTAGGTGCTTAAAATGTGCTTGGCACCTTTCATGTAAGCACGGTCCCAGGTGGCCTTAGAGCAGAATGATGGGCTTTATTATTCCCCACCACTGACACAAAAGAGTTCTTTATCACAGACATCAATGACCCCAGGATCAAGCCAAGTGAGATCTGGTTTCACAACCTCTTTTAAGAACAAAAGGGTGCATCAATAGAAAGATATGTACATATACATATATACACACACATATAAACTCCCGAAAGTAAGACTAAGTGCAGGTATTTCTTTGACCAGAATATGCTTCAATATGGACAGATCTCATCTGTTCCTGGGCAGAACTGCTTCAGAATTCATCATTTAAAATTACATTTTGAAATAGAAAAGCCTTGATAGATTGAATGTCCTTCATTTACTCTCAGCACGCACGTCACAGTTCTCTTATCTGTGGCCATTTGTTTCCCTGCAAGATTTGTAGGTTTATTTCACTAGGGCTTTAAGGGTCATTATTTCAACTCAGGAAGCATGATACAACAGTGGCACCTTGAAAACTGTCCCAACATTTGAAGCAAATTATGGAAATACATAAACAACTGGCCTTGGAAAAAGGGAAGGGAAAAAAAAGTAGGGTCTCTCTTCAGGGTGGAAAAAGAAGCATTCCTCTTGTTTGTACTGACAACTCTGCCAGTAATATGCTCAAACTGTCTGTGTGCTAAATACCCACACCATCACCATGCACAGTTAAACTACATCTACTTGTCCATTACCAGTTCAAAGTTTAATGATATAACTGCAGGCCTCTGCACTTTTATAGCACCCTGAAAGAAATACAAGTACGACACATGCAATATGCCTATGCTCTTCCCATGATCACTTATTTAGCTTTGTGTATTCTCTTCTCTCTCATGAATCTATTTCATATCTCCTTTCTAAATGTGCACTCCTCAAAACTGTCACATTGCTTTGCTCTTCTCGTGCAACTCAGGTTTAGGGTTTGATGGCAGTAACTGAACTGTGGCTTAGGTATGGCTGTTTTACATGGATGGATGGGAGCCAAGAGAGGTCTTTACTGTTCTGTTCACTCAAAAAAGCAATGGTGCAAATCAGTGTGCAGGATGCCGTGCACAAGCAGTGTATGTGTCTGCTCTGAGCATCTTGTGCCTGTGAACAAATCCACCCATATTTCCCTTGAAAAGATCTATATCCTCCTTCAAGAACACACCAGAGCTGTTTTTCACCACTTCTTTAACTCACAATTTACTCCTCATTTAAAAATCTAGCAGACAGCACTCCAAAATGACACATTTTAGCCAGAATATGAAGCTGCTCTTTAATGCCATATTTTAAAGAAGTGGTTTTAGAACATCTACACGACGGCAAAAGACCAGCCTTCATGGTAAGCAATAGTTTTAGTCTGTTCCTAGTCTTTATCAACTACATAAATGAAACAAAAGCAGTCTTCTATGTAAGTATCTACTCCTTTATCCTGTATGAAATTTCACTGTGAAAATCCATTCAAATCACCATTTTCAAAGATCAAGAATTAATTTCTTTATAGTTCCACAATTTTTCGTGCAATACCAAGATGACTGACAAAGTGCATCAAGTGATGTTTACCATATATACTGGTCTAAAAACCCCCTTTAAAATGGACTTTGCTCTGAGAGCACCCCTAATGCTAGACTGGTTTTGATATGCAATAGGATTTCAAGTCTGAGGCCCTCTAATTAAAATATAACTAATGTTCCACAAACCAAATATATTTTCGATCAGATTGCTTTCCCAGTAAAGTATTAAACTGAAAGATTTTCTGCCATTAGGTTGATTTCTCTTGGAATAAATTCTTTTAAACCAAATGTCTAACAGTGTTACCATTCTTGTATCAGCTGAAAGAGCATGGACATATAATTATTGCCCAAAGGAAATTAACTCTTATCTAACCCTGATTCTTCCTATCAAAGGAGAACTAAGTTAATGTAAAAGGAACACATATTCTACATATACTGGTTCATACAATCTTCCCAAAGATACCGAGTAAATTAACACCCAAATATGTGTTCCCACGTTTTCTAGGGCTTTACTTCTACCTCAGTAATGCTAAGCAAGGAGCTTCACAGAATAAAGTATACTCTACACATGAAAGAGCTTCTGCTCTAAATACATAATACAAAATAATGAGAAAGGACGATATTATAAATGATGTTTTATTTCCATCACTGTGAGTTACACAGAAAATGGCACATCTATTTGATTAAATTACTCGTCTTTTTTTTTTTTAAAAAAAAAAACCCTCTAAAACTGGAAAGAGTAAGGCAGAAAAGTAAATACCCGACTATAAAGGCAGCAGAAAAAATTCTGAGAGAGAAAATCTTTTCTGACATCTGCAGTAGTACAGTGACAGCGTGATAATGAGGTAGCAGAGGCTGCACATGGGTGCTTTGTGAGACTTCAGACAAGAGAGCTCCAAGAGATGTCAAATTTCCATGTTTGAAGGGAAACATAAAATTCAAAGATGTTCGGCATGATCTAGAACATGAAATTCTCAATACTGAATAAAATCCAAGGAAAAGTGATTTTTTTTTTCTTCTGGGAAAATGTTACAAGCTGAGAGAGAGAATCCTCGGGTTTTCTCTCCAGCTGGGCTTCAGCTGCTCCTGTGTGGTGTCAAGCACATGTTTTGATCTATGATCACTTTATTTGCCCCCATATTAGGTGTTAATAGCAACTGTTGCTCTAAGCCTCCCTAAATTTTCAGATAAACCTGAAACATCAGAACTGTGCCCACCCACAACTAATATGTCACATCACCTTCAGCTGTAATACAACACTCTTGGTCGGAAAAAAATTTCCGAAAGTGGATTACAACCCTTGAGACAAGAAAGGCAGAAAAACATTTCAGTACTAAATGGTAAACTGTTATGTGAGCAGAGGTTAAATTTCATTTTCAATCTTTTTCCCCAGCTGCTGAGTCTGAATGTCAAAAGACATGAAAGTGGATTAGAAGGACGGTGTGAAGAAAATAATTTTTAGCAGCTGTGCTGGCTTACAGTGAATTAACAAACACCTGCAGAAAAGCTTAGGATAAGCATTTAAGGTAGAGAGTTATGTATAGCAACCATGCAGGGAAAACTGTTACAGTCTTCAAAGGCTGCTTAAACTAGATACAACTTTGCCCTGGGCAATACTTTGCCCCATGCAATACACTCCACTCAGGCCAGAGAAAAGCAGAGATTTACATTTGCTGGCCCATGACAGTGCATAGTAATCTGAGTTCACCTATTAAGAGTTCTCCAGTTACTTAACCTGTTCAGCTAGTAGTGATTTCACATAAAATCTTTTTTTTTCCCACTGGAATCCTGACCAAAAGAAAGAGTAAGTTAATTTCTTAAAGAGAAAAACCAAAACCTAACTTCCAGGTGATGACACTGCTCAGATGTCACTCTCCCTTGTGCAACTGCATTATTAACACACTTTGTGCTGCAGATTTGTGTGATACAAGGCTCCCCACATTATTTTTGCAACAACTTCTATGCTATTATCTCTGCTCTGCCATTACTGAGCCCTGTCTCTACACTGTCTGTGGCACAACTCTATTGGCTTTTGACATGATTTTAATGGGAAGAGCATAAAACATCTTTATAGAATAAACATTTCCTCAGTCTCTGAAGTACTGAGCACAAGTAGCTCCTTGAACCACCCCACTCCTCGAACATTTCTGTCCTCACATCACCATGTTGTTCACCACCTTCACATCCTCTACAAGGAGCTCAAGATCCAGATGAAGAATGCTGTCATTTCTGAAAAAAAAAAACCCCAATCTGATTTGTTCAGAATTAAATAAAAACCAGAATAGAATCCTCTTCTGGAGTAAGTGAATAATCAAGTAAAAGCTTCTTCCCATGGCAAGACATTTTATGCCATGCTTCTCATACAGTTGTGGCTGGCATGTTTGCCAAAAACAGAGAGTTTACAAAAAAGTCTGCTCTCTCTTTAAACTCTGCTTGCACTTTGCAGTGAAGTGCCCTTGAAATCAAACTCTTGAAAGATTTGGGGGATGACCAACACCTACCTCTCCTTTTGCAATTACTTTCTAGAAAAGGAAAACTGATTCCAAGGCAGGAGAGAAGCAGACAAGTCTGTTTCTGTGCTTCAGTGGGTAGGACACACAAATAGGATACAGTTCTGACTGTGCACATACTCCTTCACTGCTAATGGTCTGATGAGATCTGGTTTTAACTGAGTATCTTCATTCTCACAATGGCAAAGTATGATTCATCAATGCCAAACAGGCTTAATTTAACAGCTACAGATAGGAACATTACTGAAAAATCTCTTGCTATGTGTATACTTCTTTAGATGCTGAAAGCTCGCTCCCAAATTATTTGGATATAAAGAGCACTTAAAAAATTATTCAATTGTATAGAACAATTGTATGCTGTAGTGACATAATCATAAAACCTGCTTCATGGACATAATCCAATAAAAAAGATCTGATAATTCACTATAGTGCGTGAAATTCTGGATGATATAGCTGATTGAGTCATGTACCTTTAGGTAACTGATTCAGACTCAGTGAAAATCAATAGTAACTGCATCTTCATGCCAATTTACCCCAGTTCAGTAGAATGAATGAGTGGAAATTAAGTAATCCCTTGGATGAAGTTCTTATTTGACAAATGTCTATATTCCAAAAGCACTCATTACTGGCAAACCTAGATATGTTAGGAGAGAAGCTACAAATACGGAGAATATTTAAGTAAAAGAAGAAATACTTCCTCAGAGATTGTCTTAGAGTTACATCTGGACAGAATGTGTTCACTGCATCTATAAAAGGAAAGCAGAGTAAATTATGTGTGTTTCTGGAAGAAGTCACATGGTTTGACCATGCCAGACTGTCAGTTCCTAAAAGACTGCAAAATGAAGCATGCCACAATCATAAGAGGACAGCCAGGCATGTCACATGCTGTCATCAAGAGCTCTCAGCTTCTCAAATCCTGGCTCTGTCCCTCGCAGTCAGCGTACCATGGTGGCTGCGTCTCACATGGACTCATTTGTACAGGGCTGGCGTGTCAGCAGGTCAGGCAGAGCAAGCAAGCAAATGTTACAGCAGTGCCACGGGCCTTGTGCAAACAAAAATTAGAAGCAAGGCAACAACATGTGCTTTCATATCACAAGGCAAACTATGGCTTCAAAGAAAGAAGAGACAGGAAGTAGTGTGAGCCAGTGTGAGCTGTATCCTGCCATGCCTCTTCTGTATTTTTAAGTACAGAGCCAACACCAGGACCTTCAGAACTGATGGCAAAGGCAGCTCCAGCTACGTGTGGGTAACACATGTGCTGCCTTGTGGCAGGCAGCACACACATGCAGGAGAGGCTGTGGCCACCTCCCTTCCTCACCAAGTTAGAACTCTGTCTAGGTCTTTGACATCTGCAACTACAGCCAACGCAGAGACTCCTAGATAAGCTGGCAAGTTCTCTGCAGTGGTCTGGACCCTGCAGTGTAGGTAAGCTTTTCCATAAAGGCAGCAAGGAGCTGCCTTTGGCATTGTGGGTCCCCCCAAGAAATTATTTTCCAGAAATCTAAACATCAAACTCCTTCTTGCTTTCTTACTGGTATTTTGAGGTCTCCTCTCACAGCCAATTATATACTCGGTACAAAGTAGGACAACGTCTCAGAAAGCTGTTATGTTTTGCTCTGATGTCCGCAGTCAGTTTTAAACTCCTGATGCTGCCTGTTTCTTTAGCTGGGCTTTCCACTTCTCTCATGCCCATTTATGGGGTTTTCTTAGATATAAAGAACATCCAACAGCCTTGGTGACCACCTACATATGGAGAAGTGCTAGTCTGAGGCTGCTAAAAGATACAAATGTGAGACAGTTTTGTCCTATATATTTCTGCACTAGTTATATACCGTCTATGACTAACCAATGGTAGCTAATTATTAGATTCCTGGTTTGGATAGTCAAATGCAGAAAACTCAGTAAAGCTGCCCAGATCAAAATGTCTGACTAGACACTAAATTTGGGGGAAAAACCCCCAGACTTGGGAGCTCAGCAACATGAATCACAGTTAAAAAGTCTAGTCTTTTCTTGTCCCTCTCCATAGTGCACCAGTGACCAAGGAAAGGATCCCAGGAGTTTAAATACCTTTTTGTAGCCATTTTCCTATGAAAGAGAAAAGTAAATACAAACAACATTTAGTTCTATTAGGAGTCAAACAAAAGTACACAGAGCTTCCCCAGCCAAACTCTAAGCAAAAAGCAAAGTCTCTCTCAGCCAAGTTCCTGAAGAGGGAAGCTGTGTGAGAGAGCCAGGAGACCCTTTCAAACAGAAAGTCTTTGGGCAGCGTACAGCTGGCTATCCCTCTTCGGGCTGGAGAGCAAGGGGCATGGATAACACTGCTCTGCTGCTCTCATTCTCTGGCCGGTGGGGTGACTGCTAGAAACAATGTGTGGCTGGGGATGCCACCAAAGCAGCCTGCTCTGGCTTGTCCCAGGTACAAACTTGTCTTTGAGACACTCCAGAAGGCACAAGGGGTGGTGCACCTTCACACTGACTGACCAGCAGCTGTGCCCAACACAGCTCAGATCCACATGCTTCTGCTGCCACCTGCATTTCCAAATATCCATTGCAAATGCTACAATGTTAATAGCAAGGACTTAGAAATACCTACATCATGACTGACATGTTGAGGTCTTTCTCTTAAATATGAGGTTTTTTCCTCTGACCTCTGGCCCGATTAATTCAGATTGTCACAGACTGGAGTATCACCCCTCTAAGGAATGCATACATTTTTAAGGACTATCTGTTTTCAGACCAGTGCTGTGCCACCTACAGTGCAGAAGCTACAGGAGGTTTTCCAGGAAGGAATCTCTCTTGTGAGCTCCCAGCTGGGCTTGTGCTGTGTGCAGCCACTGACTGCCAGTCCAGAGCCATCCAATCCCAGCCCCTTGGCTGCTGCCCTGACACGACCTCACACCTGAACCTAACAGTCAAATTAAACTTGGTCAGCTAGTACCATTTTTGTGGGGCTTCTTACTCCTGCTTCGAAGTTCCCTTCTGTTTTTTTGTCATGGGTAGTGGCAGTTTTTGGTTTCTACGGTTTATCAACGGTTTCCCTTACCAACAGATCTATTCCTCTGACTAAAAGTCTGGCACAGCTGGAAACTAGAAGGAAAACCACAAGTGAATGGCCTGGCACTCAGTTACCACTCATCTCCAACCACAGACCGATACAGTTACTGGATTTGACTAACGGCTATCAATCAGCCCAACTGCAGACAGACGGGTATCAACTACAAAAGACTTGGAAGGAAACTGTGCACTAAAACTCAACATGGCATTTTCCTTTTAATGGGGTGATGCTGTCTTGGAAACACATCTATTCTGTACTCAATAATTAGTTGTATTAATCTGACTACTTGCTCTTTTCTCCATGAATGTGCATTTGTCCTTTGCCTAAAGCCAATGCAAGTTCTGCCTTGCAGGTCAGATTAAACAGAAAACAATCCTGACTATTCAAAAAAAAGGAATAACATGAACAAGTGTGGTCTTCTGCTTTTCTTTATGTTATATTTCCTAATGTTAGTAATGTTTGAAGCAACATGCCATTGCTGTGTCATCACTAAGGTCACTAAGTTAAATTGTGGCTTGTGTCCATTCAACCTTAAAAATGCTTGAAAAAAATCTTTTTAATAGGTTGGCCACTTATCTGTGGAGGAAAAAAAAAATCCCATTTCATTAGGTCTGGTTTGGAAAAACGATCAGCCTCCCACACACCCATATGCACAAGAATGGCAGAAGAATAAAGGATGAAAAGTGCAAAGCACAGAATTTTGATGCTGACAAGATCTTTCTAAGGAATAAACCTTCTCCCGGTACAGTTAGTCTGGACCGTGGTGAACTTTTATGGCACTTGCAACTTAAATCATTCTTGTAACAAAACAAGATAATTTCCAAAAATGGCAAAAACAAACTCAGGCCAGAACCGTACAGTACTTTGGTTCAAAGGTCGCAAATTAAGCTGTGTAGCTTTTACAGTTCTAAGCTGCAACAGCTACCATTACTTGTTAAAGCAAAGACAAAATAGAAAAAAAAAAGTTGTTTAGTTTTTTTCTGCTACCAAGATCTAACTGTGAGCAAGCAGACAAGTGAATGATTACACTTTCGAGCTCTTGGTCCACTAGATATGTTGGTTTAAGGTTCACTGGAAAACACCAGATAATGTGATAGCAAAGTCTGTGTTTAAATTGCTGCATGATAAAAAGAACAGATCTCTCTTAAACCACATTTAAAATGTTTGGCAGTTTACATGGAAAACCTAACTTACAAGCAGCATTCATGTATTTACTCAGTTGCTTTTTGCCTAGATGTCTCTACTGTCTTGGTTTTATTATACCTTCCCTCACAATATCCAGTTATATATTTATCCTGGGGTTGTTTTGTTAACAGATTCCTCTGCCACTCTCTCTGGTTCTCTCTTCTTTGCAACCTAAAGAAGATTTGAAAATAGATTACAGACCTTTTCTCAGCTTTTGAAAGTCATTTCAGAAATGTGTTGAATATTAGAGAAGAAAGCACAAAAAGGGAAAATTAAGCTAAGAACTGAAAAAAAGTAGACATTTTACCACATGGAGGAATACAGGATCTGGTAGGCAAATCCAAATATTCCTACTGCTGCATAGATACCATGCCCACTTAAAACAGTGAGGATTAAATGATCAGATAGCTGAAGCACAGGAAAATAACTGACAAAGAAGTGAAGTGCATCTGAAATGAGACAAAGCGTGCCAAAGAAGTATGCCTCACAGTTCCTTGCATGGCAGTATTCATATTTTAGAGTCTCTTGATTATCTTTAGAATCTCTTTCCAGACTCTGTTCATGGTACTGTTCTCATATGTGCAGAAAGATAAAATAAAACTGAAATCTTCACTACTATCAGTCAGAATTGCCTTTCTTTTTTTTTTTGTGTTCAGTATGTCCAGGATTTCATCTGCAATATCCATACACAGAGCAAGAAGTTAAAAACCCAGGGTGGTGACAGTTCACAACAGTGTGCAAATAAAGTTAATTTTAAAAAGACAAGGAATATAATCGTTCCCTACTGAAATTATGCTAAGTTTGTCCATTGATTTCAGTTTGAGACAGTTTTGTTTATGGTGGTTTATGTGAATATGTAGTCTCTCTGTTCTGCTCCCATCCAAACCAAAATATCTGCTGTCACATCACTGATGCACTTGGGCTGTGGCAAGAGTATGTCCCGTATGAAGAAAAACAAGCTCTGTATTAAGTTGCGAAGTATTTTGCTAATAAAGGTCTAGTATATGATACTTTACTGTTTCTGCTCTCCCAACAGTTTGGATATTTGATTAATATTAATGGAAAAAAATTAAAGTGATGACATTCCATTAATTTGAAGTGAGGGTCACTTAGCACATACAAACCATCCTGTCAGGTATGTATTTGCAAAGTTACAGATGATTGTTCCTCAACACCATTCAAGTGCAAAGCAACTCATCACAAAGAATGACTAATCCAGGATATTTCTGGAGTAGAGAATGTGGGAGTTCCAATTTCCAAGCAATTCTCTGCAACAGTAGCATTTCTGTGAATGGTTTTCCCCGAAGCCCACTGTCCTCTTTACTTCATTCTCTAGATGAAGAACATACTTAGGCCATTGAGAATCTGTGGCTCTGCTGTTGAACACCCACTGCCAGATGTATACCTGATTTTTTTCAAAATGCAACCTTAAAAGACTATATCTGTGAGAGATTAGCACCTACAGGAACAGCTAATTCAGACCAAATGAGCACAACATGAAACTGATGCTAGTTAGGACAGACTCAAGGATGAACTGGACTCCAGATCTCTTCCGACATAAAAGCTCCCTGTCCTAATCAGAGCACCAGGGAACCTGCAGGCTCTGTTACAAGTTATCACTTTGTTGCCTACTGGTAACAACTGGGAGTATGTCCCTCCTTCTCTGGATAAGGAATGCACACAGTAGCTCACACACTCAGGGCCTGATTTCCTTTGAAGATACTTTGGGGGGGGGGAGGGGGATTTTAACAGACAGATAACAGCAAGTATATTAGCAGAGTGGCTTAAATTCTTGCAAATTTAGCTTGTACACAATCTACTGATTGTGCTATACAGCCTCACGAAGACCAGAAGAGAGACACTGAATTCCACCCTCAGCCTCAGCTCTTTGACAGTTCTTCATAGTTCCCACATACACTGCAACCCTTATTTTGAAGGAAAGGCTCACAGTCCTGGGTTCACTTCACAGATGAGACAGCTGAAAGCTTGTACAGACAGCATCACTGAAAGAAGTGCAAGGCATGGAAGCTGGGACAAACACTATGCAATACCCTCTCGTCCTTGCTGGTTTGCAGCTCCACGTGCTGTACTATGCACATTAACAGAGAATGGCTTTGCGGGTCTTTGTGCCACTCTGTCACACTGAATTGTTTCTAGACAGGTTACAATTCCCTTTGGAGTCAGGGTTAATTTCAACAATGATTCCAGTGAATCCAAGACTTAACCACACGATCCAGCTAAGAAGAGTTACTCTTTTCATTCTGTGGCAGAAATTCAGACTTTCCTATCCAGCTTCAGATTTTGGAGACAGCTTAAAAAACAGGTATTCCTGCTACACCTGGCTGTTTTCTTCTGCAACCACCTGACCATTTTCATCCCACAAAGCATTATCTGAAACTTCAGCTGCAGAGCCGATTGCTCTTCCTTCGCTAACAAGTAGAAGCGACACACAGGTGGGTCCCCCATCTCAGAGTCACTGAATCATCGAAACATCAGGTTGGAAGAGACTTTCAAGATCATCTAGTCCAACCATCCATCTAGCACCACCATAATCACCCCTAAACCATACCCCCGAGTGCCACACCCAGATGGCTCTTAAAACTTCCAGAGACAGTGACTCCACAACCTTCCTGGGCAACTTATTCCAGTGTCTGACCACTCGTTCAGTGATTTAATTTTTTTCTAATATCTAGTATGAACCTCCCCTGCCACAACCTGAGGCCATTTCCTCTTCTCCTTTCACTTGAGAGATGGCAGAACAGACCAACTCCCACCTCACTACAACCTCCTTTTAGGTAGTTGTAGAGAGCAATGAGGTTCCCCCTGAGCCTCCTTTTCTCCAGACTAAGCAAACCCAGCTCCCTCAACTACTTTTCATAGGACTTGTTTTCTAGACCCTTCACCAGCTCTGCTGCCCTTCTCTGGACATGCTCCAGCACCTCAATGTCCTTTTTAAAGTGAGGGGCCCAAAACTGAACACAGCACTCAAGGTGTGGCCTCACTAGTGCTGCATACTGAGGGACAATCACTTCCCTAGTCCTGCTGGCCACACTATTCTTACAGTCTCCTTTCACAGACTCATCCTACCATCTGGTTCTGCAGTCAACACAGAAAAAGTACATGCTGTGAATCTGAGGGCTGCATTTCAAATTGTACTATGACTTGTCGGGAAAGTGGAATAAAGATTTACTCTATTTTAGTGCTTTAGACACTTTACAATTACTCAATAATGTATCTGATTATGTGTATACTGCTAATTTTTTTAAACCTGATGTTTTATGATTATACGCAGCCTGCAGGTCCCAAATCCAGTGTTCATTTCATCAGGTGATGCTCTAAGCTTTGATTTTATCACACCTGTATACATTTTCTAGAGCAACAAAGTCCCAGGTCCATGGTTTTTCTACACAAATAATGTAACTCCTCTAATCGGATGAATTTATACCATTGCAAGAAGATTTTTATGCCACTAGCTTGTTTCCCTATGTCTGCTGTTTGTGCCCACCAGAAAACCTGTCCCATCACAGGTACTTCAGTAGAGTCACACATCTCTTATCTGCTGCTATAATTTTCAAGCATGGCTGGTAATGCAGTAACTGTCTTGCATACACTAGGAACTGACAGAGTAGGCTGAAAAATGACACAACGGCTAAAAACATGATTTAATACTTAAAAAGGAATAAATGTCAATCTTGTGGCTTATGAATTTCTGGGACTGATGATCTTACCAACAGCAGGCTGATTAAACCACCATGGAACTGGTGCATGAACAGTCTCAGTAAGAAACTCATATGACTGGAATTAATTTCCCTCTCAGACAGATGAAGCTTGGGGCACTGAGATAATATTGTTTCACTTTTGGTTTGGGGAGGAGGAAAAGGTTTTTGGGAGACGACTGTCTTTCAAATTTTGGGTTTGAATTGGTGCCTGTAATGTTTGGGGAGATTGCACATGCAGTCTCAACAGCGCTCACTCTCCAGTGTATGATTTCTTCAGCTTGTCTAGGCTCTGAATATACAATAGGCTACAAAAACTTATGGTCTCTTCTGATGATTTTTAGCTCCGTATATACTACAAAGGGAAACAAACTCAGTAGCTTCTATAACATTATAGTTAAACTTGTCTAGCTGGCATTTTTATACAGATATCTGACTCATTAGTGCCACATGCACACCTATCAACATCCTAGTCTGTGCAGGACTGAAATCATATAGGATTTATGGGTTTGAAAATTGGGCATGCATAGATGCACTAAGCATCAAAGCAGTTTGACACATTTTCTCAAGACTGCCTACTCAGAAGAGAATCCAAGACTGGTGACCGAGCTTTCTTTTATAAAGCATTTTATCCAGATTCGAGTCTTGTACCCCTTTCACACTCATTCACCTTGATAAGTATTATGTAATTGAAGCAAGAAGACAGACAGTCCCTTCTTCCCTAAAACACTGGCCATGGCTTACTGCTCAGGAGCAGCCCACAGTCCTTGAGCCAGCTGGAAGAGTTTAATGTATCCAGCAGAAGGGGATGCTACTCCCAGGTTTGCCTTTAATGAGGTGTTCACTGAGTAGGAGGTACAAAGCCCTTTCCTACTGGCCTGGCAAACGCTCAGCCTAGAAGTGAAACCTTTTTATAAGTGATCCCTAATTTCATCTAAATATAAAAAAAAAGAAAAACAAAAGGCCAAAGGATGCACTGCCATGCCATGAGGCCCCTGCCAGTCCTGCCAGCTGTGTCTCTGAAGGATGCTGTGATATGGTAACAAGCCATAGCATACCTTACAATTTTCCTCACTACTTATTACTATCCATGCACCACAGCTTGTAAATCACAAAGAAACGAGTCAGTATGACAAATACATTTACACTTTTGCTAGGTAGTAACAATCCATCCAAATGTGTCTAGGTGTCACTGGAACCTGCTTAATTAGACAGGAAATTTGAAAATTGAAACTGCCATATAAGGATATTTTCAAGTAATGCTGTATTTGGGGGTGGTATCAGCAGCAGTGCACATGGACACACCAAGCAGAATAGTTTCTGTGTACATAACACATACACCTCACTACTGAGCAATTTACTGCTGATCTGTAAGTAGAGTAGGCTCCTTGGGAATCTGTCTGAGGAGTTTCAGCATACAACCTTTACTCATTCATCTTTGCACAGACTACAAAGCTGCACCAAAATAAAAATCTGCATTTTTAAAAGAGCTGTTTCTTTATACAAATCTCAGATGCAGGGAGAACAGGGCTGAGAAGTGTCATTTGTTTAGCTGAATCAGCCAAGATGAGGGAAGTGTTCAAACTGACTCTAGGTGTGTCTAGACATAGATACATTTATTTAATTTTTGTGTCCAAGTCCCTTATACACTTCTGTGTATTTCAGATCTACTTCTCAAACAAATACTTAGTTTGCATTTGTCTTCAACTCTTTTAGATTAAGGGTGATTTAAATTAAATGAGGTGTCTTCCACTTAAAAGGCATAGCAACCTGCAACACAAGGACTGGACCACTCATACAGAGCTCATTTCCCTCCTACGCTTGTCCAAACCTACAGCACCGTCACTGTGTTTGTAACACCCTACAAAACTATATTCAAGCAAACTCAAACTGTCAAATGCCTCCTTGACATAAACAGGATTCTGCTATGTTTTGTAATGCTGTGTAGTATTTTATTTTGAAACTCATTCCAGTGAAGTCTCTGGGATATAAAAAGCCCAGAGGAGTTTCAGTGCAGTTCTTAAAAATTACAGAGCTTCAAGATCTTCAAAGAGAACGCAAAAGAGAGTAGGGAAAGAAGGCAACAAGTACCCAGTAAGGCAGTAAAAAGAAAAGGATGTCTTAAAATCAAACCCATGTCTACCAAGCAAGCTTTCACTGCATCCTCATACTCTTATCCTATCAACACCAGTGGAAATACAGATCAGTGATTACCCAAGGGTACTACCATTTCCCAGCAAAACTGCTATTGCGTTTATTCAATCTTTTGGATGAAATCCATGGAGTTTGCTAAATTTTAGTTTATTGCTACCAAGATCACAGTAACATGGGCCTTCTTTTGCAATCCATCAGGAGAATCCAAAAGACAACATATATCATGCAGAGAATATTGCAACATTAACCCATCACAACAGTCCATGGAGATACCATTCAGTGCTGTTCGCTGTAGCTTTATGGCAAAGAGCCTTGAGAACAGTCTTCCAAATCATGTTTGTACACTTAAGTATGTGAAAGTCATATTGTTGGCAATGAAAGAACATAGTACATACAGACTTGGCAGATTCCTGACCTTTACAGTTTTTGACAGTCTCCCAAATTTAAGACTGAGAATGTCAGACTGACCCTACATTTGGCGAGAAAAACAGAAGTCCTGGTTTTATCAAACTCCTGTTCAAATCAGAACTCATTTCCATGAAAAAAAGAAAGTCCTGATTTTGTAATATTAATGTAATATTTGCATTTATATACAAGTATAAAATTTAACTGCCTCTAATTTAATTTACTGTGTTGGATTTGGATAGTCAATGGGGCTCATATATCATTAAGAGGAAAAATTAAATTAAACTGGCAGTGTTTGTATATGGCAATATTTCATATCTGTCAGAATACTTAAAATTAAATGAGAAAAAAAGAGCTTTGAGCATGCAATAAAGTTCTTCATTCATTTTTCTGTTCTGTATCACTTTTACTGCAAAAGCTAAAATGAAACTGTTGACTGTGCTATTTTAATCAGAAAAGCTATCATCAGCTTAATACTACTGTGAATCTGTCAGCATATGGGCTAAGACTGGATCTTTAAAAGTTCGCAATGGAGGGTTTAACTGATATTCCTAAAAACCACGTTCTTTTTTTCTCTCATTTTCTGACCTCATTTCTGAGTCAGAGACAGAGAGGGCGGAGTATAACAACTCTACCCAGGCCATTTCACCAGGCAAGAAGCCCAAGAAAAATGAATTTTCCACATAATATTAATAAGTAGTAAAATCCCAAAGTTATTTTGAAAGACTTCAATTAGTATTTTGAATTTCACACTGTATAAATTAAATAGTTGTTTCTCAAGGCCCTTGAAAGTATTGCTTCTCCTTGTAAATTGTACCGATTTGGGGTTTTAGGCCACACAGTGTGTAATTTTCTTTCACATTTTCTTTCTCTATATTCTTTCACTTCACAGTGGGTGTTACAAAATGCTATACAATTTCTACATGGAGATCCCCCCCAGGTGATGACAACATGCACTTTTTGCCATAAGGTCAATCAAAATGCATGTAATTGGGTTAATAGCAGGACAGGTTTACCTTGTTAAAATTCTTGCAGATTGGTTCCTCTTGCCACCCTACATGGTACAACCTCCATATTAGTGTCCTTCCATGGGGAAAGACCAGTACACAAGAGTTCCTCTTGCATTCACAGCTCATCTGCATCCAGCTGTAGTATTTTGTAGCAAGACAGGGGGTTTTTTGAGTGCATTCAACATCTCTGTTACCCTACCCTCAGCCTTCATAACTTACTCTTTACAGTGGCTTCTTTGATCTCAAGTATGCCAAGAGTGGGCTACAAGCAAACACTTGATGCTCCGATGCACAAACTGCAGAGGAAAAAGACTATGCTTGACCACAGAGTCCTGTCTTCCTCAGGGTAAATCCTTTCCACAATCCAGCTTTACTCAAATTGATCAACAGCCTCTCTTCCCTACTTTTATCTGCATTTGGATTCAGGTGCAACAGGAATACAACAGCGCTTATACAGGCTGTACCAAGAGCTGAGGCAGACTCCCATCAACAGACACTCCAAGATGGCATCAAGTATAAATTCGCAGAGGGCATTTATACTTTGTGCTGCAAATAACACTTCCCATCAGGCCTTTCCAACATAAATGTGATTCAGTGTATTGCAAAAGGCATTACTGCACATTTTTTCAAATGAAAAGTATGAAGAAAATAAAATTCTGTTTCTTACTTTCGACGGAACATTTCTGCAAATATGCAGCCAACACTCCAAAGATCAACTGCTGTTGCATAACTGGACTGAAGCAAGACTTCAGGAGCTCTATACCACAAAGTAACAACCTGCAAAACAAAAAGGAACAGAAAAGAGATCGCGCTTAGCTGCACAATTAAAACATAGAACAAATGTTAGTCCATTGAACAAGGCCTTGTTCTCTTAAACAACTTTAGATGTAGTCACCAGAGCCAAACTGGAAAAAAACAAGCTAGGGAATACTGTGGCTTTACCATAGGACAAATCAGAACCTGTAGAACATATCTGTTCTTAGCCTTTTATTGTTTATGTACTATTTTCTGTAAAAGAAATGGGGTCAACTCAAGTGCACAGGCCAATCAGGGTAAATGACTGGCCTGTCTCAGAAGTTCTCTCTGAAGAAAATGAAGAAATTGTAACTTTTTTTACTGGTTGGATACAGATAAGTCAAACCCTGCCCAAAGCTGTCCCTTACCAAAGGCATCAGTGCTGTCTACCGTGGTTTCCTTGCAAACAGAGGAACCCTAAACTCTCAGTTTTCAACTAAGCAACACAGCACAGGGATTCCTGGCAGATTCCTGACCTTTACAGTTGTGTGATTATCTCTGCCCACGTGCTGTTGGTTAGACCAGCACTAACTTCTCTCACAATGTATTTTCAAGTGATAGCTCTTTCCCACGGACACATGCCACGTAAAGTGCCTGCTTTTAGGCTGTTCTTGTCTCGGTGGTTATGTCACAACATGCTGTAGAGACCCAGTGGGAATTTTATTGGCACTGCTCCACTGATGTACTTTGATGAGTCCTGCAGCCTGAACCCACAACAGAGATGGGACAGTTTATATTTATCCTTTTGCTTCCCACAAGTAGACCAAATACAGATGAGGCTGACTGTGTCTTCAGTATATTTGCAGAAGAACACAAGGAGCTTCTGCAGAGTCCCACATGAGCTACTATCTTGCTAGAATATAATCTCAGAGCCGCAGGAGCATTCTGCTCCTGAATACAGTTATAATCCAGTCATAACAACAATTGACTGTCAGCTAGGTACCCATTTTTTATTTAGTGTGTGCTACAATTTAAACCTTTGACTATTAATCTGGGGGATGGGAGGGTCTCAGCAATTACTGGGTTGTTTCTCCAACAAACACAAAGGTGGGAAATGCAGTATTCAGGAGGAGCATGAAACAAAGCAAAAACACTGAAAAGAAACAAGGATAGAAGTAAAGAAAAAGAATGAAAATAACTTTTAAAATTATGTTAACTAGGATAGTGGGCTCTGAATTTCAAGACCAACACAAAGAAACGTGTAAGAATAGTGGGCTTTATATGATAATGATGTAATTGTCTTCTAAGGAAAAATAACAATGGAAGTAATCAGCGGAATTTGCTGGTCAAAGCCAGCTAAAACAAAAGCAAATACAACATTTATTATAGTCATTACATGCCCTGACAGCCTTTGAAACCACTGAATGGGTAGAAGGAAGGTTCACGGATAATTGCACAAGTGGTCATATTTGCTAACAGTTCTTTCAAACACTTTGATCTTTATTCATAAAATCTCTTTGAAACAGTTCTAACACAGTGCAAGTACTGCACTGGCAATGTACACTTCCAGATATCTGTTCACAGGAACAGATTCTTGTGTGGAAGTTGGGCATTACTTAGCTCCATTTGTCCGGTTCCTGATTTGCTACCATACCAGTGATGCTTTTCAAAAACATTTCTCTCTATAAAAAACAGAGAAGTTTCTTCAGAGATTCACTCCAGAAGAGAAACACAACTGGAGGACAGGGATTCTCTCTGGAGCTGCCCTGAGTAAGATAGAATTCCTTCTAAAACACATTATTTTTCCTAATGCAGATATATCTCTCAAACTGAATTACACTTTTATTCTCTCAGTACATTTGTGGAAAAGCTTATTGAAGAAATATTGCTTTGAGAAATTAGATATAACAATTTCAACCCATTACTGTTTGTTAATGACTGGGTGTAATGTCAGGAGGAAGAGCTGTGTGATCTCTGATCTGTGGGAATACCACCAAACCTCATGATTCCTGGTTTGAGATCCACATGGCTCTTCTCACATGGAAGAGTGATTTATCTTCCCTGATCCCACAAGCCCTGCAACATTAGGGCTCTGCATTCTCACGTGCAAAGAACGGGGGGATGCGTGGTTATGATACCGTTCGAATACTGCTGACAGTGTATGCTCCAAACCGAAATCCCTTCCAGGGAACCGCGGCTCAGGACAGCAGCTCCTTTCCTGAGAGGAGCCCTGCAGCCCGCGCCCGGTCCCCGTGCCTGCCCGGAGGAACAGTGCTGTTTTCAGACTGCTGCGGAAGCGTGCAGCACGCTGGCTGCTTCTCCCACGTGACCCCTTACTGGCACAGCCTCTCCAAGCATTTGCACCCTGCTACACTCCATGAATGCACACACAGGGGGACTGGGAGATTTTACTTGAGTAATTTGGAAACTTAAACCTTTAAAAAAATGATTTCCAAAGACTTACAATTAAACTTCAGCTACTGCCTAATTGCGTTATAAGTCAGAGAGGAAGTAATCTCTGTTGAGCTGTTTTGATACACTCTGTTATTAATCTGTCATTATAAAAGCATTTCAAAATGTGAACCTGAAAGGGATCAGAATGTACTAAACGTCAGTTTGCACACAAGTAATGCCACAGATGACTCCTCTTGTGGTCATGGTCTTCTCCTGAAAAGCACAGGATGATGCACATGATGCAGTGGTTTTGACACAGTTTCACACTCTCTCTTACCATAGAAACCAAGAAAATATTTGTGGACATTCCATTAACATTTGTAGAGAAGTAGAAATGAAAATTATTCTGAACACAGGATATGGTGAGGCTGAACAACCACATCATCACTTCCTCTTTAGCATGGTTCTGAGTGAAAAAACGCTTAACTTAGGTAAAGCCCCACCACCAGGGAGACCTGGATCTCCCTGAGCTATAGGGCACTTGATAGAGAGCTGTTTGATGAAGTCCCATTTTTAGGATGAAAAAAGCAAGCACCTGCATCAGCATACCTCACTTAAATTCTGTCTCTCCTGAAAATCTCACACATGAAATGCAGCACATGGTGACTGCTCTGTAGGAAAAGGGGTTCATGCTCACATGCTGATGAAGATCCCAAATTCAGTGCAAGACTCATAAATACTTCAGAGGTTGTAGATTTTAATGACCACGTTGCATTTTTAGTTCTCTCATCTAAGAAGCTTCTCTCCTTTGCCTCCTCCTTGCTTCTCCTCACCATGCCTGGTCTCTTCATCTCCTCTCACACCAGTGAGCTTCCTCCCAGCTGTCCCATGAACTCCTGGCTCCTCTCCCCTGCCTGCCTCTACCTTCCTGCCACAAGGCAGTGCCCCCCTCAACATCTCCAAACATGCCTAATTCTCTCCTACTCCTGTGCAAATGCCTAGGTGGACACAGTCTGCTACCCCACTACATCCCACATGCTCTGCCTTCCTTCACATTCCCCATCTGCTCCTTTGCACCTCCAAGCTCTCTCAAATTTCACACCCTTTCCTCTCTTCTTCCAACTGCCTATAAAAGCCCCTGGGAAAAATTAACTCCTTTTTCCCCTTTAGCTTCTCAGCCCACTCTGACCTGAGGATACCCTATAACATTTTTATTTAATAGATCAAGCTACATATTGAAAGATTGAGAATAATTCATATACTGGAGAAAGTATTTACCAAAAGAGATAACTACATTCCTTTTCCAGTGCACATTTTATGTTTCTACTACTCAGATAAGATAGGATGATAGGAGGTAAGAACACTATCAGTAGCTGCAGATCACTATTTCTAGCAATTTAAATGTCAATAGATTTGGGCAGCACTTCTTGATGAAAAGAAATTAAATATATATCTGAGAGGCATTCTGTGATTCAGTGAGAAGCAAGGGTAGAGCTGCATTTAGAGTCAGAAGAAGAAAGAGAACTTAATTTTAAAACAAATCCTTCTGCCTCAATATACCTGACAGATGTTGCTACCTGGCACCATCTAGTCCCTGGACTTTCAATCCTGCACTTTGTGGTACCTGTTTCTGATGAAAAATCAAATTAGTGGTAACTGTCTGCTCACTAGCAAGGTGAACACAAGCTCTAGGCATTGTGTCAGTCTCATTTAATTCCCATGTACTTTACAGAGAAGATTTTCATTTTTGGATAACTGCTTAATTTAAATGGATCTGCACAATACACAGCCCTTTCCAAATATAACTGCTGTCTGAATAGCATTCAGTTCAAAGAAAACAAAGACAAACAGTAGTTTAGGGATAGGGTTGAGTAACACAGACACAAAAGACTACATTTCGGTTTGCCACAGACTTTAAGTACAGACCAATGCCCAGTTGCACAGCTACAGGAACAAAGCAGGGATCAGACTGTAACACAGCAGCTATGTCTGTGCTAGGAAATTAAATGGGACAGGAAATGTTCCTTTGGCACCGAGACCAACAAGTACAGAGTGGTCTATGTCCATATTATTAAATTCTCAGCCTCCCAAAAAAGGTGACCGCATGCAAACTGCTTATAGGGAATGTCTTTGGTCTCTGCTTAACTGCCTGTGCCTAGGAACTGTCTGGGGAGGGGTGGTTGGAATAACTCATGCCAGGAGCCATTCTAATAATTTAACAGTATAGACAATTGAGCTCCAGTACCCACGAACGTTTTCTGGCACTCTAATCTACAAGCCAGTGAGTCACGCTGTGGCCCCGGGTCTTCCTTTCACTCCAGAGAGAAGGCATTTTGCTATGCTTCCCTCATCTCCTCTGATTCAGAGGAGGCTCCAGGAGAGCAATGGGATGGAAGAGGCATGGCCCACTCCTCATCTCACCCAGCAACTGGTCTTACTTTATCCTGTGTTGTACAGGTCAGATGAACACGCTGCAGTTGCTTACTATCTGTGAGAAGAATCTCATGTATACACATGCAGACATCTTTCTTTTAAATATCCAAAGCTGGATAACATTAATTCTATTCTAATTAGTTGTGAAGAGGCTTTGAAGAGGCCTATAAAACCTTTTAAAACCGTAACTTCCATAGAAATCATGCTACAAAAGAAATTAGCAGGATGCTTAAATTCATATACAGTATCCTTGAACGCAAGTAAAATTTGTCTTTCAAATATTTTCTTTTGTGATTCTGGTTTCTTCTGTGCTCTTTTTGGTGCTGATTTTGTTAACTATATTTGCCATTAGATACGGGCTAATTTTGTTACTTAAAGTGTTTAAATCTCATGAAAGATTATTTGTACATTTTTTTAATGTTCCTTACCATGGTTCTTAAACTCAGGTTTTTTTGTTCAGTTTTCACTAATGAGGCTTCCACATGATCTTTGAAACATCTTTTTGACTATTTTTTATTTATTTTTGTCCTTTCTGAGCAAAAATGAGGAATATAGCTATAGAATATATGGTGTAGTATGCAGAATCTAGCTCTTTTGTGTTGCTTCATGGTCTCCCAACTTCACAAAAAGTCTTTTGCTTCAAACTGTTCAGGAGGACTCAAAGCAGAACTTTTCCAACTTCACTATGGACCTGCTACTGCATGGATTTTTCTGCAGGTCTGAGACTCTAAAATGACTTGAAGAATTTTCTTCAAGCTTTGTGAAAAATTTCTTCTCAGCTATATGACTAGGCCTGACACATTCACCACAGACCAGCTGGAGAGGACAGAATTACAGACAACATATTGATTGAAGCCTGACTTCAATCCCCATTGCAGAGAGACTCTCTCTCCCTATCTACCCCTTTTCTTGCTTGATAGAAACACATTGTTGAAAAGACTCCACAAAGAAGAAATGTAATTTCTTAAATGAATATGCTAAAATGGCTCACTGGTCTGACGGTGTAACATTGCTTAAAATGAAATCAATGTAATACTAAAAATTGCTTAGGAAAAGAAATAACTTGTTTAATAATGTTTCATTACCTGCAATTTAAAATAGCGACTAACTAACCAGGACAGAAGTTGCAATCCAGAGCACTGGTGACACTAAGTTATGAGATGGTGCCATTTTTGCAGGATCACGGGCCCTGACCCTTGTCCTGTGTGCTGCTCTGAGTGTCCCCCCGGCAGCCCAAGGTGGCACTGCTCTCCAGCTTTCTTGTACAACGAATCATCCCCTCAGCTGCTCTGCTCCAACACTGATTGTATTCCCCACCTCTCCTTCCACTTCCATGCCCTCCAGGAACACTTCAAAATCCTTTGAGGCGGAGCACACCTATGCCATATAGGAAAACTTTATGTGTGTGTGTATTTTGGTGTGTGTGAGTCCCAGGAGATAAGGGAGGGAGTAGTCTGGGGTGTGCTGGAGTGCGGAGCAAGGAGAGAAGAAGCGAGGAAGGGAGGAGAAACGATGCCTCACTGCACCCTGGAGCACCATGCCCAACAACCTCCAGCACAGACAGAAAACCCTTGCAAAATCCCAAAGGCACAGTAAGGCCAAGATAGGTGATTTTGGCGTGGGCTTTTTAGCCTTTGTACAATGACTTCAACATACTTTTCATCTCTGTTTTGGAAAAGGGGTGTGTCTGCTTTACTTGCTGGGGATTCCTACTGTGTTTCCCTATCAGTATCCTTAAAACACTCACTGAGCATTCTGCATTTATAAAGCAAGCCCAGGACTCTCTTTAATCTATCTCTGAAGACCTATTATTATTCCTAACTGTGGTGGAGAAGGTAATAAACACTACATGATACAATGTGCTTTAGTTTCTAGGGATAGTATCTGTCTGAAGAATTTTAGTTGTTTAATCTCTTTTTGAGTAGTGATTCTTCCACGATTATGCAACTCACTTTAGTTCCATCACAGAGATAGGTATGGCTGGAGAGAATGTTTCTTTCTTAGAAAAATATGAGTAATAGTTTGTCTGTTTATAGAAACATTAAAAGAATTCCCGTTTAAAGTAAAAGTGTACTAAACTATCCTGGCGGCTTTTAGAAAGCACTTTACTTTTTGACAAGGAGTTCAATATACATAAGAATGAAATCCTTTCAAGTGGTACGGGTCTCACGAAGCACACATGGTAATACCAGTTCTATATCTTTATTCACATTTGTCTCCATTTTAGGCACAAGCCTAATGAACTGCTTTGTGAAAAGTGGCATGAATGTCGTTACCATTTCGTTAGTTAAATCATCAAGCAAAAAATTATTTATTTACAGAATACACAAATCCTGATCACATGCCACCGCTATCAAGTTGCCATTTTAAAATGTGATCTACCCTTTTTGATGCTAAAACATTTGTACTTTGAAGGAAAAATGGTTTAGTATCTACTGTAAGGTAACATGAAAAATAAAGAAGCAATTCATTTCTTTGATGTTCTATACACACAAAATTAAGCAGAATTTTCCTTTTTTTATTTCTAGGAAGAACCACATCACCCAGAGTGATGGTGCTGCTGAAGAATATTTCTAGGTACATCCGTTGTCAGTAGGCGTGAATGTGTGTCCACACACATGTTTGCACATCACATGTGTTGCGGGGAATACTTTACCTAAATTCAGTGGTTTTCACCTTAAAAGTCTCTGTGCACTAAGCATCTGCATGCAACAGCTACTGGAAAGGAAAACTGGCTCTTAAGATGAGGTAATATTTCAACCACTAGTGATTCAGACCTTACCTCAAAACTAATACAAGGAAATGTTTTTCAATTAAGCAGAATATTTCACAGAACTCTCTACTGACACAATACAGAGAACGTTTCTAAAGACTACCTGAGGCTTCAGGTGAAAAGTAATTTATACAAAAAGAAAGAAGCAAAAGTAGTATCAGCAACACCACCTTACCTGATCCAGACCCCATAAAAGTCAAAGACCTGCCAGGTCTTATTGTGTATTGAAATCAAAACCATGACGTTCTATTCTCTGAGCTGCAGAGCAGCCTTCTATGGAATACGGGACAGCTCAATTCTTGACAGAAGTGGTCAGCTCTGCATGCAATGAGGCATGTGCTCATACTGCAATGTATTTACGCATAGAGCTATTTGACAACACTGAGAGCAATAGACTTTATATAAAAGTAGCCATTCTTCAATCATGCTTCCAGACTCAATAATCAAATAAGATTTGGAGACTGAAATAACAAATTCTAATAATCTATCTCAGAGCTAAAAAGACCATAAAGGCAGAAAGAAATAACCACCACTGGCTTCTTAGGCTGATCCAGTCAACCATCTACTGTAAAAAAGACGACCTGTCCTTCCACAAGATCAAAAGAAACTAAAGCATTAAAAACGTGGCAGTCTGAGACTGTGCCTTGAAATACAGGTCTTTTTCTGGGTCTAGCTGCAGCAATTTGGAACATTTCCACTTGTTCAGTCACCTGTTGGCAATAACTGGCTGAGGGAACAGTCCTAATTTCTAGCACCAGATCAAGGAATTTGTTTCAGTTGCTTCACTCTACTCTACATCTTTAGGTAGCCACAAAACCATCTCGTTTAGCACCCTACATATTCCAACTGGGTGGCATCCATCTCTTCTACAGTCTCACATCACTTACGCCCTTGTCCCTGGGAGCAGGAGAACACGTAGCTCTAACTTGTGCCAAGATCCCTCAAAGCTGCCCTTGGGACTGCCTGGTGATTTCCTGACTTCATAAGACTAGAGAATCTGAGCCTTACAATTTATGGTTTGACTTGATAATGAAGAACAGCTTTCCATTGCTACTAGAAAACCAGAGTCTGGTCAAGAGAAAAAAATCTCCTCGCTTCCTGGGGTGCTGTGTTGGACTTCAGTTCTGAACACAGAAAGCCTAAATGAAGGAAAATCAAGAAGGCTACCACACACTTCTCTCCCATGGAACTTGGGCCCACTTCTGTGTCAAACCAGCTTTAACAAAAGGTGGAGATGCACAAAGAAACCTCAAAGAATGGATTAAATACTGCCAGTTCTCTAGGTGAGAGGCTTTAGTGTGGACTCTACAGCTGCCTCTAGAAGAGAAAGAAGGTGGAATTAGAAGGTTTTTACTGAAACAAAACCATCAAAATTGGCCTGAACAAATGTGTCACTCTCAGAAAGAAATACTCTGTACCATTTTGAGGCAAATGTAACCACTGGGTCTGAGTTGAACATAATTCTGTTAGAAACCTGAATTGTTACAGACTACTATGAATAAACCAAAGTTTCAGCTTGGGACTCTAAAAAGCGGAAACTTGGTGCAAACAATTTCTACAAGATGCCATTTTCATTCAGTTGAGAATGAAACTGCTGAGCTGATGTTGTGCCTTGATTTAATGGCAAGAGATGAACAGAAAAGCAAGGATACAAACAGCCATCAGGGCATGTAAGTAAGAGATGTACCTTGTGTGCAACACACATATCAGAAAGGCCTGTACTGGAAAAACAAACATCTGTGTTCCAGCTGAAACACTACTGTGTGTGATGCATTTCTGGGCAGACAGATACCTTAGATACATGGATGTTCTCAGCGTAAGTCCATATGGAGTCCTACCTGGCAAAGCTTGTAACCAAGAGTGGTAGTAGAAGCAATATGTGTTTGCATCCACATTAACATCTTGTGCAGATGTTATTGGTTAATCTCAAAGTGGAAACTCTGATGAAGGGGATTTAATTGGCACCTCCTACATCCAAGCAAATTCCTTGACCACTAGGCTAGGGGTTTTTTGGGTGACAGCTCTTTCCTTGCCTTTGCAAAAGCCAAGTCACTATTCTGCCAGGAGTATATGAGTCATGGGGCAAGACTGTGTCTGAAAGCAGCTGAGTGCTTAAGAACAATCAGCTGGAAGGAGCAAGGAGCCGAGTTTCTGGATCCTGCTCTGGAATGTGTATGCATTTTACATTAGACCATCACTGGATAAAAATAAAAGCAGGCATTAATTACATTAACCAGGCTGGATTCTACTTTGTATCTAGACAGATTGTATTCCATCTCAATGACTCTAATGGATGAGACTCATAAAAATTCTAGAAGACAACACTGTTTTACTCCATGGAGAAGCAACAACTCCTCCCTTGCTACTTCATACACTCACTAGCCAAAACTTAGGACTCACAACACAAAGTGAAGCCCAAGCTTTTTAAAGAATCCAAAAGAAAATTTCCTCCACTTATAAATGTTACAGGATTTTCTAACTGATATTAACTATCTAAAGATTTAGCAAAAGACCAGAATGTTACAGTTGGTCTAATACTAGGCCTTGCTATGCTTTATTTCCCAATTTTAACTTTAAAGCTTTTATGATTAATTTATGCTATTTTCAAGAAGCCACATTCCAAAGGAAATTACCTGCAGATAACATATTGTATTAGTTGGATGAAAAAGATCTGAATTAGTCTAGATCACAGAAGACGCTATTCCAGAGTGGTTATAGACTTATAAAAATATAAAACGCTTTCTTTGAGAAAATAATGTGGTAGAACAGACTTCTACAGATGACTGAACTCTCTCAAAATTGATACAAAGCACCTTATTTAAGCTAAAGAGATAATAGCTTAAGACAATACAAACAGAATGTTCAAGGTAATGAGTGCTTTCATGTTACAAGTTCTCAAGTCTGAGGGCACTGCATCAGGCTAAAGGACAATGAGATAAGAACAATATTGCTAGTTACTAACAAATAGCAGATAAAAGACCTCTTCTGGATTCTGATTAAGTGACAGCATTCTACACATTCCTGTGAGTTGAGAAAGTTTGCCTGAGAACAGCAGCTATGTTACATGTGAAGTACCACTAAACAAGCATATCTCTGTGTTTTCAAATTCCAGCATGAGTAATGGCTCTTTCCCCCATCTCTTCAACTGGAACAGAAGCTCCTTCTCTCCTTCTGGACATGCAGGAATAACTTGCCGTGCTTCAGTTTCCATTAAGACATATAAATGTATATGCTGAAAGTAAAGAGAAGTTCTGTAGGACTCCATGGCTGCAAGCCAATGTTTACAATTCCCTGGGTGGGAAATGACGGGTGAAAGGCTCTCCATGGCAGGCTGTAGGAGTCTTTGCTGTTGCCGACAATGACCTTCTGCCTCTATTTTCAAAGTAGCTCCCTTGTTAACTCCTTGCACACTGTGTGCAGAGAGGCCTTAGAGAGGGAACACTTTCTCTGAGAGTCCAAATCCACTTCCAGGCATCTGTTTGACAGACTCAGATTTCAGCAGTGGTTAAGGGAGTGCAGACTAGTATGTGTGTTCTGCATCTGCTGTTGGAGCTGTGGCACTGACATGTAATTTTAACAGTCCAGAACTGGGTTTAGGTGTGTTCTGCATGTTACAAAGTGAATGTTCCCAGCTTCAGGGAATGGCCAGCAGTTTACAGGCAGAGGGGTTGTCAAACACTCAGTATACTGAGTCTCTAGGACAGAAGGAAACATCCAATTTACAGAGATATGGTTTAGTTCTCTGGCCAGTAAGTAGCAATGTTGTTTCCTGGTAGTAGCAATACCTTCTCCTGGGGTCTCCTTGGAAGAGGAATGATATTTAAAACTGAAGACAGATTGAACTGTCATTGGTGCAATGAACATACACCACAATGGAGCACCCAGTGTGGAATAAAGATGTACTGCTTTAAAAGGTTTAGACCCTCTTCTGCCTGAGAATGTAAAATGCAGTATTTAGGAGACCTATTCATATGTCTCATCCCTTTTGCTGCTCCGTAAATCACTCATGACTGCTAATTATTCAGGAAGAGTCCTTATAAAAAAGATTAAAATGGACTTACAAAATAGACCTTCTAAAATGCCTATTGCAATATATAATCCATCTTTGCAAAGGAAGAATAAATCAAACGGGAACTAGAATTCAAGCACTAGTGTAGATGCTTTAATGTTCTCGGAGAGGAAGTCAAGAGCTCTTGTGAAAACATTAACCTTATTATCAGTTGACCTTGTTTTCCCAAACATATATGTTTTCCCAAAATCATCATGACACTTGTTCAAGCCTTTTCCCCAAAAATATCTGTTCTCAGAAATAATCATTCCACACAAAAATTTCTCTTCATATTCCCTGAAAGGGAACAAAAGTGCCTGCCACTACCAGAAAATTTTCACAGCATTAACAGCCACATAGGAACAGCAACATCTACCCCCCTCCTTGAACTTTCAGAGGAAGTCCTGTAAATAACATCCTCACATGGTCAGGAAATCTTTCTGTGTGTGGCTCCATGAATGCTGAGGAGAAGAGAGAAGCAGTACTAGAAACCAGAGCTTCTGCAGAGAAGCCAAGCCCAAGTGCCAACAGCTCTGAGACTGACACAGATCAACAGTCCCTAAAGCTGCTGCTGGTCTAAGGTAGAGGTAAGAAAGGTACAGAACAAGCCGACAGGACCTCATCTGTTCTTCTGAGGCAAAAACATGTCATGCACAAAAAGGCTGATGTTATTAGGCTGTGTTAAAAAAGCCAACTAGACATCTCATAAAAAACTCCAACCTAACTCCAAATACACGTGCAATTCCTAGTGATTTCAGTGGAAGCTCTGGGTGCTCAGAGGAAGATACCTGCAGACAGTGAAATCATTAATATTTAGATCTGTCCTTGTTTTGAATTGCTAGTACTTTAAAAAGCAGTTTTAGGACAAAAAATTAGAAATACTCTATGTTTTCTAAAGAATATACAACTCCAGCTAATAAATACTATCTTATTTTTTTCTAGAAAAATGGCAGCCTGCAAGGAAAAGGAATTTTTTATGATAGCAAACAAAGAACATATTTAGTTTAGAATGTTTTTCTTTTTTGTTAATATGAGGTTATGTTACTGCTGTTTAAAATCATTAATGGTCCTAGGATCAGAAACTAAGTGTTTTCAAGAGCTAACAGTATTATTGTTTTTAGAAGGATACACTCAGGCTGAATTTGGAGCAAGTTAGTTTTTGTAATACGAAACTTTTATAAAACATGAGTCTAAATGACCCTTTCTTGAGCTTTTTTATTTACAAAGCATCTTTAAACACCAGATAAACTTTGTCTGATTTTGGGCTACTGCATGAAAATGTGAAAATGAAACTTGTTTGAAAAGAAGTAGGAACAAGACTAAAATAACCTATGAGCACAATCCAGGAGAAGGAAACCAGAAGTGAACTGCACAACTAGCAAAAAAAAAAAAAAAAAAAAAAAAACACAAAAAAAAAAAAAAAAAAAAAAAAAAAAAAAAAAAAAAAAAAAGAATGGATTTTAAATCTTTTCAGGTACAGTGAAGGTGTTACCAGCATCAATAAAAGAGGCTTCTAGTGCTTCTTCTGAATAATTCAAGTGTTAGTCTGGCAACATGCCCTGAAATAACTTATGTGGGGACTCACAGTATTTCTTAAAGCAAGTCTAGGGTGTAATCTTAAGGCTAAAAAATAATGTAGAGTACTGGAGATGACCTCTCTTTACCATTCTGCTATTCCTGTCTCACCTGAGATGAACAATTGACTGGGAAATGCTGTACACAAGAATGCTATCTATGTGTTTTATCTCACATGTGAGGCACAAATGTAATTTTAATCAATTACATCTCAGGCAACTACAAAGCAGATTACATACCACTCTCATAATAAGTGATCTATAAATGAGCTTATTTTTCAAAGTTTGAAAGACTTTCCTTGTTCTTGACTGGAGAAGGAATCAGTGTGCTTAGAAGAAATGAAGTCAATTCTAATGAATGTTTCAGTGAAGTTTTAAATGTTTTGCAATGAATAGTAGTGCACTATGTGCAAATCTATGATTTTTCATTTTTATGAGAAAAAAAAAAGAATCTGTAATTTGGAATGGAGTTTTGGTGTTGGTACCTTCACGTTGCTAAGTATAGACCCGCTCCTGAACTTTGCTGATTTATGGGACTTAAAATTTGAGTCTCATGCCTGTCAGTGATCAGTAGCTTGGTGTACTCACCTCTGCCACAGATCTAACCTTTTTCTTCAGCCCATGCTTTTACATCACTTTGACAGCTTGTTCCCAACTGACATCCCTAATTGTGAATAAATTACATTTACAGATGCCATTAGGGACTGGAAATGTGTGGAAGGTCTTTAAAGTGAACAAGAATCTGTTTGCACATGTGGTAGGATACACAATGGTTGCTGATAAGAGTATGGAGAAGGGATCCATGCATAGGAGGCAGCACTTGTATTAGTAAAAAATGACTGATTTTGCACCTTGGCTTTTACTGAAGGAAACAGGCCCATATGAGACTCTCTCAGGACTTTGCAGATTCCTTCTGGTAAGGGACAACCATCAGAAGCAGAACATATATAACACATTCAGGCTTCTAGCATGATCTGTTACTGATGTTATCTGTATAAGACCCTGTTTTCAGCAGTTTTAAACTTCACCAAAATTGCATTGATTACAATACCATATTCCATGCTGGATCTCTCTGGAATATACTCATCTTCATTGGAATGTTTCAGGTGAAGCTGCTCAGTGGTTCCCATCAGTGATTTTAGGGAAGGGTTCTGTTTTCAATGGGTACGCTTCAGGCCATCTCCAGGGGGTTCAGTGGGACATCATGGCATCTCGAGCTTTTGCCTGAGTGTAGAAAGCCTGTTACCCTGTAAATGGTCTCTCCCATGTTTGTAGAAGAACCTACCAGACTCAGTCATAGAGATTAAATAGCTGAATACGCTGGGGGAAAGCTGGATTGAGAGAAGAGGTTATGACATCCCCTTACTGGATTGAAGAATAATGGGAAGTGGAAGAGTTAGGATAATTGGCACTGCCTGAGAAAGAAGACTATGAGCTATGGAGGGAAGAAGAAGCAAAAATGACTATTAAGGTGTGCAAGACTGGGATCAGACAACACTTTTACAGAGATGGGGACTGTTATGTAAGGCCTGAAGCTGCAAACACTGGAGACTGTAAAGCTGGTGAAGAGGTGTGTCTGCAGCAGTGGGAGGGCAGACTTCAAAGATGATTCGGTGTGGGAGCTAGATTTAGTACAGAGACGAGACACGACCAGAGGAGAGGTAGGAATACAGTTTTGAGAGGATGCAATTATATTTGTGTGTTGGAAGATGAATGGAAATATCAGAAATCCACTGTCAAAGTCTCCTCCTTTCATCTAGCTCAATCAGCTACTTATGACAGCCATCCACTACAGCCAGATATTCTGTTAGTTCAGGTTGAAGAAATCTGTATGACTGACTCATAGATTTAGTCCTGCAGATACCTGACACGTATACAAATATAATGCCAAGTGAAAATATCCTGTATTTTAAAATATACTTTTCTTTTCTTACAGAAGAAAATCGCACATGTACAAAGGGATAATGGAATAGTTGACTTTCATATTTTGTAGCTAAAGTCAATCACAAGAAGATCTTTCTTGAAAAAAAACCCACTCAAATAAATTAAAAAACAAAGTACTTAACACCATAAAGAGCACGTGAGCTGGGACGTGAAAAGAACCTGTGGCAACAAGAGCTGCTGATCACTGCAAGATGGTCCAAGTACATCCAAAAATGCTGTATATATGACAACTTAAGCACATAACAATAATTTATTCCCCATCAATTGAAGCTGTTGTAGCTGCAAACCCTGTCACTGCCTAGTGCAGCTGGTTCTCCTCTCGATATATACTGTCAGCTTCACACTAACTCATCTTCTTTGGAGAGGTGACCCAGTATCTGCAACCCGTTCTTTTCTTCTCTGCTGTGTACTAGTAGTAGCAAAATTCCTTACTATGTTACATGTAGTATATGAGGAGTATAAAACCTCCTTAAAAAGATGCCAATACTGTAACTGTTTATAAAGACAAAGAAAGTAGAAAAACAGTATCAAAGTAGCATGTCTCCACAGGCCTTCTGGTTTTATCCAAGCATTAATGTTATATTGTGGGCTTTTCCATAAAGCAGATAACTCTAAGGACATTGATGAGTTTAAAAAGGCAGCATTCACTGCTACTGAGGGTCTCCTCCTTGCAGCTGTTCCTATGATGGGTATTTAATGAAATTTTCTCCCTCTTCCCTCTGAAAACTTAACACCTATAATTTAACATTTAAAATCCATCTTCTGTTCAAACACCTCACCACAACAAAAATGCATATACATTGACATAATTTTATTTCTTGTAACAAAATCATTAGATTCATGCAGAACAACTGAACTGCTCCATACACAGTATATAGTTAAAACTGCACAACTGAAGCCAAAATATGCACAGCTAAAAGGAATGTTACAGGGGGGCCTCTCTTAGTGAACAAAGCAGGCTCAGTTTGGCTCTTTTTCCCTAGCGCTACCACATCCGCACATCGTTAGTTGGAAAATTCCAGATATATGCTGTAATTTTTTGTGCTTTTTTTTCCCAGTACACTTGAGGCTTTAGTGTCCAGATGCCATTTTCCCCCCCTTATCTGTCCCTGCTAGTCTGGGTCTTTGCCAGTTGTGGTCAACAATTAATACAGCAAAAGAAAAATACAGTACACTCCCTGGCAACTGGCAGAGGCTCACAGGAAATACCAAATAAAAACTTTATTATGTATTGTTTAACTATTTTGTTTGCCTGTGGGCCACCCTGTTGTTGGTGTAATTTAGAAAAGCATGCTCCATCTGGATGATCTGTGCGCAGGCTCATTGTTCCCAGAATCTGTCACGCACAATCACTGCTTCAGCCTGTGGCCCTCTGCAGAAAGAAGCAAAGGCATGGCAGCCCTCCAGCCTGCATTCCTTTTCATTAGACAACTTGTGACCAAATGTTAGAATAGAAGAGTAACCTTTTAATATTCATGTAATTAATTTACTTTCCCCTTTAATTATAAACCTTCACATGAAAAGAAGAAAATAAAGACTTCCCTTCATGATTCTCCTCCCTCCCCCATCTTTTCTATCTGCTTTTTGGGACATGGAAGGTGCTGGGAGTTTCATTATACATAGGTACCAGTACCTCTGTCTACTGAGAAATTCTCATGGTCTTAACATGTTTGCAGTCCTTTACTTGATGTATTAATTGCTCTGGTACGCGGAATAGATTCTGAATTATAATAAAATGGGAGAAATTAAATTCTTTCCTCTATATACCCTTGCAGCATCTGCTTCCTGGTCTTAATCAGTGGGGTAATCCACTGAACACAAAGCCATTTTTCTGTATTTGAAAACACAATGGACATGTCCCTGTCACGGTAAGGTCAGCATATGACGCAAAATACCATGTCAGCTGGGATTTTGGCTGTGCAGGCTTAGGTGTACAGGCGGCACTTTGTCAATTCTCCTTTCCTGGAAAGCATTTTGTTTCTCTTAGGTTGGACCAATGTTGAACTGGCTACCACAATGCAAAGGTTTGCCCCCTACAACTAAAAAGTGCATTTGATGGCAAGGAAAAGTATCTGATGCTATAAGGTCCCACCATGTGAGTTAATTTAAGCACACCAAACTGGGATCCTGATTTCCATGTGGATAATTTATCTCTTCACTGCTGCAGTCCATTCAGAAGAATCCAGTTGCAGTAGGTTGCAATTCAAGTAAATGAAGCTAAGGTAGAAAATGCCTCTCTTCAAGGCAGCATTTAAGCTCTTTTTGCCTGATTCTGACTGCAGTTTCAATAGGTGATGAGGACATTAAGAACTCACAGCCACTTGGCACACCAAAGGATGGAGGCCCAAACACAGTCAAGCAACCTATGTAAGACGCAATGGTTTCTATGGCAACTGAGGAAATGTTACTGAACTCATTTTAGCTTTATTGAATAGGTATACTGCCATGTGAAGTCTGCAAGTGATCAACATAGATGTTAGTGGTTTTGATTAGTTCATGCACCAACCCATCTCAGGAATGGAGGGTAGCACAAGAGATTTTCTGTTGTGGTCACTTAAGTACAAAGATAATGTAACAAGTCAGGATGTTTTAGATGAGAGCAAGAACTAAAAAGTGGAATGTATTTCAGTTATAAAATAGCATGTAATTGAGTTGGAATGGTTCTGCCTGTGAAGCACCTTTAGCAGGGAATATAACGAAGAGATGACATTTGTCATATTAATGGCAAATTTGGGGTATAGTATTTCACATATTCACTATGAAAGAATTCCAGCTATGTGGCAAATTAAACTGCTTTCATATAAAAAAGTAGCATCTTCTGCCCAAAGCAGCAACTGGAATTAAAAGTGAATTCTAATACTCCTTCGCCTAAAGCAACAAGAAATTAAAAAAACCCAACCAAGTAAAATGCAACAAAAGAATCCTCGTCATTGTTTTTAGTATGGCCTAATTTTCCTCGTCAATGTAGTGACTGTGCTGGTCTTTTTATGCTTTTTCACTTTACTTTGTTCTCCTTTCTCCTAACTTTCTCCCTCCATGTACTGTATAGACTGCTAGGGGTGTGCCATCAAATACACAACTTTTGTGAGAAAGATGACGTTAGGAACTGTGCTAAGCAGAATTCAAAGAAAGAGGCAGAATGGATTATATTATAGTCAGAACCCCACAATTAAAAAAAAATATTGCAGTATACTTATGACGAGTCATTGAAGATGTAACAGAGCTCCTCTTAAAATTTCAAAATTCTTACCCATTTTCACTTCCTGACCATATAAGCTTGAATACTAATGTAAAAACTCAGTAATTAAATTTACATGAATTTTGATGACATTTCTCAGAGGATAAAACACTGAGAATGAGAAGCAATATGCAAAACTACACCTGGATGCTTAAAAACATTGAAGGAGAGTTATACACACACATAAAGAAATATTCTTTCCTCTGAAGAGTAGGAAATAACATTAAAATCCTTGATTAAAGTAATTGTGTTGACTAATTGGAAGAATCAGTCTATTAACTAGAAATTTATCATAATGGAAAAATTAATGCTTTGGTGTAAATACATAATACGATTAAAAGTCTTCAAAAAAGTCTGTGAAAGAAAACTACATCTTGATTCAAATTTGTACAGCTTGTAACACAATGATGTTCTGTGTTACATGATGAGGGAATCTCAAAGAATCATTTCTGCTGAGGGAATTACGATAGCAAAAGTTTAACTGTAAACAAGTTCTTTTGTGATGTCAGAACAGAAATCCATAGTTTCTCTGAATGATCTTAGCCAGACAGGACAGTCCTATAGCTTCCTGTTCCACTGATCAAATCTGGAATCCATCACAGTGTAAAAACTGTTCCAATGCCAGATATATACATATACATGTCATGTAATAGGAGATTTCCTGAAAATTGTGGGGGAAGTATGCAGGGAGACTTCTGCTGAGCTCCTCACTTGGACAAGGTGCTTATCCCGACCCATCAACACTTGCAAATACCCAAAGTAGTGTTAAGAGCAGGACATTACAGTCAGGATTAAAGGGCTTCTCTATTTTAGCACATGCCTCACCAGGAATTATTGAGAGGTTTGTGTTCTCACCTCTGAATAGGTTCCAGAGCCCAAAGGACATGTAGGGAATCCTCATAAGAAAATGTTAGATCCAACAAATATGCTTGTCTGTTCAATGCTCACGCTGTGTTTTTCAATTCTTGGGCTTAATTGCAGATACTGTTTATGGAGTTCTTCATGTTAACCATAGAATCATAAAACATACTGAGTTGGAAGGGACCCATGAGCGTCATTGAGTCCAACTCCTGGCTCTGCACAGGAACCCCCAAAAATCACACCATGTGCCTGAAAGTTTTGTCCAAAGACTTCTTCAACTCTCTCAGGCTTGGTGCTGTGACCACTTCCCTCAGGAGCCTGTTCCAGTGCTCAGCCACTCTCTAGGTGAAAAACCTCAACCTCTCCTGACACAGCTTCAGGCCATTCCCTCAAGTTCTGACACTGGTCAACACAGAGAAGAGATCCGTGTCTGCTGCTCCTTTGCCTCTCGTGAGGAAACTGTAGACGGCACTGAGGTCTCCCCTCAGCCTCCTCTTCTCCAGAATGACGAGATCAAGTGCCCTCAGCCACTCCTCACACGGCTTCCCCTTCAGGCTTCACCATCCTCTTCACCCTCCTTTTGACACTCTCCAACACTTTAATGTCTTTTTTATATAGTGGCACCCAAAACTGCATACAGTACTCAAGCTGGGGCCATATCAGTGCAGAGTAGAGCATCAACAGAAAACCTAATGTGGACATCTTTTCAAAGTACAAGGTGAAAGCTTTTCTGTCATGATGATTTGATTAACAAAAAGAAAATTAAGACCTGAATACCAACTGTATTAAAATCCTGACTCACTTCAATTTCATGCTAAGCTGCAAGTCATCAGAGAGCCTATTTCAATGCATATGAAATACAAAATACATGATTCCTTCCTTTAGCTGTTCTTCAGGATTAAGCATAAAATACCTTCCGTTTTTTCATATTACCTATCTGTGTAGTGTAGCCTACTACCACTGTTTGTGATGTTACTGAAAGCATAGAGGAAAACAAAAACTCTTTGATTTTTAATATGACTTAAAAAGCTTCAGGCATTTTGCATATTTTTGATTTTATGTGCCTATGATATGGGAAGAAATTAATAGTCCTCTTATTAGAAACTTTATTTTATCCCATGAAAAATGGCATGAAAAACACTAAGAAGAAATTACTAGTGGAGTTCCCAGCAGGAAGAGTGACACCATACACAAAGTGATACAGATGACTCAATACAAAGAAGAAACAGCATCTGCTTATCGCGAATGTTTTTATTTCTAGTCAAATAGCTCCCTCAATTCAGTATGAATCTAAGAGTTTTGGAAGGATTTATGCATTTTACTTGCTAATAGTGTGAGTGAGGGTCAGATTTCACTTGCAGTGCATCAGCTGCAGGAAAAGTAAGTTCTGCATAAGCACAGCAGTTCTCCTCTCAGACAACCTGGTCTTTGCACACTGTGTTGAACACTACTGATGTAGACAAGGGTAAATAACAGCTCCTTATTCCCTTCCTGGTGAATTCACTCTTAAGAACAAAATTTCTTTAAAAAGGTGAGGGCTGGAGTTATCAGACAGATCTGGATGACAAACATCACTGAGAACAGAAGGGAAATATGAACAAGTAAACATAAAGTAAAAAAAAAAATCCAAGTTGGGGGAAAAAAGTATCATTGTTCGTAAATTCTACGCAGAGCTGCAGTTTTTGTCCTTGCTTTTTTCTGAGTTAGTGATAAAGTCCAAGACTTCAGAACGGCATGAATCTATGCATATATTCAGCAATGTATGACTTCCACTTTCGGAACCTTCTGGTTTGATACTGCAGCAGTGCAGAAATCTGTTGCAGGTGGCTACACACAGAAAATGCATAGAGCCTCCTCACAGAAGGGTGGGAACTCCAGCCCTTTGAGGGCCTCAAAAATCTCAGCAGGGTAAATATGTAGCTGATGTTGTAAACACAAAGTAGAGCGAGACAGAGTTCAGGAAACTCAAGCTAACTTCAGAAAATGTTTACATTGACTATAAAAACTGAAAACTGTTTACATTAAGAGACGTTTTCTTCTTTTCTGGTTTAATATAGATTCTCTATTCAAATTTGTTAAAACCCAATGTATACACTTTCTAATTTTTAATCTGAGTTTACTTGATGCAAACTTTTTTTCTTAAATTTACTTGTTTTATCTAACGCTGCTTTTTAACAGTTGCATCTGTTACTGCCGACATCAAATTTCATTTTATAACACGGACATGTTACTATTTTGGTAGTTTTGCTGATAACTGAAGTTATGGGTAATTTTCATTTTTACACAGCAATAGTTATTGCATTAGTTGATCTCAACTGGCTACTACAGTTTTTAAATGATGCCCTCAAAAGTATTATGCAGTAATGTCTTTCAATGTTATTTCACATTCTTGAACTGCCATTAGATTTTTCATTCTCTCTTGCATCAAAAAATGGATCACCTGCAAGGCCTTGAGAGTTTTAATAAATTATTTTGACACTGCTGTTTTAACACTAGGGGGGAAAAAAAAAAGAGATTGTATTCTACGAAGTACCTGCAAGAATTCTGTGGCCAAAGCCCACAAACTGGATAGGCCCTTATACCAGTACCATTTCTCAGGGTCACTGCTGTTCTTTCTATACTCTGCTCCTCCAAAGCAGCTTGAATATTTGTTCACAGAAAAGGTTTGTATTTTTCAAACAGAATACAAAACCCTGGAATGAGATCCTGGCCACAATGAAGTTAACGGGAGATTTACTATCACTGCATCAAAGTTAGGATTTCATAGCATGGAGATTCAGTAATATTGTGCCAGTTCACCATCAGCAAAATTTTAAGCTAAAACCAAAGTGGCATAATTTTCTTGCTCCACATTTTTTCTTCTTCATTTATATGAAAGGGTCCTTGCTAGTCAAATGATTAGGTCTGGAGAAACCAAGCTTCGTGTTTAAGACTTAATTCGTAGTATAAACAGTTTTACTACAAACTCACGGTTTTTACATTTTCAGATATCCATAGCAATACAAATGGCCTTGATTTCTGTTGAAAATTATTCACTTATCCCATAAATGATTTGACTGCATCTGTCCTTTTATGACACTATCTGCTTTTCATGTCCTCTAAAATTCCGGTTCAAACCATGTTTTAAAGCTCATAGTCAACTTCCCCACAAACCAGAGAAGTACATAGTGTAATAACAGGGGTATTTTTAAGCACCTCTGCTCCATCTATATAGTTTTTCTCTACAAAATCTAGTTGTATTTTTCTTCCCCCCTTTCTCCCTGACTGGTGAAAACTCGTTTTCTGGAACTAGGTTATGCACTGACTTTGGTCCATTTAACAAGGTCAGACTGTTTATTCTTGACCAAATTCTTTCCCACTGTAAAAAGGTACTTTTAAATGCCACATTCCAAAACAGTGCCAGTAAGTCAATGAAGCATATTTTCCCACAAGAACTGATACCATGCACAGGCCCCTTCCTATTTAATTCTTCTAGTGTTTAAATTACATAAGATGCAGGATGTCTTTAGTGTCACAAATCACTTAAATCTATCCATAGATTATTGGCACTGAAACTCCACAGTGCCAGCTGTGCCTTTATTAACTTAAATAGTTCCATTCATTTCAAAGCAATACTGTCCAAGCAGCATCAGACAGCAAAAAGGAAACTAAACGACATTTAAGTACAAAATTTAAATATGAAATAAAAATACGACCTACTGCAATAGCCATAAGGAAAGAGAAAGCAGTAAAGCACTTCCAAATTCTGTGCTGTTTCTAAGCTCATTTTCATTTTATGGACCAACACTATAAATATGTAAACAAAATTAAGGAAAATACCACTACGCTAAGAAGATACATGTCTACCTCTGATCCTCTCTGTTTAGATGTTAGACTGAGCACGTTTTGAGATGTTGTTTCTTAATGTAACATCAGATCAACCCAGCATACTAAATTGCAAACCAAGATTTTCAAATTTTCCAATAATCCTCTTCTGCATTTTAAGAATGATTTGATTGATTCCATCCTTGCAAATGCAATATGAAGCAGAATTTGTAAGAATCACATGAAAAAATGTACCTCCAAATAAAGTGGGATTAAAAAGCATCAGCTACGTATTTTTTCTGAGATGTACTATCATTGAAATTACAGTACCAGTGGGGGGAAGCATGTTCTTTGAAGTGACCTATAATATATTTGCAAGGTAGCCAAAACTCCCCTGCCTCTAATGAATGTAAGAAATATACACTATTCTTAAAAAATATTAGAAGAAATTTACTGAAATACTCACACTGAAAGTGTTTGAAAATACAGTACAGAAAAGTGTGTTTGATTATACTTTGATTCCAACAGGACACCTGAAATACACACCTCCCTCACCCAGATTAAAAACAAAACAAAAATCAAAGGTTCTCCTGTATGTTATTTCACAGGAACTTTAAAACGTTCAACATGATTTTATGCACTCTAACATGAAATCCATGCCACTCTCCTTTCCTGCACTTCAAAAACTCAGATACACTATTCAATAGAAAGCATTTTAAAAACCACAGAAACAACTGTGTTTCCATGAATGGTCTTAACATCTTGTGAAAAAAACCCAAAAAAACAAAACTACTTCCTTTCCGCATTTTGTAGTCTACCCTGTAAAAGAGCTAAAATTTTTGTTCACCATCATTTAAGAAGTGTTATACCAGAGTGAGCCAAATACCTAGTTTGACTGTTTCATGAAGCCAGTCAGTAAAAGTGGCGCTAATATAAACTAGCACTTAGTTTGTATCTATCTCAATGTTATTGATATTCCAAGTAGATTAAAAAAAATAATATGTAATTATTCCCTGAAAAATACTGCGAGACAGAATTCAGGAAACTGAGGCTAACTGCAGAAGATACTTACGTTGACTATAAAAACTGAAAACAGTGTTTTATTATGAGATGTTCATACCACTGTAGAAAGCCTCAGTTGATTTACGGTACTCCCAAAGACATACCTTGACAGCTCCTGATAGCTTTAATTTCCAAGCTTGTACCTTTCTTTTAGGGGCAGCAAGATTCTCACAGACTTAGGCCTTGCATTTTCTTATGCTCAAGACTTTTCTGGTATGTCTGTAATAATGTATACAAGGACAAAACTTCCCATGTTTTTCAGACACAATATCCTCAGGTTGTATTAATTTATAGTATCTTCTGCCTGAAAACTTTATCAAAATAGGGGACTCACTAATTTTTTATAGGCTAGGTGAGGAGGGGCAAGAAGACATGAAATGATGATGGAAGTCATGTATTTCTTTGTTTTGTTTCATAAAAAAGGTGTAGAAAATCCTGTTTTCCTGAACAAATCAAAGAGGAGGATATACTTTTCGTCTAGGACTTATTCCAAGTACTCCACCCAGAAGCTTTCAGCTTTCTCAACAGTTTGCTGTATGTCTTCCTATTGATGTCTTTGTGTGACTTGCTCGTCTGCATTTGTGCACTGCTTCCCACTGCTTCTCTCGCTCTCAAAGACATCTTCTCAAACACCACTGGCTCTTACGCATTTCCATTCAGATTTCAAACCTGCTCACCCACATAGCTTAGATTCCTAACTGGCCTTGCATACAGCATGTATTTTGGGTGATGGTTCGTTTTATTTCAGCTACATATTCCAGAAAATTCCTTAATTGCTTTTATAGATTTATCCAAAACATACCACTCCTTTCATGTTTCAGTTAGAATTTATTTCAGGGGAGGCTGTCTCAGCTCTGCCCCATATCTTGACGGAATCCTTGATAATGGTGTTCTTTATGACTCACCAAGAGCCCAAACAGTAATGGTACCAGGATTAACTTGGGCTGGATTCATCTCAGCTGACTTCAGATCTGAGTGCCATGCAGACGTTCACACCTGAACTTGTCACCCTTCAGAGCCAGTGCACAGAAATAAGTACTTACGGAGTCTGAAACAGCTGACCTATGTTAACTGTCCTCTTTAAGCTAACTCACTCTACTGATTACACTGATGAGGTTACTTTGATTATTACTAGGCTACCTACTCAGTGGACTAGCTTAGCATTAGATGAGTACACTTTGTCAGACAGACACCATTTACACTATTTCTATGTCAGGAGATATTGACCTGCCAAGTCCCCTTGTAGTTTTTCCTCCTTTGACCCCTTCCTTTCAACTATTTTTCAGGTATCTCCAAGAAATAGCTTTTGTTTTAAACAAAATAATAGGCTGTCTGCGACATGGCTTGATAGTTTTATCCTAAGTGGCAATGTATCATTTTTTCAACTTTTTTTTGGCAGTGTGTATATATTATTTGACAGGTACTCAGTAGGGATTGGCTGAGTTTGCTGTGGGATCTATCTCTTGGCTTCCTATTCACCACTCCATTTATTCAGGTCAGCACTGGACAGTAATACACTGAATTTCTTCAGATTGGTGTTTATCCCTTAATTTCTCCTATCCCTCTGGGACAGTATCAACTCCCCCTTTTTAAAAGCTTTTGCATGTGTTATACGCCATTGACCAATTTTAACTTGTGAGAGATGATCACCAATTTTTCTTCAAAAAAAGATGAGCTCTTCCACATCAGAACAGTTTCTACATCAATCAAGTGGACCAAATTTCTGATTCCTGTAAGGAGAATCATAATCCCTGCAGATCCACGCAGTGTGCATGATATAAATGTAGATCATTAGCTCATACCTAGCCAAAATGAATGCTGAGGCACACTTTAGCTTTAACGACTTCCATATGCTATCATAATGAATGTTAGATGCTGATTCCAGTCCCTGTTGTGCTGTTCTACAAAGGTACAGAGTTAAACTTCTGGTTTGCCTGAAAAGCTTCAAAATTGCAGATTCCTGACATAAATTTTCTCTTCTGCTTGTGTGAAATTTGCCTGGGATCCCATAACTAGTGAAGAATTAATTCATTAGAAGTTCTGCTATTCTCAGGCCTCTTGGTTCCTTGCTTTGTGGTATCTTCAGTCATCTCAAAAAACTGCCTACTGCTAACAGCAATGATTGATGGGCTTCTCCATCAGCAGCCATGTGCCTCACTGCTGCTCTCACTGATACTGTGGCAAGTTGGAGCTCTCTTCCTCTTGGGAAGAAATTTCTTTGCAGTACAACCATTGCATACTCTGTACTTGTTTTCCATCTTCTCTGTGCCCTCCCGTGAATAAAATTCTTCTTTTAGGTGAAGAAGGGATTTCCCAGTCCCAAAACATGCAACAGTTTAACAAGCACAGCGGAATCTCTCTTTAACTGATACCTGTAGTTATCATCTGCTGTTACTCTACACTCCTTGTTGATTCTGTATCTCATCTTTAACTTCTAGACCAATACCATGTGCTATCATCGTGTTATCCAAAGATCATATTAAATTCCACATGCCAAACAAGTTTTCATCTCACATTTCACAATGCTCTTGTCTGGAAGCTTTTAACTGAACATGGAATCGTTCCAGCTGCCCCAGTGGATAAGCCATAAACATCCGTCCTTCTGTAAACTACATGAAAGGAAAATATAAAAATCTTTTGAGGATATAGGCTTCTTTGCCAGTATATTCCTCATGGTTCCACTTACGGTTGCACTTGCAATCAGAACTTCACCAAGGCACTCAGTCTGTCCTGTCCTCAAACTTTCCCTCATACAAATGACAGTGAAGATACTGCAGAGATTTAAGCATCTCTAAATGTCTGGATTTCATTGAGTGGCGTAAGTTCTTTCCATACTACTGTGATCATCACCCAAATCTGTGGTGTTTCTGTGTCAATACTGCCATGGAATGGTAAGCTCTAGGATTTGTACCCAGTATGAGCAAAAACAGTTCTGAAAGGGTTTTGAAAAGGGACAGGTGAAGGCAGAACTAAGAACTATTTCCAACACTTAAAATTAAACAGTCTTACTCTTTTGTTAACTTATACAGCTTTTCAGCTCCAACAGTTTTGCAGTGTTGGTCAATGCATAAATAAATGGTCCCTAATGTTCTGTACAGGTGAGTGGCTGTGGAGCTGACAGCTCTGTAGAGCTGCAAGTTTCTTGTCTGCAGTGGAAACTCCCCCAGTCACAGATTGTGTGTGCAAGACCTCTTCTGGAAGCAACTCACCATCCACTAGGCATTCTTCCTCCTGTTCTGCAGAGAAGAATATATATATTTTCAGATCATTTGTACTAGGAATAATGCAGTTAAAAATGTTTCTTCCAAACCTTAAGTATAGCAAAGAATCTGCAGAATAGGAGAACGAAATACTGTGGACTGTCTTTTCCACTAGCTAGTCAACTTGTCCCAGTCAAAGACCTCTTCCTCTGAATTTCATCCAGTCTTTTTGATAGTTAGTGTACTTTCCCCCATCCTTTGGATCTACTTGACACCATCTTCTTCTGACAGGTAGGTGAAAAGCAAGTACTACAGCATTAAGGGTACTATTTATCCACTGTAATAAACAGTGCATCTTTTAAGATGAAGGTATTAATTTTGGATGATAATAGCCACACAAAATATAGTGTTGTCATTTCAGAATCATAGCTAAGGATGAAGCCCAAGAACCAGCTGAAGACACATCTCTGTCTCTACGTATTTCTTCGAAACTTATGCTGGTGAACAGCGGACAAGCTGTGTACATGGCAGGTTTCCATGGTAACAATCTTGCATGGGGCCCACATGGTGCAACTTGTATCTCTGTTAAATCAAAAAGTATCTCCTGCTTCCTAAGCAGAAAAGTCCCTACTCTCGCTATTCCTCTCTTAAATTCACAACGTGATCTCAGAACACAATCAAGCATGAACATGGAGGTGGTTGTTTTCTCTCCTTTTTTGCATCAGTTTTCTCCTGTTTCTGTGCTTATTAGATTAGTTGCTCATATTTCACAATGCTAGTTTGTTTGGTTGTTTTTTTTGCTTTTTATCATCTGTTCCTTGTCACTCAGGCTCATGAAATGATGAGAACTGTGATCCTGTTTTAAATCAATCTGCACTTTAAAAGCAAAAATGCACTGATTCTTCAGATAATATGTAGTTTTTTCAATTTTCTGTTAATTTTTTCTTCTTTACTGGAAAGCTACTACAAGATGCCGATGTTGTCATGACAGTAGCCATGGAGAGCAGAACAACTTGCTGATTGCAAACAAACTGTCCACAAAACAGATCTTCTATGCTGATCAAAAGTTTAAAGGGTATTTCATAGATTATGCATAAAACAAGTTTGCCTTGCATTCACTGCAGAAATAGCAAAATCCAATGCAGTGCTTAATTTAGCTGTTCTGATTCACACTTAAATTCTACAGACTCCATTTCCAAATTCAGTTTTCCCAGTTTTGCAATGGACAACTTCTATGTGCATTTTAGAACAACTGTAAATTTTTTTTTCAAATCTCCTCCTTTTTTTTTTTTATGTCTCGTTCAGTAACTTTCTGATGGTAAGCTTTGCATATTTCATAGAGCCAAATACACATTTTACTAGACCAATTTTGACTACTGCTACTCATCTGACAGACCTGAACAAAAACTGAAGTCCTTGTTTGTACCTCCAAGGTCTGACTTTCAGTCAGGAGCAATTTATTGAACTGTATTGGGAGTTTTTCATATGTACTGGCTGTACTGATATGTTGTGGCTGTTTTTGTAGTTTTGAAAAGTATTCTGCAGTCATCTTTCATGACACATTTAACTGAATTATTTCTTAATCTTGGCACTTACGTGAATTCTTCTTGGTTTATAAACCATAGTTGTTTTTTTTTTACTTACAAATACCACTTATGAGACCAGAATCTCTTCTCCCACTGTTTTTTAAACACAGAATTGTTCTCCTTGAGTTTCAGACAAGCAAATTCTGTTGTAGCTGTATTAGCTTCTGATTCCTTTCAAGAAGAAAATATTCCATTTCTGTGGCATATCTTACAGATCCCCAGGGTGTTTTGGCTTCTTTGCTTTACCTTGATTGCAAAATCCAATCACTGTCAGGCTCTGTGGTATCTGTGTGTTGTAAGAATGCAAGTGTCCTTGAGTGTCTATCTCCTTCCTCTCTGTAGCTCTCAGTATCCAAGCCCACTCAGACTGATGGCTGTCCCTGACACATAAATCATGGCCTTAAAGCAGATCTGAACAGTTGAGGCCGAGTATAAATTCTGAAGCACCGTCAGAGCTGGGCTACCTAGAAAGGCTATCAGAAGTCCTTATTTCTGCTCCTTTTCCTTGTCATATGGAGTACAATGCTGTAGTCAGCTTTCCTGGGATTTTCAGTAGGCATTTCTATTATTTGAGCTGGGAAAATGTAAGTCTGCAGGAGGCACAAAGTAAAAAAAATGATAAACATTGACAATCTCCTGCCAGTTTCATTTTTATGTCCAGGTGTTTACTTTACTTCCACAGTAGTCTATGTTTCTGCTTACTTGCACATGCTGGTTTTTCTGCTCAAGTCCTTGTTGAAGGTTATTTTTGTTAGCTACTTCCAAGTTTATCCAAGCTTTTCTGGCATCCTCTGTTTCATGGAAGGCCTTCTGATCAGGTTTTCAGCAGTCAGGTTGGTTGTCATTCACTGATGACTTGCCAGGTTCATCCCATTTCCAGATGGGGAACATTGCAACCGGACTTCTCACTCCATCTGGACTTTTTCAACTTGCTGTCCCAGCAAGGACTCAATTTTAGGTTTCAGATCATCTTTCATTCCCACTTGTGAAACCTTCAGGTTGCAGTTTTACTTCTTTAGTGAAGGGTCTCTTTTATATCTCATTTTAATTTTTTGTGTTTTCATGCTAGCCTTTATTTTAACTGTAGCCTCTGGTTTATGAGACCATCTCCATTATTTGCTGTGTTTCATCTTAATAAAGTTAAGTAGTTCAGCATTTCTTTCTTCATGCCAATCCGTCTGATCTACTGAAAGCTGTTCCCATTAAAACGGGAATGTGCATTTCTGACAAAGCTGACTACCTAATGCACATTAAAGCTTGAAGGGGCAAATACAGAGATAAGGAACTGGAACGGACTACCTCAGTCATTAAGGTTTGCCAACTGCATCACAGAAATTCATCAAGCTCCCTCTCAAAGTCATTTATATTTCTTGCCTGCACTGCTCCTACTCTAGGTTGCTTCAGAATCTCACCATTTGTCTTCTAACTTCCTGTCAAAAGTTATTTAACTTACTTAAAGTTATGTAAGTTAGTTTAAACTAACTAGTTCTCATGCCATCATTGCTCTTCTAATGTGTGCTCCCTCTCTGGGTCCTTGATGGTGCTTTTAGATATCAGTTGTATCTACCATTATGATTCATTTTGTTAAACTGTCAGGTTCTTATTGCCTCACAGAAAAGTGTCTCCTGTTCCTGATCATTACACAGAAATGGCTGTTCCCGTTCAAAATTATCTCTCAACCACAGAGAATGTGAACAGTTTACAGCATTCTGGATAAGGTCTGATCAACTAATTTGTGCTGTGGCATCATTATTTTATTACTTCTTACAAAATATCCTACCTGTAACAGTCTAAATTTCCATTTGCTCTTTTCATGCGTCTAAATGGTAACTCAAAGGCTGTATGAGATCTCTACAGCTTGCTACCAAGCTATTTGTAAGAACTCAAAACTGAAGAATTCATCTTGTAGCTCAATAATTCTTTTAGCGTAATATGTTTTCCTCTAGATTTATGCACTTATACATTGAAGATGGGAAGTCTAGAGTTATCTAGTTGAATTCTTTGGTGCCCTATAATTTACTGCAATCTGAAAAACCTTGGGCTATTATACTTCCACTATTTATCAAATTATATATCTTACTACATTTTGCAAGGATGAATGTATACAGCAGTACGTAACTGACTTCTTTAATGCAACTATGAGGCCTTGGTCATCTGCAACCAGTCAGCATATAATAATAAAGAACATAATGGAGTTAAATTAAGAATAGGAAATTGAAGGCTGCACATGAAGGAAACTTTCTGAGAGAGTTTATAAGGAGGTTTTGGAACAAGCTCCCATGGGAAGTGATGGAATCCCTATTTCTTGGCACATTTGAAGTTAATATGGGCAAACCATTAGAAATGACATAACAGAGAACAATCCTGCTTGTTTCACAGAAGGACTTGGCTCTTCTCGTTTTGAGCTCCAGAGCTCCACACCAGCAATACTGAACAAGTACTAAATATCAGGCTAACAGAAATGTCCTGGGGTGTATCTGTACAAGGGAGTTCTCAATTATAAATACCTTCTACAGTAGAACTTTGGCCAGTGGGCAGAGAAAATTTACGGTTACTTCCCTGCCACAGCAAAAATGTGTCAACAACTCATTTTTATTACCTATTAAGCCCTAAGAACATTTCTGTCAGCACTGTACAGACACCTGCCTTCACTCTGGAATAGCAGGAACTCCAAGGAGAGTATGCTATTTTGTCTGCTCCTCTTCCTTTGGCTGTCCCACATTTAAGTACCAAACAGGTTCATGCCTGCTTACTCAGTATGCTCTTATAAGAGCATAACCTGAGGTTGTGTTTTACTGTTTCAGGATGGTTTGAAATTATGTGGGAACAGTTTTGTAAATACACAGGGAGAGACCTTGTCACACAATCAAATTGTTTTTACAATCCAACCCACTCAATTATCACTGGGAGTAGATGTAAAAACAGACCCACTTAAAGCAACAGAAAAGCAGTACAAAGAAGATGTAAATCACTGGGTGGGGGAAATGCACCACATATTTGAAAACAGAAGACAGAAGTACAGTCACACAAAAGCAGGATGCTCTTTTATAATATAGAGAAAATACGCAGCAGTAATTTTCTGCCTTCCCTTTACCCTTCTACAACCTCTGCCACCATTTTAAAATCAGATTAAGCACAGCCTATTCCTTATAAATTCAGTTCTACATGCTACAGTCTGTTCACCAGATATTTGTATGAAAACTATAATGCAGTACTGTACCATTTGTAACAATGTCTACTGTATCTTACCGAGTGAAAGAGAAGGAGAGGAGAGGAGAGGAAAAAGAACATAGCATTTTATCTTCACATCAACATACGAAGGCCTATTTGCACTGAGTACATTTTTCTTGCAGCAATGGAACTGTGCTGTTGCAACACCAAATTTCACCCTGAGGCGAAAACAGAATGCCTCACAAAAGCAGAATTAAGAGGAACCTAAGTAATACTGTCAGGTATCAGATTTAAAACAAAATAAAAAGCTTTTCATACAGCACTGAAGTTAACTGTAGACCAAAGTAGAAACAGGTCAGAAAGTAAGTAGGGTAGTTTATGGAGGAAGGGTACATTAGTAATTATTACAGACAACGGTCCAGATACAAGCTCCAGCACTGGGAATTACTACATTTCTGACTGCTGAAAGCTGTTTCTTACTCTCCTTCATAGGCATCTTCTGTTGAACATTATCCTTTTGTAGAGCACACAGTCAACCTTTGGTCCAACTCAGCAAAAAATTCCTTTGCTCTGATATGAACTGTGCTCAAAATTGTGGCTCTTATGGTTGGGTTTTTTTCCACCAGCACAAGGTAAATTTATTCTGTAAGGCTGCACTGCTGCAGCTGCAAGGCTGCAAAACATGCTCAGCTCAGTGTGGACCAACTCTGTCCTCACATACCATTTAGTCTAATGTTCGCAGCTCTGGAAAGGAGTTTTCTGGCACAGAAAATAGTCTCATGTGGAGCCAATTTGCTTGTTTACTGTGAAATAATTTACTTTCTTTGAAAGATTAAAAGATAGGCTTTTTATGGTTCATGATAAACCTGGGCCTGAATCAGAGCAGAGGGCTGCATTCCCTGCATTCCTCACAGGTCTCGAGGGTGAGTGGTGGCATCAGCTGCAGAGGAACAGCACAGAGCCCTGAGCCTTGGCACCGAGGGGGTAAAAAATACTTCAAACACTGATACAAATACCCTTAGAAGTTTTGTTACAGTCAGAAACAGTAATAGCCTTAAATGAACCAGTAGCTGGTTCATTTAACATCTTCAAAACGGTGTAAGCCAGAGTGAGCTGCGAGGTTTTGAAAACCATTTCGCCTTTGAGTTAGTTATTTGGGTTCTCAGTTGAACACTTCAGATGTGGTTCCACAACTGACTCTGACAAATCTAAGACTGTGGCATGTAGAGAGTGGATGACCCCATCCTTCTGCTCACTCTCCTCTGCATGTCAGTGCTTTCAGTTATGTGGCTGCACATTGATTTGCATCCACTAATCCACCTGAAAATTAGTAACTACTTTTTACAGGGATCATTTTCAGCCAGACTGCAAGTGAGCAACCACTAATGCCAACACAAGGGAAGTAATGGGAGTGTGTAGACAAAAGGACCATCCTCTCAGCAGCAGTAGAAATGTTATGTCTACTTATGCTGACTGTGGAACAGCACCCATAGACTATCTCTAGGATGTGTCTCTAAAAATTAGAACCTTGCCAGAAATCCTCTAACTCTTTATGAGCAGCTAGTACTATACTTCCAGACAAGCCTTAAAGACTTAAAGTTTCTTATAATGGGCAACAAAAATTAATAGTTGGTTTTGAAAATTATCTTACAGGACCACAATGCAGATGAATATAAGAAACTTCTAATTTCCTATCTCTGCTCCCGCTATTTTCATATTGCCCTTTGATTAATACTGTGACATTGTGCAACTTGTTTTGTCATTATTTTCATATAAATCTGAGCCCTCTTAGAGAACATCTGATCTGAGTGACATCATCATAAATATATATTAAAGTGCTTTTAGTCAGCTGCAGATTTTACTGTCAATGTGCTGATAATGATTTTAGTTCTTAAGATGACTCCAGAGATAAATGACTCATTTTATGTGATGGAAGTAACTTTCCTACAGGGTGTTGGGAGGATGTAATAAAGATCCCTCCAGATGTTAAAATATCAGAAAAATTCAGTCATTTTTTCGCAAAGCCAGATACATGGACTTTCTATGCAGACCTGTGTATTAGGAGGGAAGACAGATTTTCCTTCAATAAGCCAACAATTTTGATCATACTGCATTCCTAAATAGCCACAAACTCTCAGAAGCAGCATTGACAAGCTCAAAACCACATATTTGCATCCACTGGATGTCTGTCTGTGACTCATTTTCCTTTTCAGGGACATTTGGGTGGATTGGAGAAATGCACCATAATGAAAGAACTGGAGATGAGGGCCCCAGTCTCAGGTGCTTCCTCACAAGGCAAAGACTCAGTGTATACCAAAACAATGTCACTTCCACCATCAGAGGGAAGAAGAGTTATGCTCTTACCAAATCATGCCTGAGACTGAATCAAGGGTCATCCTACTGGTATCATTAGGACACTCTTTAACACAGCCCAGATTTGGATTTAGTTTAACCCATAGCAGGTGGTTGCTTAATTTCCATAGGTCTCCTCCTGTTTGATGGTAACTGTGAGCTTTACATAGATTGCCAGATCGGGTCCATTAGTGATAGTCAATGTATTTCAGGTTAAAGCTGCACTGCAAGAGACTTCTGCTCTGCTGGAATATACCCAACACAGGGGTGTATCACATACAAACAAATACGTGGATTTTGGGAAACACAGTATCAGAAAGAGTTGGCCATATAAAAAGGGAATATAAAGAGACAAACACAAGGCACAGCAAAAAATATTCTTTGCCTGGGCTCCCACTGATCATACTGGTTCAGATAAAAGTTAACATTTACATTATTTACTAACAGGTGGCATTTATTAGAAAATTACAATGCAACAGTGGGCAGAAAACAGGAAAGTACTCGTTCCTCTTTGGAAGAGGCTTCTTCTATCTTTTTTTTTGTTGTTTTTGTTGCTGTAACTAATTTATGTTTGTATTTACAAAGTAAGCCCAGTTAGCGAAAATTATTTTACGCTCCCTTGCTACTATACCAACAAAATGGAATCCAAGGTCCTGCATGATGTGACATGTAAACCATTTGCACTGAAGTGACTGCCAGAAATGGATGGAAAGTTTCTATCCTGAAGAAACACTCAAACAAAATACTATCATAATATAAGATTGTTTACTGACAGAAACTTCAGGATTTTTTGTGTCTTCTCTTTTTAAAAATCTATTTAGCCAGGTCCAGTATTCAAAAACTTAAGAGCACTAGCAGAGAAAGCAGTGTTGTGTAAATCTGAAAACAAGTTGGATTTTTTTTAAAAGGAAGACATAAACCAATTTTGTTGGCATTTCATGGGGAAGAAGCCCTCAGTACTGCTGACACCTATGGTAAAACACACGTTTTCAAAGGGAGTATTACAAGTGTGTTACAAATGCTAACATTTTGCCAGTTTCATTTGAGATCATGATGCAGGCCAGGTTTTAAAAGCTGGACAGCCTCTGCTCCACCTAGATGCTGTGATCACAACTGTGTGCACTTATCTCACTTAACATTCTTGTGTGCAATGATTCAGCTTCATTTCCTTTCTTTAAGGCAATTAGAAGGCAACAAAAATAGATAAATGGATTATTTCTTTTTCATAATACAACTTCAGATTTTCCAGACACCCACGTGCTCCTTCACGTAGAGAAAGTTAGAACTAAGTGCCTCTTTTTCTGCATCAGGAAAAAAGTGACAGTTCATTAGCTTTTGCTATCAAGCTCTAAAATTACAGTCACATCAATCCACCTCCTCTGTCCTACAGAGCTTCTCTGTTATCACAAAGCCTATTCAAAATTTCCCCAAGGGCCAAGACCAACACTTCAAGAAGAGCCTAACTTTGTCCGAAACCAAAAGCATGCCTTATTGCCCACCATCTGAGATACCCCCGCCCGACCTCATTCTTTCTAGTTGCTGTTATTTCAGACCCGTATCAGTTCTCAGTCTGAACACAGCTGGGAGCAGTGATCTCCACCCTGCCCCCACAAGCCTGCGTAACATTAGTTTGAATCTTTTATTCATTCACTGACAAGAAATATCAAGAGGTTTCTTTAAATGACAGCAATATGCCTGGATGACCAGTCTGCCAGAAGGATTCTTTAGCATTGTGTAAATAACTGGCTGTTAGAGAGAGACTGCTTTGAAGTTACCATTTGCAGCACCCAGAGCACTTGGGCTGGATCAGTTTTTACTGGATTACTTTCATGGCAAGCTCCTTTTTCCCATCTGAAGAGTTTCTTTGTGAGCAATGAATGAGGATGCATCTTGGGAATGATTTGATACTTCAAAAGATGATTCTTGTAGTTTATCTTGCAGTAAGCTTCTCTTCTGAAGGAAATGCTGCAGAGCTCTTGTATTGATCATGAGAGCACATGCAATGGGCCTTTTATCACTGGGCTGTCCAAACTTTCAATTTTCAATATATTTTGAAGCAATTCCTTGCAAGCTATGATTTTAATAACTGGTATATGTGTAGATTTATCGTGTCTTTTATAATGCCATGTTTTTTTTTCTGTAAACACTTCAAAACAAAGCTGGTCTTCTGTAGTCAATGAAAGCTTACTCACTGTCTGGTGAATAACTACAATTTAGACTGTTTTAGAAACAGTAAAGTCAAGAATGTCTTTAAAAACCCAGAAGTTTGGGGGTTTTGGTTTGTTGGTTTGTTTTTTTTTAAGTTTTGTTTTCTGTACTGAGTTTCCATGGAGGGGGGAAAAAAAAAGAATTTGCACGCCCAAAGAGCTATTCAAAGGTAAAACTTAAAATCAGAAAAGGAAAGTAGAAGTTTCTAACCAGCACTCAGTCTGTAGGAGCAACGAAGACTGACATTTAAAACCATACCACAATTATCATGATCTAAGCAACACACCCCTATAGGTTCCTACATACCCAGAGAAAAATTTATTTTGAAGATGCTAAACACTAAGTGTGTTAAAACCCATGAATTTTTAACTTTAAGAAGTAAGGTCATGGTTTTTTGGTTTCTTTTTTTTTTGGTTGGTTTTTTAAATATGAAAATAACGATTGCTCAGTTCTAGATGTGAAAGCCATTCTTCATGCCTATGCCCAGATATTTGACTTATCCTTGGTCACTGAATAATTCAATTATTTTAATACTCTTCAGCATAGCTGCAATGACACCTGAATGCTTATGTGAACACAGTACAAACTTTAATGTAGCTAATTCCTCAGTCTGAACAACTCTTGTTCACAGCAGTGGCATGGGTTTTAACACATGGCTTGTAGCATGCAAGTATTAGATACTTGAGCACACATACATCCTTTAGAAAGTAATCCTCACGATGTTCTCTTACAAGCAGGTCTTTTGCCACAGTAGGTGTACTCTACTTCTGGGTCTGTTGACCTTCCTTCCCATGAAGGCTACATGATCACAGACAAACTCCTGCTCAGTTCTGTAGATATTTTTTCCTTATTTTATGCAGAGCATTTCTAAAACATCCTGCTAGAAACCTTACAATATTCTGCAATTTTAGCCCAAATAATTTTATGAATCAATTGAAGCGGCTACTGACTGATAATTGGGAAAGAAAAAATTACAGCAATTTAGAAATAATCTTTCCTTTTCTTCAAAGCTCTGTTTTGAAGGACAACATGATCAATCCTCACTGATCTCAGTGGACAGAATCTTTCAGCTTTGGATTAGACTACATCCTGCAGGGAATTAAAAAAACTAGCCCCAAAACACAGGTTTACATGTGCTTTATATGACAAAGATACTTTCCTATGCTTAGCAAAACACTGATGATATAATTTTCTGTGGCTTCCTGCCTCCATTCACACTGAAGCTGGATGTCCATAGTTACATCACACAATGATGGGGAGACGCTTGTGGTAACTAATAATAAGAACATATTGCTTTTTATCAACATGAGCCAGGCTAATTGCTACAATATGATGTAAAAAGCAAAGGGCATCCTTTCAGTTTCTTTTCTCAGCAGTTCTTTGTTTTCTGTTATCGTAAGTGATACTGTCATGGCAGTTATGATACTCAGAATAGAAAATGGAAGGAAAAAAAAATTCATGAGCAGGCAACAAACTTAAATGATACCAACCATGCACACAGTATGGCTGCTCTTCAGTATGCTTCAGAGATGCTGTCCCAAGCTAACAGCAGCTGATTCTGGGGGCAGGGTAAGCAACTATGGAAATGGGGTCATAAGATGAGAAGCTGGCAGGGCATCTCCAGCATTAACACAGGACAAGGACCTTCTGCAAATGAGCTCATGTCTGAGCCAGGGACAACAAGAGAGCTGCTGGGAGAGTGGCAACAGTGGCAGGGGTCCTAGTGCTATGGGGGTGCTCTTTAACACCTGGCTTGGGAAATAGCTGTGATTTTGGCTGCCAGACCCACTTGAGTTTCCTCCAGCAAAGCACTATTTGGAATCATTCAGTAACATATGGAAGCAAGCACTGAATACATATTCACAGAGATGGACAATCAAGAGCATGATGGTGTGGCATTTTCACAGGTATTTGTGTGGGGGG